>JACEVL010000468.1:1472997-1676699 GCA_020284085.1 Aporrectodea caliginosa
TCAATAACCTTTTTCAATAACTCTTTTCAATAATCAATAACTCTTTTCAATAACAATTTTCAATAACTCTTTTCAATAACTCTTTTCAATAACTCTTTTCAATAACTCTTTTCAATAACTCTTTTCAATAACTTTTTCAATAACTCTTTTCAATAACTCTTTTCAATAACTCTTTTCAATAACCTTTTCTTTTCAATAACTCTTTTCAATAACTCTTTTCAATAACTCTTTTCAATAACTCTTTTTTCAATAACTTTTCAATTTTTTCAATAACCCTTTTCAATAACCCTTTTCAATAACTCTTTTCAATAACTCTTTTCAATAACTCTTTTCAATAACTCTTTTCAATAACTCTTTTCAATAACTCTTTTCAATAACTCTTTTCAATAACTCTTTTCAATAACTCTTTTCAATAACTCTTTTCAATAACTCTTTTCAATAACTCTTTTCAATAACTCTTTTCAATAACTCTTTTCAATAACTCTTTTCAATAACTCTTTTCAATAACTCTTTTCAATAACTCTTTTCAATAACTCTTTTCAATAACTCTTTTCAATAACTCTTTTCAATAACTCTTTTCAATAACTCTTTTCAATAACTCTTTTCAATAACTCTTTTCAATAACTCTTTTCAATAACTCTTTTCAATAACTCTTTTCAATAACTCTTTTCAATAACTCTTTTCAATAACTCTTTTCAATAACTCTTTTCAATAACTCTTTTCAATAACTCTTTTCAATAACTCTTTTCAATAACTCTTTTCAATAACTCTTTTCAATAACTCTTTTTCAATAACTCTTTTCAATAACTCTTTTCAATAACTCTTTTCAATAACTCTTTTCAATAACTCTTTTCAATAACTCTTTTCAATAACTCTTTTCAATAACTCTTTTCAATAACTCTTTTCAATAACCCTTTTCAATAACTCTTTTTTCAATAACTCTTTTCAATAACTCTTTTCAATAACTCTTTTCAATAACCCTTTTCAATAACTCTTTTCAATAACTCTTTTCAATAACTCTTTTCAATAACTCTTTTCAATAACTCTTTTCAATAACTCTTTTCAATAACTCTTTTCAATAACTCTTTTCAATAACTCTTTTCAATAACTCTTTTCAATAACTCTTTTCAATAACTCTTTTCAATAACTCTTTTCAATAACTCTTTTCAATAACCCTTTTCAATAACTCTTTTCAATAACTCTTTTCAATAACTTTTCTTTTCAATAACTCTTTTCAATAACTCTTTTCAATAACTCTTTTCAATAACTCTTTTCAATAACTTTTTTCAATAACTCTTTTCAATAACCCTTTTCAATAACTCTTTTCAATAACTCTTTTCAATAACTCTTTTCAATAACTCTTTTCAATAACTCTTTTCAATAACTCTTTTCAATAACTCTTTTCAATAACTCTTTTCAATAACTTTTTCAATAACTCTTTTCAATAACTCTTTTCAATAACTCTTTTTTCAATAACTCTTTTCAATAACTCTAACTCTTTTCAATAACTCTTTTCAATAACCCTTTTCAATAACTCTTTTCAATAACTCTTTTCAATAACCCTTTTCAATAACTCTTTTCAATAACTCTTTTCAATAACTCTTTTCAATAACTCTTTTCAATAACTCTTTTCAATAACTCTTTTCAATAACTCTTTTCAATAACTCTTTTCAATAACTCTAACAATAACTTTTTCAATAACTCTTTTCAATAACTCTTTTCAATAACTCTTTTCAATAACTCTTTTCAATAACTCTTTTCAATAACTCTTTTCAATAACTCTTTTCAATAACTCTTTTCAATAACTCTTTTCAATAACTCTTTTTTTCAATAACTCTTTCAATAACTCTTTTCAATAACTCTTTTCAATAACTCTTTTCAATAACTCTTTTCAATAACTCTTTTCAATAACTCTTTTCAATAACTCTTTTCAATAACTCTTTTCAATAACTCTTTTCAATAACTCTTTTCAATAACTCTTTTCAATAACTCTTTTCAATTTTTCAATAACTCTTTTCAATAACTCTTTTCAATAACTCTTTTCAATAACCCTTTTCAATAACTCTTTTCAATAACTCTTTTCAATAACTCTTTTCAATAACTCTTTTCAATAACTCTTTTCAATAACTCTTTTCAATAACCCTTTTCAATAACTCTTTTCAATAACTCTTTTCAATAACTCTTTTCAATAACTCTTTTCAATAACTCTTTTCAATAACTCTTTTCAATAACTCTTTTCAATAACTCTTTTCAATAACTCTTTTCAATAACTCTTTTCAATAACTCTTTTTTTTCAATAACTCTTTTCAATAACTCTTTTCAATAACTCTTTTCAATAACTCTTTTCAATAACTCTTTTCAATAACTCTTTTCAATAACTCTTTTCAATAACTCTTTTCAATAACTCTTTTCAATAACTCTTTTCAATAACTCTTTTCAATAACGCTTTTCATTTAACTCCTGTATTCATCAACTTTTTCATTAACCCTTTTCAATAACGCTTTTCAACTCTTTCATTAACTTAATAATCCTTCATTAACCCTTTCAACAACTTTCTAATAACTTTTCAATAACTCCTTTCAATAACCCTTTTCACAAACTCTTTAACTCTTTCATCAACTCTTTCAATAACCTCTTTTCTTTAAAACCTTTTTCAATAACTCTTTTCATTAACTCTTTTCTTTAACTCTATTTTCAATAACGCTTTTTCAATAACACTATTCAATAACCGCTTTCAATAACTCCTTTCAATAACTCCTTTCATTTTTCAATAACCCCTTTCAGTAACTCTTCAATAACCCACTAACCCTTTCTTAATAACTTAATAACCTTTTCAATAAACCCTTTCAATAACCGCTTCCAATAAAGTCTTTTCAATAACTCCTTTCAATAAGCCTTTTTCAATAACTCTTTTCAATAACTCATTTTCAATAACTCCTTTCAATAACCATTTTCAATAACTCCTTTCAATAACTCTTTTCAATAACTTTTTTCAGTAACTCTTTTCAATAACCATTTTTCTGCAATAACCCTTTCAATAACTCTTTTTCTAATAACCCTTTTCAATTAACCCCTTTCAATAACTCTTTCATTAACCCTCTTTCAATAACTCTTTCATTGTCAACCTCTTTTCAATAGCCTCTTTCAATAACTCCTTTTCAATTAGTCTGTTTTCAATTTCTTTTCAATAACTTTCTTAAATAACTTTCTTTCATTAACTCTTTTTCAATAACCCTTTTCTTAATAACTCTTTTCTCTCTATAACTCTTTTCAATAACCCTTTCTCTACTAACTTTTTCAATAACTCCTTTTCAATAACCCTTTTCAAATAACTCTTTTCAATAACCCTTTTTTCAATAACTCTTTTCAATAACTCCTTTCAATAACTTCTTTTTCAATAACTCTTTTCAATAACTAACCCATTTCAATAACCTTTTCAATAACTCTTTTCAATAACCCTTTTCAATAACGCTTTTCAATAACTCTTTCAATAACTCCTTTCAATAACCTTTTCAATAACTCTTTTCAATAACATTTTCTTTCAATAACCGTTTTTCAATAACCCTTTTCAATAACTTTTTTCAATAACCCTTTTTTCAATAACTCTTTTCAATAACTCTTTTCAATAACTCTGTTTCAATAACTTTTTCAATAACAATCCTTTTCAATGTAACTTTGTTCTTTCTCAATAACCCTTTTTCATCAATGAATCTGTCACTTCTTTCAATAACCTTTTTTTCAATAACTCTTTTCAATAACTCCATTTCAATAACTCTTTTCAATAACTCTTTTCAAATAACTTTTCAATAACTCTTTCAAACACTTATTCAATAACCCTTTTCAATAACCCGTTTCAATAACTCTGTTTTCAATAACTCTTTTCAATAACCCTTTTCAATAACTCTTTTCAATAACATTTTTCAACAACTCCTTTCAATAACTCTTTTTCAATAACTCTTTTCAATAACTGTTTTTTCAATAACTTTTTCAATAACTCTTTTCAATAACCCTATTCAATAACTCCTTTTCAATAACCCTTTTTAATAACTCTTTTCAATAACTCTTAACCCTTTTCAATAACTCTTTTCAATAACTGTTTTCAATAACTCTTTTCTTAATAACTCTTTTCAATAAAGTTCTTTTCAATAAACCTAAGTTTTCTAAATAACCCTTTTCAATAACTCCTTTTCATTAACTCTTTTCAATAACTTTTAATAACGGTTTTCAATAACTATTTTCAAGTAAATCTATTTTCATTAACTCTAAGATTTTCAATAACCATTTTCAGCAACTATTTTCAATAACTTTTCAATAACATTTTCAATAACCCTTTCTTAATAACCCATTAACTTCAATAAGTCTCATTAACTCTTTTCTTAATAACCCTTTTCAATAACTCTTTTCAATAAATCTTTTCTAAAATAACTCTTTTCAATAACTCGCTTTCAATAGCCAATTCTTTTCAATAACCCTGTTCAATAACACCTTTTCGTAACCCTTTTCAATAACTCTTTTCAATAACCCTCTTTTCAATAACGATCTTTTCAATAACTCTTTTCAATAACTCTTTTCAATAACTATTTTTCAATAAACTTTTTCAATAACCCTTTTCAGCAACCCTTTTTTCAATAACCCTTTCAATAACTCTTTTCAATTAACCCTTTCAATAACCCTTTTCAATAACTCTTTTTCAATAACCTTTTCAATAACCCTTTTCAATAACCTCTTTTCTAATAAACTCCTTTCAATAACTCTTTTCAATAACTCTTTTCAATAACTCACTTTTCAATAACTCTTTAATTTTCAATAACTCTTTTTCAATAACTCTTTTCAACAACCCTTTTCAATAAAACTATTTAACTCCAATAACCCTTTTCACTAACCATTTTCAATAACCCTTTTCAATAACACTTTTCAATAACTCTTTTCAATAACCCTCTTTTCAATAACATCTTTTCAATAACTCTTTCAATAACCTCTTTTCAATAACTCTTTTCAATAACCCTTTTCAATAACCTTTTTCAATAACTCTTTTCAATAACTCTTTTCAATAACTCTTTTCAATAACTATTTTCAATAACCTGTTTTCAATAACATCTTTTCAATAACCTCTTTTCAATAACTCTTTTCAATAACTCTTTTCAATAACCCTTTTCAATAACTTTTCAATAACCCTTTTCAATAACAACCTTTTCAATAACCCTTTTCAATAACTCTTTTCAATAACTCTTTTCAATAACTCTTTTCAATAACTCTTTTCAATAACTCTTTTCAATAACTCCTTTTCAATAACTCTTTTCAATAATCCTTTTCAATAACCCTTTTTCAATAACTCTTTTCAATAACCCTTTTCAATAACACTTTCAATTAACCCTTTTCAATAACTTTTTTTCAATAACTCTTTTCAATAACTGTTTTAATAACTTCAATAACTTTTTCAATAACTCTTTTCAATAACCCTTTTCACTAACTTTTTTCACCATTTTTCAATAACTCTTTTCAATAACTCTTTTCAATAACCCTTTTCAATAACTCTTTCAATAACTCTTTTCAATAACTCTTTTCAATAACGCTTTTCAACATTAACTCTTTTCAATAACTCCTTTTCAATAACTCTTTTCAATAACTCTTTTCAATAACTCTTTTCAATAACTCTTTTCAATAACTCTTTTTCAATAACTCTTTTCAATAACCCTTTCAATAACTCTTTTCAATAACCCTTTCAATAACCCTTTTCAATAACTCTTTTTCAATAACCCTTTTTCAATAACTCTTTTCAATAACCCTTTCAATAACCCTTTTCAATAACTCTTTTCAATAACCCTTTTCAATAACTCTTTTCAATAACCCTTTTCAATAACTCTTTTCAATAACTCTTTTCAATAAACTTTTTCAATAACTCTTTTCAATAACCCTATTCAATAACCCTTTTCAATAATAACTTTTCAATAACTCTTTTCAATAACCTTTTTCAATAACTCTTTTCAATAACTCTTTTCAATAACTCTTTTCAATAACTGTTTTCAATAACTCTTTTCAATAACCCTTTTCAATAACCCTTTTCAATAACCCTTTTCAATAACTTTTTCAATAATCTTTTCAATAACTCTTTTCAATAACCCTTTTCAATAACTCTTTTCAATAACCTCTTTTCAATAACTCTTTTCAATAACTCTTTTCAATAACCTTTTCAATAACTCTTTTCAATAACTCTTTTCAATAACTCTTTTCAATAACTCTTTTCAATAACTCTTTTCAATAACTCTTTTCAATAACCCTTTTCAATAACTTTTTTCTTTTCAATAACTCTTTTCAATAACTCTTTTCAATAACCCTTTTCAATAACTCTTTTCAATAACTCTTTTCAATAACCCTTTCAATAACTCTTTTCAATAACTTTTCAATAACCCTTTTCAATAACTCTTTTCAATAACTCTTTCAATAACTCTTTTCAACCTCTTTTCAATAACTCTTTTCAATAACTTTTCAATAACTTTTCAATAACTCTTTTCAATAACTTTTCAATAACTCTTTTCAATAACTCTTTTCAATAACTCTTTTCAATAACCCTTTTCAATAACCCTTTTCAATAACTCTTTTCAATAACCTTTTTTCAATAACTCTTTTCAATAACTCTTTTTCAATAACTCTTTTCAATAACTCTTTTCAATAACTCTTTTCAATAACTCATTTTCAATAACTCCTTTCAATAACTCTTTTCAATAACTCTTTTCAATAACTCTTTTCAATAACTCTTTTCAATAACTCTTTTCAATAACCCTTTTCAATAACTCTTTTCAATAACTCTTTTCAATAACTCTTTTCAATAACTCTTTTCAATAACTCTTTTCAATAACTCTTTTCAATAACTCTTTTCAATAACCCTTTTCAATAATAACTCAATAACTTTTCAATAACTCTTTTCAATAACTCTTTTCAATAACTCTTTTCAATAACTCTTTTCAATAACCTTTTCAATAACTCTTTTCAATAACTCTTTTCAATAACTCTTTTCAATAACTCTTTTCAATAACTCTTTTCAATAACCCTTTTCAATAACCCTTTTCAATAACTCTCTTTTCAATAAACCTTTTCAATTCTTTTCAATAACTCTTTTCAATAACCTTTTCAATAACTCTTTTCAATAACTCTTTTCAATAACTCTTTTCAATAACTCTTTTCAATCTTTTCTTTTCAATAACTCTTTTCAATAACTCTTTTCAATAACTCTTTTCAATAACCCTTTTCAATAACTCTTTTCAATAACTCTTTTCAATAACTCTTTTCAATAACTCTTTTCAATAACTCTCTTTCAATAACTCTTTTCAATAACTCTTTTCAATAACTCTTTTCAATAACTCTTTTCAATAACCCTTTTCAATAACTCTTTTCAATAACTCTTTTCAATAACTCTTTTCAATAACTCTTTTCAATAACCCTTTTCAATAACTCTTTTCAATAACTCTTTTCAATAACCCTTTTCAATAACTCTTTTCAATAACTCTTTTCAATAACTCTTTTCAATAACTCTTTTCAATAACTCTTTTCAATAACCTTTTCAATAACTCTTTTCAATAACTCTTTTCAATAACTCTTTCAATAACTCTTTTCAATAACCCTTTTCAATAACTCTTTTCAATAACTCTTTTCAATAACTCTTTTCAATAACTCTTTTCAATAACTCTTTTCAATAACTCTTTTCAATAACTCTTTTCAATAACTCTTTTCAATAACTTTTTTCTTTTCAATAACTCTTTTCAATAACTCTTTTCAATAACTCTTTTCAATAACCTTTTCAATAACTCTTTTCAATAACTCTTTTCAATAACTCTTTTCAATAACCCTCTTTTCAATAACTCTTTTCAATAACTTTTCAATAACTCTTTTCAATAACTCTTTTCAATAACTCTTTTCAATAACTCTTTTCAATAACTCTTTTCAATAACTCTTTTCAATAACTCTTTTCAATAACTCTTTTCAATAACTCTTTTCAATAACTCTTTCAATAACCCTTTTCAATAACTCTTTTCAATAACTCTTTTCAATAACTCTTTTCAATAACTCTTTTCAATAATAACCTTTTCAATAATAACTTTTCAATAACTCTTTTCAATAACTCTTTTCAATAACTCTTTTCAATAACTCTTTTCAATAACTCTTTTCAATAACTCTTTTCAATAACTCTTTTCAATAACTCTTTTCAATAACTCTTTTCAATAACTCTTTTCAATAACTCTTTTCAATAACTCTTTTCAATAACTCTTTTCAATAACTCTTTCAATAACTCTTTTCAATAACTCTTTTCAATAACTCTTTTCAATAACTCTTTTCAATAACCCTTTTCAATAACTCTTTTCAATAACTCTTTTCAATAACTCTTTTCAATAACTCTTTTCAATAACTCTTTTCAATAACTCTTTTCAATAACTCTTTTCAATAACCCTTTTCAATAACTCTTTTCAATAACTCCTTTCAATAACTCTTTTCAATAACCCTTTTCAATAACTCTTTTCAATAACTCTTTTCAATAACTCTTTTCAATAACCCTTTTTTCAATCAATAACTCTTTTCAATAACTCTTTTCAATAACTCTTTTCAATAACTCTTTTCAATAACTCTTTTCAATAACTCTTTTCAATAACTCTTTTCAATAACTCTTTTCAATAACTCTTTTCAATAACTCTTTTCAATAACTCTTTTCAATAACTCTTTTCAATAACTCTTTTCAATAACTCTTTTCAATAACTCTTTTCAATAACTCTTTTCAATAACTCTTTTCAATAACTCTTTTCAATAACTCTTTCAATAACTCTTTTCAATAACTCTTTTCAATAACTCTTTTCAATAACTCTTTTCAATAACTCTTTTTCTTTTCAATAACAATAACTCTTTTCAATAACTCTTTTCAATAACTCTTTTCAATAACTCTTTTCAATAACTCTTTTCAATAACTCTTTTCAATAACTCTTTCAATCTTTCAATAACTCTTTTCAATAACCCTTTTCAATAACTCTTTTCTTTTCAATAACTCTTTTCAATAACCCTTTTCAATAACTCTTTTCAATAACTCTTTTCAATAACTCTTTTCAATAACCCTTTTCAATAACTCTTTTCAATAACTCTTTTCAATAACTCTTTTCAATAACCTTTTCAATAACTCTTTTCAATAACTCTTTTCAATAACCATTTTCAATAACTCTTTTCAATAACCCTTTTAACCCTTTTCAATAACCCTTTTCAATAACTTTTCAATAACTCTTTTCAATAACTCTTTTCAATAACTCTTTTCAATAACTCTTTTCAATAACTCTTTTCAATAACTCTTTTCAATAACCCTTTTGACAACCTGGCAACCCTGCCCATAATTATAGTAACTGTTTTTTACCCGATGCGTTAATACACGGTTTTTGGCCTTAACGCATCATGTGGAATAATATAGTTCGCTATGTATACAAGTAAGTAAGTAAGTAAGTTATTAAACGCTGGCAAACGCACGGCGCTGTACATACAAAGTTATACAGCGATTATTAGCTTCAGTAAACAGACGCAAAATCAATAATCATGGGATTACTAAAAAGACTATTTTCCGGCTGATCTAGTATTATAAGCGACAAGTGGTCCCTTCTCTTCTCCGGTTATAAAAATAGATTGTCAGTTGTCAGATTCCTTTTGGCTTTCCTAACGTAGCATGTGCGCCTCTGTCGTCCGCTAGCGCCCTTGACAACGACGAACCAGGCATTGGTTACAGTCCATGGCAACGATCAACTTTTGATTTAAAAGAGGTTCTGCCATCAAAACGCTTTTATTCTGATTGTGAGTAACAAATTCGTTAAATAAACTTGTAAAAGTTATAAATAAAATATCGTATTTAGCCAAGAAGTTTAACTTATTATTATTGATTATTTAGTTATAAAGTTTTATAATTATTAAAAATAGCCTATGTATACGTGGGTGCAGGCCGAATCCCCGAAACCCGAATCCCCCAATTTCGGCCGGATCCCCGAAATTGATTTTCTAAGTCCGACCCGAATGAATATCATTAACAAATACACGTGAATAGGTATCGTATGCGTGGTGCGGAAAATGCCGCCACGCAACCCGCGAAAATTTACTTCTGCGGCGGAATTTTTTTGGACATTTTATCTAAAAACAACTCTAACCCTAACACTGACTCTAACCGACCATCACAGCGCTTAACCTGACCCTAACCGACACTCACGAGGCCAAACCTGACCCTAACCGACCCTCACGACGCCAATTTATAGTAAGTACCGCATTTTGAACAATGCGCATGCGCGCGCTTCCGCCGCAGAATTGTGTCGAAAATGTTGCTTCTGCGGCGGAATTTTCCGCTGCAGAAGATTTTTATCCATATCGTATACAGCAAGGCCACGCTATGTCTTTGTCATGTTTACAATTTAACTTTGAATAGTTCGACCGCTTTCTAGAAAACTGTTTTCGGGAAATCGGGCTTTTGTCTGTTTTTAGCTTTTTCGGGGATTCGGGTTTCGGGGATTCGGGCTAACCCCGTATACGTTTACGCAAGCACTGATTTGAGAACTGATTAAATCGCATAATACACAGATCGTTACATTACATTGTTTGAAAACTTGGCATGATTCCAAGATACAGTAGGGAGGGATGCTTTTTGTTAAATAATTTGGAAACATTATTATATATAACAATGTGGGCGTTTGTGTGTTTCGGTATTGTGCTTAAATGCATTACCCCATTCCTCTAACACGCAGCATCGTCAACCTGTTGGATGGCGCCCTAACAGGCTGGGCAAACTTATAGTATCGGAGGCTGAAGGATTATTCAGTATCTTTGAGCATTCTGCCTGGACGCCGGACGGTACCAGGTTTTCTAAGGACGACAATAACCCTAACCCTGACCGTAACCGACCCTCACGACACGTAACCTGACCCTAACCAACCCTCTCGACGCCACTAAGCTTATACACTATATCCTTCAGCCCCCGATTCTATAGGCTTGCCGGTGTTTGTGTGTTTGGGTATTGTGTTTACTTGCATTACCCACCATTCCTCTAACACTCAACATCGTGAAAAACAGGCTGCCTCATGTGCGGAGTTTTCCAATGCTGTTTCATGCACGTTATTTCTTTGTTTAAAGTTTCAGAAAGTGCTCAGAACCCTCGGCTTCTAAATACTGTCAACTCTTCCAGTTTCTAGAGCCCTAGCTTATAGCCTAAACTTTAAGCTAACTCATGAAAGTTCTGTAACAGCTTGTTTATTCAATAGACGAATATATACATACATACATTTTCTGCATTAAGATGTATACTGTTTCCTAGCTGTGCACTTCCAAGTCCATCATATCACTTTATTTGACTGATTCCGGCAACGATCGTTTAAATATGCTTTACATTATTTGATGTCGTTACTGGAATGTTAATTAAGAGAGTTGTCTTAAGCACAGGTTAATGTAATGTAATTGTGGAACACAGGGAAGGTGCTCGGGCATAGTGAACAAAGGCACAAACGACAAAATTAATGTCCAGCAGATAGCAGGAGTTATTGTCTACTTCCCAACTTAGATGGGTACAACTGGGCAGACTCATGGGCGTATTTAGGGGGGGTTTTGCGGGTTCAAACCCCCAAAATAAGTTGAAACTTTGTTTACATGCTTTTATATGCAAAATAAAAAAAAAAGAACTTTTGTGACCATTTCCAATGGAAAATCCCCCGAAATCTTAAAACCACCTCCGAACTTTTTTCTGGGTATGCCCAGTCTGGGCTATAAATCATGGGGAGGAAAGGGTTGGAATTCTCTACTCACTTTTAAGGTTGGGGAGGGAACTTGAAGGAATTACCTCCCCACTAGTGGATGTTTGGAATATTGTTTTGCTCAGTGCATATAATTAAATGTGGAAATGTGGAAAATGTGGAAATGTTTAATTTTCGTAAGACTTACAGTAACAATGATCAAATAATACACAGAAACACAGAAAAAAAGAACAGAACTCATGTCCTAAATACAAGCATGTAATGCACTGTCTTTAAGTTTCTAGTGTAAACCTGAGAACTGAAAAAATCAAACGAAATACGAGGAGAAGAAGCTGCAACAGCTTATCTAGTCGTCCCCGTTAGGATATCAAGGAAATTACTCAATGAGATAACTGTAGTGACAGTTAATCAAAGTGCTGATTATATAATTATGATTCTTACTCAATGATTTTATTTTATGGGCTTCTAAAGGGAAGTGTACACACTTTTGAAGGGCACTTTCCCTCCCCACATGTCGAAACAGATTTATGACCCTGGGTTAGACTGGTGTATGATGGCAGAGCAGTGGGTCCCGGCTGACCCTGCTGCCTCAATACCGCTGGCAAACTGTCCCATTTTTGTAATTTATGTTACACTCTGTCAATTTGAACATTTTCAATAAACGAATATTGTATTGTACTCCTGCTCAGTGTTCAAGCCTGTAATCATTGGACTACAGAACTAGCACACTAATGAACAGACTACATACTCATATGTGTAAAGTATAAGGAGACAATCATTGGCTGTGTTTCAGACAGCAGAAGATGAACAGTCGTCCTCTGCCGAGGAGTGCTCATGGACTGCGGCCTCTCTCATCTGCCCGCTCCCATTCTGGAAATGCGTCGTTGAGGCATTCGGCTGATGGCAGAAAACGCAGTGGAGATGCCCGAGTGCGCGGATTCTACTCGGATGTGCTAGCAGAAGATGCGAATTTGCTAGGAGTATGTATACGATTAAACTACATACAGATCAAGCACACTAATGAACAGATTACATACCAGAGACTATACAGCAGGGGTGTCAAAACGTCAGCCCACAAGCTTTTTCTGGCCCCCAACTGTTTCAAATAAATAAAATAAACGATTTTTTCTGGCATGCAGAGCCTTGTTTGAAGACTGCTGTATTGTTAGTGATTGACAATGACGGTCAAAATTAAGATTTTATAAGCCTAATTTTACAGGTTGTATGCTAAAAAATGCACCATTTAAAATTTAGTTTTGCAAAGATTTTATGGGGACAGGCTCATAGATTACTCTCCCGGGCCCCTACCCATATTTTGCTCAGTCACCTTCGGCAATCTAGCCCACCACTCGGTAGAAATATTGCACTGGCCCACTATTAAAAAAGATCTGACACCCTTGCTATACAGGTTGTGCTTTTCACGTGAAAACTTTTGTAATTGAGCATCAAAAGCTCAAAAAATATTTCAGTGTTAGTCAAATGTCACTTCCTATATTCTATATGGACCAATTTTATTATAATTTGCATTGCAATATGGCAGTTATTGCAGTTATTCTTGCATTTTTGTCTTGTGCTTTTTAAGTTAAATTACTAAAATAGTACTTAAGTAGCAGGACCTTACGAATATTGATCAGACTTAATCAGACAACAGTTGTCTTCTTAATTACTGACTATTCTTTTATAATTGTAATAATGTAGCAAAAGCTACAGTTTTTGTTTTCTTATTTGCTAATTGCTTGCTGTGTGACGGATCTGTTCCATCTGTTGTCTGGCAGGATGTTCACACTGGACCAAGAGGCAATCAAGATGTTCTGTGGCAAGTTGCCACTGAGAAACACACTCCTCTTGGTACGTATAATCGGTTTAATCATCGCGATATTTGACTGTGACATAATCTATTTGCAATCATCGTTATTATCATCCTACTTTTCCACCTGATCCTTGCTTTTATATTCATGATTGCCACTATAACAACAACAACAACAACAAAAACATGGCCACCCTTTATAGTCCTTTTCATCACCAGCATCACCAACCATCATGATCATCTTTGTTTTAATCCTCGGCATTGTCGTCTCATTCATTGTCTCTGTTGTCATCGTCATTCATTCATTCATTCATTCATTCATTCATTCATTCATTCATTCATTCAGAGCACTTGTGTAGCGCCCCTCTAAGATACCTACTCAAAGGCGCTCCCAGCCCACTTCCGGTGATAAAAAAACAGTTTTCAAATGCTTGTAAAATGTGTATGCAGAGTCCCAAGTTATATAAGCACGCAGATCTGAAGGAAGGAAGGTTATTCCACGTGATTGGCCCAACCACTGAAAAGGCACGATGTTGCATCTATGAAGTGCATACAGAGGGAACAACAAGTTCACCTTGAGATGCAGAATGGCTTTTTAAATTGCTACTGTTATGTGTATTGTTAACTCTCCACCTTTTGCTGAGATGGGTCTGAAGTTAAATAGGCATTGAATATTTTTTTGTCAGCCGAATCTTTCCATTACAACGAAGAACAAAATGGAAATGAAAACAGGTTGATTGGTGCTTCGATGGTTCACATTGAAGAAGCTGCCGTCCAATCAGTAGGAACTTTACTGTGTACTACTGTGGAATTTTAATTTATGTATTTGATTTATACTATTATATATAAATTAATATCTATGTATATAGCACATTTTAAGAACTTCATAAAAGCTGGCTAACTAAAAATGCACAGTGTATTTGTAACATATAATTCATTTATTTTTAATTTAGATTTAAAATTTGTATTAAATTTAAAATAAATTGAAATTTTAAATTTCTTATATATGTATATGTGTGCGTACTTACGTGCGTGTGTGCATTCTCCTTACTCCTGAACAAGTCAAAGGTCTATCTAATCTGTGACTTATTGTCAGTTTCCCAGTTTCAAAATTCCACTTTAATTGGTGCTATATAAATCATTACATTACATAAGTTTGGTAGAGGAGGCACAGTGGCTAAGTGGCTAATTCATAGGTTTTTGCCCTCTGCAACCTTGGTTCCAATCCTAGATCGGTTATCTGAAATCTACATTGCTGAAGTTGGATGGAGACCATCACCTTTGAGATAAGTGCCTCCTTTAATCGAATGCATAAACAGGAAGGCGGTTGGTATGGTTTCTCTCTGTGGCTTTGATTGGACCTCTGATGAGTCTCTTGAAGTAGCGCTATATAAATTTTCGATTTTACCATTGCGACCTCATTAACAGCAGTGAATTCTTTTACATTCTAACCCTGTGCCTTGATGTTACATGTTATCATTAAACTTGGTGTGTTTTTTATATTTTATTACTTAGGATTTTTCCCTCAAGTCTTTTCAGCCGAAAGTGCATCTTCCATACTTCACGGCTCCTGGGCAATGCCCAAGAAAGGTTGAAACTGAGAGGTTCGTGCCGTAATACAGTCTGATCTTGTGTGGTGTAGTTAAATTCATTGAGGCTGGTCTGAAGTGGTCTGAACTAAACTTGTCTAGCCTGGTCAAATCTTTTTTGGACTGGACTAGTCTCATCTGGCCTGTTCTGTACATGTCTATCTTGTTTGGCCTAGTGTCTTGTAATGGCTAGAAGTTTCTTGTGGTCTGCTCATACTCTTGTTCTTGGCTGATCTGAGCTGGCCTAGTATTTTATGGTCGAGACTAATTTAGTTTGACATTCTCCCTTCTGGTTTGGACTAATTTTGTTTGGTTATTTCCATCCTGGTATGGATGTTATTTGCTCCGATAATGTTTTTACCTTCACAGAATTATTTCTAAATTGACTCGTCAAAAGTATTTCCCAGCAAAGAAGAATTTATCTCGGGAGTTTTTTCAGATTTTACTTTGCTGCTTATTTTCAGACGAAGAAGACATTTTGCAAAACAAAGTATCGATAAACTTCTTGAGACTCGCGGCATCCAGACATCGCAGCTGATGCCAAAACTACCACGAAGCGGAGCTGCTGAGCGCATCCTTCTGAGTGGCATTACAAATAATGCCAATCCGTTTCCGCCATATCTTCCACTGGAGATCTTTGATGACGCGGAGTATGACTGCCTCAGCCCGGAAGAATGGGTGGCACTTGGGGTGGAAGCTGATTCAAGGATGCCAGTTCCTGGAAAGGCACTGCTGCCAGTTAGAGATGACATGAGGGAGTGTAAGCATAATTCACTTTTGATGCTTGGATGAATCATGCAGACGACAGACAGACTGTCAGACATACAGTAATGCAAAATATTATAGGCAGACAGAAAGACACAGGGTAGGAAGGTAGGCAGACAGACTTACAGACAGACAGACAGACAGACACAGTAATACACATAGACAGGCAGACACAAGGGCAGACACAAGGGCAGGCAGGCAAGAAATCAGATAATCACAAATTCAGATAATCACAAAATCAAAATCATAAATCACAAAATCAGATAATCACAAAATCAGATAATCACAAAATCAGATAATCACAAAATCATATAAATCACAAAATCAGATAATCACAAAATCAGATAATCACAAAATCAGATAATCACAAAATCAGATAATCACAAAATCATATAAATCATAATCAAAATCAGATAATCACAAAATCAGATAATCACAAAATCATATAAATCACAAAATCAGATAATCACAAAATCAGATAATCACAAAATCATATAAATCACAAAATCAGATAATCACAAAATCAGATAATCACAAAATCAGATAATCACAAAATCATATAATCACAAAATCAGATAATCACAAAATCATATAAATCACAAAATCAGATAATCACAAAATCAGATAATCACAAAATCATATAAATCACAAAATCAGATAATCACAAAATCAGATAATCACAAAATCATATAAATCACAAAATCAGATAATCACAAAATCATATAAATCACAAAATCAGATAATCACAAAATCAGATAATCACAAAATCAGATAATCACAAAATCAGATAAATCACAAAATCAGATAATCACAAAATCAGATAATCACAAAATCAGATAATCACAAAATCAGATAATCACAAAATCAGATAATCACAAAATCAGATAACAAAATCAGATAATCACAAAATCAGATAATCACAAAATCAGATAATCACAAAATCAGATAATCACAAAATCAGATAATCACAAAATCAGATAATCACAAAATCAGAAAATCACAAAATCAGATAATCACAAAATCAGATAATCACAAAATCAGATAATCACAAAATCAGATAATCACAAAATCAGATAATCACAAAATCAGATAATCACAAAATCAGATAATCACAAAATCAGATAATCACAAAATCAGATAATCACAAAATCAGATAATCACAAAATCAGATAATCACAAAATCAGATAATCACAAAATCAGATAATCACAAAATCAGATAATCACAAAATCAGATAATCACAAAATCAGATAATCACAAAATCAATAATCACAAAATCAATAATCACAAAATCAGATAATCACAAAATCAGATAATCACAAAATCACAAAATCAGATAATCACAAAATCAGATAATCACAAAATCAGATAATCACAAAATCAGATAATCACAAAATCAGATAATCACAAAATCAGATAAATCACAAAATCAGATAATCACAAAATCAGATAATCACAAAATCAGATAATCACAAAATCAGATAATCACAAAATCACAAAATCAGATAATCACAAATAATCAGATAATCACAAAATCAGATAATCACAAAATCAGATAATCACAAAATCAGATAAATCACAAAATCAGATAATCACAAAATCATATAAATCACAAAATCAGATAATCACAAAATCAGATAATCACAAAATCAGATAAATCACAAAATCAGATAATCACAAAATCATCACAAAATCATCAAAATCACAAAATCACAAAATCACAAAATCACAAAATCATATAAATCACAAAATCAGATAATCACAAAATCAGATAATCACAAAATCAGATAATCACAAAATCAGATAATCACAAAATCAGATAATCACAAAATCAGATAATCACAAAATCAGAAATCATCAGATAATCACAAAATCAGATAATCACAAAATCATAATCACAAAATCAGATAATCACAAAATCAGATAATCACAAAATCAGATAATCACAAAATCAGATAATCACAAAATCACAAAATCAGAGATAATCACAAAATCAGATAATCACAAAATCAGATAATCACAAAATCAGATAATCACAAAATCAGATAATCACAAAATCAGATAATCACAAAATCAGATAATCACAAAATCAGATAATCACAAAATCAGATAATCACAAAAATCACAAAATCAGATAATCACAAAATCAGAAAATCAAAATCAGATAATCACAAAATCATATAAATCACAAAATCAGATAATCACAAAATCAGATAATCACAAAATCAGATAATCACAAAATCAGATAATCACAAAATCAGATAATAATCACAAAATCATCACAAAATAATCACAAAATCAGATAATCACAAAATCAGATAATCACAAAATCAGATAATCACAAAATCAGATAATCACAAAATCATATAAATCACAAAATCAGATAATCACAAAATCAGATAATCACAAAATCAGATAATCACAAAATCAGATAATCACAAAATCATCACAAAATAAATCACAAAATCAGATAATCACAAAATCAGATAATCACAAAATCAGATAATCACAAAATCAGATAATCACAAAATCAGATAATCACAAAATCAGATAATCACAAAATCAGATAATCACAAAATCAGATAATCACAAAATCAGATAATCACAAAATCAGATAATCACAAAATCAGATAATCACAAAATCATATAAATCACAAAATCAGATAATCACAAAATCAGATAATCACAAAATCAGATCAATAAATCACAAAATCAGATAATCACAAAATCAGATAATCACAAAATCAGATAATCACAAAATCAGATAATCACAAAATCAGATAATAATCATATAAAATCACAAAATCAAAATCAGATAATCACAAAATCAGATAAATCACAAAATCAGATAATCACAAAATCAGATAATCACAAAATCAGATAATCACAAAATCATATAAATCACAAAATCAGATAATCACAAAATCAGATAATCACAAAAATCACAAAATCAGATAATCACAAAATCAGACAAAATCACAAAATCAGATAATCACAAAATCAGATAATCACAAAATCATAATCACAAAATCATATAAATCACAAAATCAGATAATCACAAAATCAGATAATCACAAAATCAGATAATCACAAAATCAGATAATCACAAAATCAGATAATCACAAAATCAGATAATCACAAAATCAGATAATCACAAAATCAGATAATCACAAAATCAGATAATCACAAAATCAGATAATCACAAAATCAGATAATCACAAAATCAGATAATCACAAAATCAGATAATCACAGAAATCACAAAATCAGATAATCACAAAATCAGATAATCACAAAATCAGATAATCACAAAATCAGATAATCACAAAATCAGATAATCACAAAATCATCAAAATCAGATAATCATGAAATCAGATAATCACAAAATCAGATAATCACAAAATCAGATAATCATGAAATCACAATAGATAATCACAAAATCAGATAATCACAAAATCAGATCACAAAATCAGATAATAAAATCACAAAATCAGATAATCACAAAATCAGATAATCACAAAATCAGATAATCACAAAATCAGAAATCAGATAAATCACAAAATCAGATAATCACAAAATCAGATGATCATGAAATCAGATAATCATGATATCAGACAGTTGCCAATCAATCAATTCTTTTAATTCTTTATTTATATCTTTTTTGTTTATTTAATTCTTTTGTTTCTCCATTCTTTCTTTATTTGTCATATTTTCAGTGGATCCAAAGGATCCGCTGGTGGAGTACAAATGGCAGGATGCTGGAATGCTGGACTATGATTCAAGAACTAAACTCTACCTAGTCCAAAAGGTCAACAAGAAAGGTCGCATAGTCGATGCAGATGGTAACCCAGTCAGAAATGGAGGCCTTGTAGTAGATGGTAAGTTTACGACTGAACTGAAAGCATTGTTATAGATCAGGGTTGTCCAACCTTTTCGGGCGAGGGGCCACATCATTGCCATTTTTCTAAGACCTCGGGGGCCGAAGAAAAAATTTCATCAATGATTTAAAAATTCGACGAATAGGCCTACTAAAGAACAATAATTTTACTTGGTTACATGAGGAGTCACATTTTTGTTGATTTGTTTGTAATAATGGGATACTTCACATTGCTTTTGTACTTGCACAAGTAGGCCTACTGCTTCAACACTTGGTGTAGCTATTCTAAGTATTCCAGTTAAATGTCCATCTGTTAGTAGTGATCTTGAGTTTCTAAATGTTTGGCATTGTAGACAAAAACTGTTCACAAAACCATATGTACTGCCTTAAAGAGTGCAATATACCTAAGTGCAGGATAGGACAGATTTGGAAAAGCCTCTTAGTAGTAGGCCTATATTCCTTGTTCACTGCTATCCTTTCTTGACAGATTAAGCAAGTGCAACACTCTCAGAATGGTCAATGAAAAAAATTCCTCGGTCTACACAATTTTAAAAACTACATTTTGAGTCAATTTTCAGATTTCATTTGCGTTTTGCTTGCACTAATTGCCTCCGACATGGTTATTTGAGGCCGAAAACAACATTAAGTATTGCAACACAGAGCTAGCATTAAAACATCGTGTGTCTTGTGAAGCAAAGAATTATAGGAAATTTTCAATACCGGGCCAATTAGCAACGTAGTATGTCAATTCCCAATTTTAGACAGACAGGAAAAAATCAATATTTAGTCCAAAAGGTCAACAAGAAAGGTCGCATAGTCGATGCAGATGGTAACCCAGTCAGAAATGGAGGCCTTGTAGTAGATGGTAAGTTTACGACTGAACTGAAAGCATTGTTATAGAGCATTGTTAGCCTGGTCAGCATTTCAACCATGCTGTTGCTATCAACTGTTGTCTTCTGCATTATGATAACAACTCCATAAAAGTCATTGGATTAGATTAAATTAGATAAATTATTAAATAATTCTGTAGAAACTGATTGCAATTACGGTACTTTTCCAACAACCTGTACGATCCTCTAGATTATGAGTCTAAATTTACTTGTGCCATTGCCAATAAATATTTTAATTGGACTTTAGTGCATTGTTGGGCTAGCAAATCTGATGTATGTTGTTCTCTTGTAGGGATCCATGTGTTGGCAAAAGACCAGTACTGGGTTTCTCGCATTCGACTCATGTTCTGCGCAGAAAATCCAGAACATTTTGCCGACCGAGTGGCCGAGGCATTCAGGTCTCGTGCGGACACGGAGGCTCTGCTTCGGTTCAACCTGTACGTGGATAACATGCCAATGGAAGGCCTTGCGGAGTTGGATCAGGCATCTTTGGGCAGGATGACGGAACGAGCCAGAGGGCCAGCGGCACTCAGCAAGGACAGGGAGTGAGTTGGCAGACATTCAGTAGCTCATAGTTCTAGTGATCGAAAAGTGTAATGGCAGGAAGGCAGACACGACTGCCTGCTTGCCTGCCTGCCTGTAATCAGGTCAATATCTTCTGGATAGTGACCTGATTGCAGCTTGGTTTTGGTGTGCCGTCAGTTAATGCCTTGAGCCTCAGGCACTGGCACTGTAAAATTTACTAATTGCAATTAAAATTGAATTACTTATTTTATTGATTGTTTTTATGTTTACATGATTGAAATCAGTGAATTATTGACTGAATGATTAACTGATTCATTGGTTGCTAGAATTAACTGATAGACTCATTCTGCTGAAAATGACCTTTGAACTGAACCAGATTCTAAATTTTTGGGGTTCTAGCATGACTCAAACAAAGGATAGACTGCCTGACTAATCAAGTGTTTGTATCTGAGTTGATTCCGTAACAATATCTGTAATTTTATTTATTTTGCTTATTTTGAATCTAGATCTGGAGGTGAATCTAGACTAACAGCTTTTAATGATGTGCTGCACTATATTTCAGATGCATTAAATTAAAATAAACTGTGGTTTTCTTGCGTGGCAGACTTGATGACTACATCCAGGTCCTTGAAAAGGAGATCCACTACGAATACCTTCGATCAATGAATCTTATAATATTTGAGAAAACTGTCAAGCTCGATCCTCAGACATTTTCATTCGTTAAACTTCCTCCACCTGCCATCGAATATGTACCAGACTCAGGTAAAAGTAATAACATTTCCCTGCATTAGGTGTAACGCTATGATTTAATGTGTGCCTGATTCAGTCCAGTTCTTTTTTGAAATTCTTGTTCATCAGAATCCTAAACTCACATTACACGTAGTCATATTCAAACCTGAGTGTCAACACGTGAATGCAGAAGAAGCAATATCGATCTGCCAGCATGTTCACCCATTTTTCACATTTATTTTGTATTTGTGGTGACATTAATGATCAAAGGTTTGAATTAAAGTCAGCAAAATATCATGAAATGTTACCTGGATTAGGTAGAATCTTATCTTTTCTTTAAAAGTGGCGTGATGTTAGATGTGATCTGTTCAATAAATTTGTACCTAACTCTGTTGGGGTTCTTTCATGAAACTTTTACCTGATTCAGTTAAGACCTTTCATTATTTGTGTAAGATTTTCAAGCAAGATCCTTTCATTTTAAAGTAGTGTGTATCTGCTGAATGTTTAATTAAATTTTTGCCCAGTTCCAGTCACCAAATGTGACTTTCCAAGTACATAGTTTTAATTTACTCAAAATTCATATTGCACCAAGTAAAACCTCCATATCTTACGATGTGTTGAAAAGGTGCTACCTTTTAAATTACAGTGAATTAAATTTCATGCGTAATGTGGTCTCTCTTTTAAATTCATCTTCCTGGAACAGGTTGCTTAGCATACCTCTCACATGAGCCTCTGCCTCTTTTCCTTGAGCACTTGAAAACCATTCTGTTCAATTGTGATATTGTTTCAGGAGTACCTCTGAGGAATTTCTCTAGAGGAGTGCTATATAAATTTGTGCAATCAAAAATTAAAAGTGTATTGCTTCTGTTAGGCCGTTGGAGTGGCGTTCCAAAGTACGACTTTGATAAAGCGATGAAGGACTTTGAACAGAGGTCACTGTTTGTTCGCACTGAAGCCTGTCAGGCCATAGCTAAAGTGCGAGGAGAGTGCTCTGACCTGATGAGAAAGTCCCTCTTTGTTGTTGTTATCCCAAAGCACATGAAACTGGAAGAGTTTGAACAGACGCAATCACAAACAACGTCACAGGTCAGCGATCTGCTAATCTAATCTAATTGAAGAACTTTCTTAGAAACAATTGTAATAATGCTCAAGGCATCAATTTGGTGGTAACTACTAAGCAAAATGAATGTACATTCCCAAGTCCAGGGTGGGTTTAGTTAATAACCATGATGAAATTCCAAGAAGATATGGAAAGAGCTTATGGAGGAAATAAGTCCAGGAAGAGACACCTCTATGTTCCAGAATCAAACTGGAACTCTTACTCCTCCTCCTCCTCCTCCTCCTCCTCCTCCTCCTCCTGCTCATTGTGACTCCCACCACCACTGCTGTCCCAGCTATTATCAACAAAGACACTTAATCAATGAGCATTCAACCAACCAGCTCTGATGTAGAGCAAGTCTAATCCAATCGTATCTAATCTAATCTAGATTAATTAGACTAATTCAGTGCTCGTGCATAAGCTGGTGCCCCGCTATTAGCTTTTAAGTGGCACTTTAGACATTTGGAATTTACGAATCTGAAGCTAATGACTTCTATCTGAATGCACTTGATGGTTAGTTAGTTTAAGTGAACTGAAGTCAGAAATGTATTCTGTTGAAGTCCCCATTGATATAGTTAAGAGAAATGAATAGTCAGCTAAGAAAAACACAAGAAAAACCAGCTGAGTCTTATGTTTCGACCTGAATGACACTAAAGATCTGATAGAATGTACAGACCTGGGTATGTAATTCCACTGCTTTGGACCAGCCACTGAGAACATTGAAGAGCCCAATGCTGTCTGATATGAGGCACAACAGGAGTCAAAATATCCATAGATGAGTCACAATTTGCCTTACCTGATGTTTTCTTGGCTTGCTTTGTCACAGGTTTCGCTGTTTCTGCGTGACAGTTGGATAACGACGCTCAGAGCGCATATTCGCACGAGTCTACGTGACGCTGGCAAAGGTTGGTTCAACATCTACGACAAGAACTGGGAAGGGTATCAACAGTCGAAGCTGAAGAAACTCATGAACTACATCAAATACAACATGGAGGTCATTAACTTCACCATCTTTGAACAAACTAGGACTTAACTAATTTGCTTTGGTGGGTACTTTACATCATGTGGGACTGGTAATCAGTAAATTTCTTGTAAGAAAGGTTGTTCTGTTGTCTAATTGCTGTTGTCTTGTATGGGCTCAGCTGAATATTCTTTCAACCAAAGAGCTGTTGATGTTAGAAGAATGGGACATACTACATGCATTTGTAATTTCTTTATCTTTGTATTACTTTTCCTGTGATGTGCAGCTGCCAGCGTTTTTCACAATTGCATGGAATTAATGTAAGTTTTGAAAGCTAAAAATAAGACTTTCTTTGTAAAACAAATCATTTACATTGCGAAATACTAGCCTGTAATATTATGTATTATGGTGGCAGAGGTTGTGAATAAGCTGATGGAAGTTAAAGAGGCGGTTATTGGTTGTTGGTTGGACAGGCTGCCCTGCGTTATATGGTTCAAGATTCACTGAGAAATTTCGTGGGGATGATCGTCGATGCATGTCAGTCGACTCTTGAGTGTCAGGACGACATGGTTTGGGGAGAAGACATCAATAACAGCGAATACAGGTTATTAAGATTTCATTCTGCCGTTTCTTGCTTCACTTCATTTTTATACATCCCCCTTTCTTTGAATTAAATTAGATGGATGCTTTTGGATCTTTTTCATCAAATCATGGAATTAAAGTAATTTTTCAAAGACTCTTAATAAGACTGTCTTTGTCAAATTATTACTCTAGTAATACATCCTTTACATTGTGAAATTAGCCTTTATTATTATGTGTTACGGTGGCAGAGGTTGTGAATAGCCTGGTTGAAGTTAAACAAGCGGTTATTGGTTGTTGGTTGGACAGGCTGCCCTGCGTTATATGGTTCAAGCTTCGCTGAGGTTTCGTCGGATTATCAGAGATGCATGTCAGTCGACTGCGGGTGTGTCAGGACGCATTATAAACGGGGAGTAGACATAAATAACAGCGAATACAGGTTATTCACAATACAACTGGGGCGCGGTGGTCTAGGGTATGTTCGCTTCAGCTTCTATACGTCTTCCTTTCTTTGAATGAAATTAGTGACCCTCGGGCAAGTCACTTCATCTGGTTTTAATTTGCTCATGCGATGGGCTATGAAACTCCGATTCAGCTGTATCGCAGTAGTCGGGAGCGCCTCTGAATTGAAATCTGGTTATTAACTTATAACAAGTGTTCTACTACAATACAATACAATAATTAAAAAGTTTTAACCATTGCTTCAAGGAAAATTGATCTAGTCCATTCACTACCTAACTACTACATTCACTACCTATGTGTGCCTATATATACCAACCAACTACCTACCTACCTACCTTCTTTCTGCTAGAAGCATAGTCATTTCTGTGTTGTGCTGCCATTCTCCAGGTGGTAAAGCAATTCACAATTAGACAATAACAAATGTTAATTCTTTTTAGCCCAGGTCAGAATTTGTTTATGCAAGATTCCAGCTCATACAATCCAACCCAGTCATGTAATGTATTGGTACCATTGATTTAATAGCCTAGGTGTCTATTTAAGCATTTTATTTGGTTATTAAATGGTAAAATGTTTTCTACATAGGCCACTGCGCAATCCTTTATTCTACGTTGACCTCGTCATGGACCACCAAGGTGTCCATTACAGCACAAACCTCAACACTTTTGAGATGTCTATCATAACACTCTTTGACAAAGGCCTCCAATCATGTCAACATGTGCCACAACTGGAAAAGGTAAACCAAATTTTGACAGATTTACACAGCAATTACTCAAAAAATCATGCAACGTTTGCAGTCAGAATAGAATTATTTAGTTATGCTTGTATATATAACCGAAAATATCTGTTATGAATCTAATAACGTCTCAAATTCAGGCCTTTGTAACATAATGGCTAACAGTCGTGACTGAATCTGTATTTTGTAGTATGTGATGGAGGAGCTGTTCTGGTCTGGTCATAATCTGCTTCTCGAGAGCGTTGGGGAACACGAACCCTTCGTTGATCAGCTGAGAGACTCGCTTCAGATGGCCATCGTGAAATCCATCATCCCCATGAAGGCCTACGCCCGCGAATACGAAAAGCACCTGCCGCTGATGATGCTCGACATTAACGCCTATGTCCAGTGAGTCAGAATAGCTCAAAGTTTGGCATTTTCAGTTATAAACTGATCTAAAATAGGAAGCTTCTATAGTGCCATAATTGATTAGAGTGCAATTGCCTTGTACAGCAGAGAGTAAAGGTTCAACCCTCTCTTGAGATCAGTACTGCGTAGGGACCTTGAGCAAGTCCTTCATTTACCTTGCTTAGCACGATTGTTGCATGGTCATTAGATAGTGGTGCTTAATAAATGAAGAAAAATAACTAATAAAGTGCTCAAGGCAGCAATTGATGAGGCCACGCACCATCGACTTTGTCCATGGAAGATCTGACAGCAAGGGAGAGGTCTGGTTCCACCCTGGTGTGCCAAAGCTGAGAAAATTAACCACTTACCCACTTGCAGTTAACTTGATAGGCTGCTGTCTTTCTCTGCTCACAACACTGATTGAATCAGTGTTCTTGAAGATTGGAGACCACTGCCGTTGTATGCTAAGGCTAAGAAAGGAAGTTACTTGCACATACCGTTACTACCCATAGCTGTCTTTTGAGGGGCTGCTCATTCCTTCATCCTGCATGAATTTGTATTCTAGGAACTTGGAGGCAAAGAAACTGTCAGCTGGAGACATTAAAGTTGAGGTGGAACATCATCTGGAGCAGAAGCAGAAGCTGGAGGATGAATTGCCGAGCTTTGTCATCATTGGTCCATTCTACGTCAACACAGAAAACCTTCGTGTCGCCCTTTCAAAGAAGTGCAAAGCACTCAGTGCTTGTGTTCTTGACCTGCTGGCCAAGAAACTGAAGACACAGGCTGAAGAGGTACAATAACTATGTGTGCAGACTATCTGTCTCTGTTTTTGTCTGTATGTCTTTGCCTCTGTCTGCCTGTCTGTGGCCCTGTCTGTCTCTGTGTCACTGTTTCTGTCTGTCTGTCTGTATCTGTCTGCCTGCCTGTTGTCCGTCTGTCTGTCCATCTTATATCTTCAGTGACCTCTCCAGCATCTTCTGTAATATCTTTATTTTTTTCAGGTGTTAAGTAATATTTAAATTTCATATGCAATCATGAGAAGTAATAAAATTCAAAATGACAGTTTTCACATAAGTTATGATTATTTGTTTTAAATGAATTATAATTATGTACTGTCGTAAAAGATTGACTAAGAAAGTGATGGATTTGATGCCAAAAAGAATGCATGAGGTGTCTAAGAAAAGTTCAAATATGTTAATAAAAATAGTGATGATAACATTGTTTAGATTGTTCTTAAGTAAGGTGATGAAGTTTGGCAATTCATCCTTATTTTTAAAGTGTCATATACGGTGTGGTATGGTAAGTGCTTTTGTGAGATACTTAAAAATGTGCTATATTAAGTGTCCTGATACATACATTCATATATGCATACATACACAGTACACACATGTGCCAGTGTTTCACAGAACTTGTGTGCCTGTTTGTATGTTTGCGTATGCTTTATTGTAGGTGTGTGAGGAGTACAAGGCAATTGCTAAGAAACTCTATGAGAAGCCAAACTGCATCGAGGAATTGACTGAGATGCGTGAATGGATGAAGGAAATTCCAGACAAACTGGAAGAATTCCAGGTATGTTTTTCTCAGCGGACCACTTTGTGCTGTGATGTCCATGGTGTATCTTCTCCTCCATTAAACTTACATAGATCTTGAGGTAGAGAGCTTGATGCTGTGATACGACACTAGTTTTGAACACAGTTGGTATTTGGATGGATGACCAGCCATCGAATACCAAGCCATCTGGGCCAACTAAGCCTGCCATCCTCTGCAGATGTGGAAGTTAAAGTGGTTGTTGGATTGCTTTAGCTGTGTTTGTGCTTATGCCATTAGAGCAGTGAACCTAGGAAGACTTGCTTCTGAGCGGCATCTTCAGAAGCATGTCTAATCTATTGGTTATATTAAGACCTTCTGTCATGTAAAAATGTGATAATGTATATCCACAAATATCTATGTGTACAAAACTTTACATGCTTTTCTCTAGTGACAGTTTACAGCGTATACCATGCTCTTTTCTCAGTGCAGTTGTTGGCTAAGGTTCTTCACTGCCTTTCACATCACTGCCCATTCTGTGAATAGGCTGCCTCAGGGCTAGCTTAAAGGGCTGCTCTTCAACATCTATGAGCAAGGATTGCTAAAATCCGTATATATTTGTTGCCAAAAGTAAGCCAATGACATTTGCTAAGATTTTCTTGTGATTTTACTGAAGATTCTGTCAGACAAGGCGTTGAATGATTATGAACTGTTGGAAGGATTCAACTACAGTTTGTCGAATGAAGACTTCACAATCAAGTAACAAATTAAAGTTACAATTTTGGTTTGTTATGAATGGTTACAAGGATGGTGATGTTGTTGATGGATGGCGATGATGATGATGATGATGATTATGGTGGTGGTAGTGGTGGTGATGGTGGTGATGGTGGTGGTGATGATAATAGGTAACAGATAAAGCTATTAATAATGACAGCAATGAGATTATAGGTGATAAGGATGACTAGAATGAAAATGTCATGTATCTCGATAGCAAAACCAGGACAGGGATGACAATACATGTTCAACTATTGAAGTTTCTCTTTTTGTTCTTGGAGAAGAAAATTAACCAGAACAGAAAGATATGATTTGTGTTTCTAAACTCCACATTCATTGCAAACCCAAGAATGCAGGATATTTTGTGTTTGTTCAAAGTTTTCACATCAAAGTTTTCACATCAAAGACAGGCATGGGTACTAGCTTATGTACAGGTACACTATGGAGAAAAAATCAATTAGACAACTTGGGTCAGGTTCAGTTTTGAATTGAAATATAAAGGTCAAATTGATATTCTGCATGTATATTAGAAGATACCTTTGAGAAACCTTTCAAAACTATTGTCAATATGGTAAGGTAAGGATGATGAGTTATGATGACAGTAGACTTTTTGCGACATGGTGGTCTAAATCGGTGACACGCTCACAGCTCAGGCGGTTGCTGGTTCAATTCCATGTAATGACTGGTTAAGTTTTTTGCACACACGTACCTCTGTCACCAAGCAGTGTAATTTGGTCCAGGCGTAAGCAAACGGCAAGTCCTGTGATACGCTGGCCCCATGTCCAAGATTTTGAGAGTCGTCTATTGCCGACATAAGGGCCGAGTAAAGGAAATGAGCCCCTCCCCATACATAACACATGAGCTAGAGGAGCTTCATGTAACTTTACTGAATGGTAATGGGTATGGTGATGATGATGTTACCAGGTGGAACACAGTGGGTTGGCCGCATAAGATAGTTCAGCTGATTGAAATGACAACAGCTCAGTACATAGAAGAGGAAGAGAAGTTCCACAAGTTGCAGACGCTTGATCAGGCCTCCTTCAACGACAGAATCGATTCGCTTACGGTAACAGCTTCCGTGCTTCATTTAGAATTTGATTCTCTTGCACTTTGTGATTCTTAAAAACAGTAACACTTCATAGCATGGATGCCTGTTGGAGTTAGCTCAAGGAACTGCTCTTTGTCCTCCTCTTCTTGGTCTTCTAGTTCTCAGTGTTCTTGTTCTTTGTCTTGTTGTTCTTGTTCTCATTCTTGTTTTTTGTGTTCTTCATTTTGTTGTTCTTGTTCTTCTTCTTTTTGTTCTTCATCTTGTTTTCTTGTTCTTCGTCTTGTTATTCTTGTTCTCTTTCTTTTAGTTCTTGTTCTTTCTTCGTCTGGTTGTTCTTTAGCTCTTGTTCTTTGTGTTGTTCATCTTGTTATTTGTCTTGTTTTCGTTCTTCTAGTTCTTGCTTTTGTTCTTCATGTTCCATTTCTTTCTCCTGTTCTCAGTCTTCCTCTTTGTTTCCCTCTTCACCTTCCTTTTCTTTTTCCTCCTGCCCTTCCTCTCCTGCTCCTCCTTTTCTTCTTTTGATGCCTCTGAGAATTGTTTACCTGTATGCTTCAACTGAAAGTTCCATCAGTTACAAGATCAGCCTTATCTGCCATCTTGCCTTCTTTCGTCTGTCCTGATACGACTGTCGGTAATTGTTACAGTTGTCAGTTGCGAATATACCTGGACTGTCTGAAATCGGAAAGGCTCATGAATATGCAAATCACTGTCGTCGTCTGCAGAAGGACCTGAAGGACGCACAAGCAGACGCAGCCAAGTACAACAACCGAGAACGACTGTTTGGAATGCCAGTCACCAGCGTTAGGACCTTTCCTCTCATTTTAGACATTTTCGTAGGGGGTGCTATATAAATTTGTAGTTGGTGAGTCATTAGAATTCCGTATGTAAAAGCTCGTAAGACACATGTAAGATAATACAAGATTTAGCTCTAAGTTGGAATTAAATTATGAGATAAAAAAAACTGATCTCATTATGGTTTATTGATGACTGTTGGTCTGTTTAGTATGAGAAGTTGAACCGTTTGGTGAAGGACTTTGAGCCGTATCGTAACCTCTGGGTCACAACGTCTGACTGGCTGCGCTGGCAGGAGAGCTGGCTTTCGGATCCACTGAGTGCCATTGATTCGGAGACGGTTGAAAAGAACGTCAATGACTGCTACAAGATGATCTTCAAGTCGGCCAGAATATTCCAAGATACTCCAGGTTAGAAAGAGCAAGATGAATTCAAAGTGAAATTCTAATCTTATAATCTTACCATTCCCATATCTCTTAGCCTAACATAACCCAATTTTTTCTTTCTGCCTGGTCTCCAGCAACCAGATCTTGTTTCTCACCTTTTGTCTCTTGACAACCCATCTGACTTGACGCAGTGCTCGTGAACAGACTGGTGCTCTTCGCTTAACTTTTAATTAGCACATTGAATCTTTTGGAGATTACGATTCTTAAACTTCTGTACTACTTTGGTTTACAATCTGACTTATGGCAGAAGTGCAGATACCATGACTGCTTAAATATGTTGAAGTTTCACTTGGTTAATATTTGGTCTGGTGATTTCTTGCTAGGGGTCGTTGAGGTTGCCTTGGAGGTGAAGAAGATGATTGAGAATTTCCGACCCTACATTCCTCTCATTCAGGGTCTACGAAATCCAGGAATGAGACAAAGGCATTGGGAACAGGTAATGCACAAGTGCAAACGATACCTTTATTCTTTGACTCACTTGACTTTAATCTGATTTTTCTCTTGTTTTCCTGATAAAGTAAAATTCAGAATGATTATGTAAAACATGTTTATGTCCAATCAATACCCAGTTCTTTCGCAATCAAGGAATTCATAATGATTGTCTTTCTTGAGAAAAAGTGTAGGGTAGTTTAAAATTTTAACTGGTGCTTGTATGAACTAGAAATATGTAGTGTAAGATATTGTAAGTCTCCTAAACTTATCGCTGCCACATAAAAACCTCGTCAGGGACACCAGCTTATGCTATATGAAGTTAAGTCCACGAGAGCCAAGTTGTTTGGCTAGTTTCAGTGTCAAGTTAGAATCTGGGGTTCATGCCTAGGAGACAGCATGTTACTATGGTGGAAGTCATGGGTGATGATATTCGTGAGATGGTGCAGGAGCAGAACCAGGATAGGACAGAATAGAATGAAATGCAAATTGCTGGACTGATATTCATCTTGCTTCTTTACTTTTTGGAAAAGCTGCTAGTATTATTATTACTGTTTACCTGCTGATTTTTAAGGCTTCATAACACCCTGTAATCACAATCGTAATCATAAACTCCAAATTTCTTAAGTGCTACTGTAAAGCTCAGAACAGGGCACCAGCTTATTCAAGGGCACTGAATGATGGGTGCATTGCAGATGTCATATTCTCTAATATTAAACATATTGGTAATAATAATTGTACCATTTAGCATTGCATGTGTATAAGAAGAGTTGTTTTTGTGATTGATCAGCTGTCAGAAGTTCTTGGTTTTCCTCTCTTCCTAAAGTCGAATCTGACTTTGACGAAATGTCTTGAGATGAAGCTGCAAGAGCACATTGAAGCCATTGCTAAGATTGCTGAAGTGGCTGGAAAGGAGTACAGCATTGAACAAGTTAGCACTTTACTTTCTAAAGGCTTTTTTAGGTTCTAAAATGATTGTCGTTTAAACTCAGCACACTGTTAACTAACTGTTATTTAAGTACAGTGTTTTTACAAGCACCAAAGCAAACGATTGCTTGACTGCACCACACCCTGATGCTGCTTTTTCTTGATGCTGAGAAATTTAGGAGATTTACTTTACATAACATTGCATTACTTGTAAACATCGTTGTAGTTAAGCTTCATTAGCGTTATATTGAATAACATTGTTAGAATTATTTTCGTCAAATGAATTCTTAAAGAATATTTATGAGAATTAGACACTGGCAGGAAACCCAGACTATAATCGATGACGTCTTAATTAAATATTGATTTAGTCTCAATGATTAATCAGGTATGAATTAGGGCTAGCTCAAGGGATTGCTCTTCTGCTATTCTCTTCTAAAGTTTTATCTTTGTCGATATTTGGTTCAGTGAAACAAAGGTGAATTTCTTTGTGTAAATCTAAGGCTCTTGACAACATGGCAAATGCATGGAATCCAGTCAACTTTGAAATTCTTGCCTACAAATCGACTGGGACGTACATTATCAAGGCATCTGATGACATATCTCAGCTGTTAGATGACAACATTGTCATGACGCAGAGCATGTCATTCAGTCCCTACAAGAAACCCTTTGAGGACAGAATCAGCGCATGGGAAAGCAAGCTGCGGACCACACAGGTATTCTTTTTGAGTCATCTCTGTCTTCAGCATTCAGCTCCTTTTAAGTAAAAAACCTGACAAAAACCATGATCCCATAGAAATGAAAATATGAAGTTGGGGTGGACCCTTCTGGACTTGACGAATGAGCATGTTGCACTCTCTCAGGTTGTCTAGAAGGCTAACAAAAATTATTTAAACCTATCTATAGCTAGTTAGTTGTTTCTTTTCAAAATCAAACCTTTGAAAGGTGCTTTGACAATAGGGCACTACAGCACTGGATCTAGATGGAAATACGCTGATAAAGTGTTCTTTGAATAGGCAACAGATTGAAACTCCTTTTGTGTGATTGTTATCTGGTGTTATTAAACTTGTATCCAACAACTGTGTTTGAAATCCACTAGGACGTGCTGGATGAGTGGTTGCTATGCCAACGTCAGTGGCTTTATTTGGAGCCAATTTTCAGTTCAGACGACATCATGCGTCAGCTGCCGGTCGAAAGCAAACGCTACCAGACGATGGAGAGAATGTGGCGCAAGATCCTCAAGAATGCCAAAGAGAATCCACAGGTCAGGCAGATATTATTATGCATTTATTATTATTATTATTATTATTTTTATTATTATTATTATTATTATTATGTGTTTTCTAAGTACCACTATCTAGTGACCAAGAATCATTTGACGGTGCTGAGCAATTATGAGTAAAGGATACTTGTCCAAGGTCCCTACGCAGTAACCGTCTCCAGGTAGGCTCGAACTCGTACTCTTTCCAAAATAGTTTTAAATAAGTAAACAAAAAATTGCCATTGGTTTTCATGCTGTTCAGTTTAGAAAAATAACACAAGATAGCACTATGAGTTTTAAAATTATACTAAATGTTAAAACAGTTTAAAACTCTAACTATAAATAAGTTAACATAACTTTTTAAAACTTATATTAAAATAAATCTACATTTTCTATTGAATTTAAAAAGGTTGAATGAATTTAAATGATGTTGAACTTGATTGAACCGCAGGTGATCAGTCTCTGTCCTGACAACCGCCTTCTGGACAACCTGAGAGAATGCAACATGCTCATTGAACAAGTCCAGAAGGGTCTGAGTGAGTACCTTGAAACAAAGCGAAACGCCTTTCCTCGGTTCTACTTCCTGTCCGATGACGAACTGTTAGAGATCCTGTCTCAGACGAAGGATCCAACAGCCGTTCAGCCACATCTCAGAAAGTGCTTCGAAAACGTTGCCAAGGTCGGTTTTTTCCTTTACTTTAGTTTGCGAGAGCAGCAGTTTATATTCATTTATTCATTCATTTATTTCAGAGATTTATATAGTGCCCCTTCAAGATTATCTACTCAGAAGCGCTCACGACCCAACCCTGGCTAAAGAGAACGTTATAGGCAACTTTTGAGATACTTAAAATGCACTATATTAAGTCTCCTGACGGGAGCAGGACAATACCCCCGGACAAAACCCCCGGACAAAACCCCCGGACAAAACCCCCCGGTATAAAACCCCCCGGACAAAACCCCCGGTATAAAACCCACCCACCAGCTCCAAATTGAAGAGGTGTTAAATAATCTAGCAAGTAACTGAAAAGGTGTTAAAGGGTAGGTAGAGCCTAGAGATTCTGATCAACAGCACATTGAAGAGGTGCTAATTAATCAAGTAAATAATGATGGTAGGTAGAGCCTAGAGATTCTGATCAACAGCACATTGAAGAGGTGCTAATTAATCAAGTAAATAATGAGGGTAGGTAGAGCCTATAGATTCTGATCAACAGCACATTGAAGAGGTGCTAATTAATCAAGTAAATAATGAGGGTAGGTAGAGCCTAGAGATTCTGATCAACAGCACATTGAAGAGGTGCTAATTAATCAAGTAAATAATGAGGGTAGGTAGAGCCTATAGATTCTGATCAACAGCACATTGAAGAGGTGCTAATTAATCAAGTAAATAATGAGGGTAGGTAGAGCCTAGAGATTCTGATCAACAGCACATTGAAGAGGTGCTAATTAATCAAGCAAATAATGAGGGTAGGTAGAGCCTAGAGATTCTGATCAACAGCACATTGAAGAGGTGCTAATTAATCAAGTAAATAATGAGGGTAGGTAGAGCCTAGAGATCAACAGCACATTGTAACTAATTTTGCTTGTCGAAATATGTTAGCTTGAAAAAATGTCCAAACAATACACATGTCATTGCATCATTACTTGCAGTATGAAGTAACTGCTTGCTTGAAATCTTTTTAGACTATCTAGTCAATATTTTATTGTCAAAAGTTGTGAGTGGGGGGTTTTGTCCGGGGGTTTTATACCGGGGGTTTTGGGGGGGGTATTGTCCTAGACTCTCTCCTGACACATGCAACATATAAGGTTTAGTTTGGTTTTTGCTATGATTATCATTCTTGGCTGTAAGTGATTGAAATTCGTTTTGCATCCACCTTAGTTTTTTTGTAATTCAGTTGCCTGTTGAGGAAACTTGGTTGGTCAGGTTCATTGAGGACTTTTTGAACGAGGGTTCTCCTTGTTGGGTCGGGGGCACTACTGATTAGTGATTAGTTTTCCTTGAAGTTGTGCTTTACAAATTTTCATTTGTCTTATAAACATAACAGGGTTGACAGTGGTTCAGAAGAATTTGTGTAAGAACCACCACCTAGATACATGACCTAATATCCCATCTGCCCGAGCATGTTTTGTTTAAAACATCGCCTGTATTGATTTGAAGTGATTAAATATGATTAGGTCTGTATTGATTTAAGACAGAGGTCTCCAAAGTTTTCAAGCGGGGGGGCCACATTGCTGACTTTCTAAAGAAAGCTCCACGGGCCAAAACTCAGAAGAAAAAAATTTCCCTGTTGCAGCTGTCCAGTGAATTGTGAGTAATGCGATGAATGCTTTGATTCATAATGTCCCCGAATACACTCTTTAAGCACTGCAATGGTGTCATTGAATATTAGGCACAGTGCCTTACAAACAGCGACATGGATTTTGGCAATATGCATGTCAGAGTACAGCGGCGTTAAAATTTTCAATTTTCCCAATTTAGTTTGTTTCTTCAAGGAGAGTTCCGCAGGCCAGATTAAAGGTCTTAGCGGGCCGGATGTGGCCCGCGGGCCATACTTTGGAGACCCCTGATTTAAGATGATTAGATTAGATTACATATGTATTGATTTGAAGTGATTAGATTAGATGAATTTGTCTTTGCATTTTCTGTGCAGATCACATTTGAGGAGGATCTGAAGATCACGGAGATGATTTCAGCGGAGGGTGAGGTCGTGCCTTTCAAGGACAGACTCTATCCAGAGGGAAATGTCGAGGACTGGCTTCTGGAGGTGGAAAGAGTGATGAAGGAGAGCCTTAGACTGATACTTAAGGAAGCCCTCGAAGACTATCTCACGGTATCTATAAATCCCCTCATTTGTAGTTTCATAGGCTAAGGCACATGCTTTCTTATGCATCAGACCTTCTTTGAAACGATCTTCCTATTAACATAAGTACTGATTCATGTGATATTTGAGTCAACGTACATTCTCTGCTCACTTTAAGTTACATCTGTTTAATTCAGTAAGATTACACTGTTAAGATAAATGCTTTCATAAATACAAGCTTTTTTTGTTTGTTATTGAGAGTGGTCCTACTGTAGACTGATCGTCTGACTGAAACCCTATGATGTTGGGCTTCTAAAATCGATTTTTTTTTACTATAGTTTAGTTGTAGCGACCTTTTGATTTCTTGTATCTATTGATGTGGCACTGGAGAAGTAGCAGTTTTGATTATGTTAGATTACATAAAAAATTTAATAGAATAGATTTTCTGTTGTAATTATTCATGTTATGAGGCTTATGATTTTCCAGTTGTATTTCGCATAATATTGTAATTTATAATAGGTAGTTATTTGTTTGTGCGTCATGTATTCTAAAGATAGAAACCAAAGTGTGTCTAAAGTTAATCGTGTCATTTGAACAGGCCAAGAGGACTGACTGGGTGTTGAAATGGCCGGGCCAGTTGGTGGTCGCTGGATGCCAGACACATTGGACGATGGAAGTGTCTGAAGCACTCGAGAAAGGAAACATCAAAGGATACTTTACTAAACTATTGGCACAGGTATCTCAGCTTATTGATTAATCTTTCTTATGTGTATTGAGACTGGGTTTTATTGCTAATTTTTTGCTTAGATTGCTGAGCCATTTTTATTTAATTTATTCACCAGGTATTGATTTTAAAAGAAATTATTTCAGATTAAATTTGTCCGAAGTCCCTTGACAAAGATCAGGTTGAGCGATTTCTGATGACTTATTTGTACATGTAGTTCTGCAAGAGGAGGACATGTTGGAGGTGGTACCGAAGGGAGAGCTTTGGAAAATCATCAATGAACAATCCTGTAGTTGTCATAGTGCCTGTTTAAGAGAGCTAAGATTCTGTATTGATCAAGGTTTTTTTGATAAGTTTACTTCAAGCACTTTGAAATAAGTGCCTGGAGCTAGGGGCTCTCGATTCGTTCATGTGAACAGGGTCTCCTACTTGTCCCTTTTGTCACTACAGGTCTTAGTGGCCCAATTAAATACAGTAACAGTTTTTATTTTCACTAATTAACCAGGCATTGATTTTAAAAGCAACATTTCAAATAAAGTTCACTTGATTTTTTAAAGCTTGATGATCTGCGATCGTTGGTCCGGAGTCCGTTGACGAAGATCGGGCGTCAGATTCTTTCTGCTCTGATCGTGATCGAAGTCCATGCACGAGATGTTGTTACCAATATGATCGCTGAAAACGTGTGCAATGTCAATGACTTTGAGTGGATCAGTCAACTGAGGTACCTAAGCAACGACCTCCACTTCATCTCTTGTTGCACATCATTAGTCATAGGTTCATTGACAGCCACATTTGTCTGGGCCCATATACTCAATCATTAGCTTGCCACCAATTATTATCACTGTGGTACACTGGGCAAACTGTAGGCCCAACATATTATACACCTTTATCACATGAAGGCCTGTCTTTTTCCTTTTCCTTTACCTATTGTAGCAGTTTAATGTAACAGAAGTCTAACTGGAATGGCCTGATAACATGAGACACATACTTTGGCATACTTTCCTCTTCCACTCGTCCATGAATAAAGTTGACTTCCATTTCATTCGTTCATTCAGAGCATTTATATAGCGCATCTTCATTTACATTACACTGTGCTACAACAGATCACGTTACAAGGCAATACGTGACAAGGTATTAGATTTCTTTATGTTAATCACTTCAAATGGCTCAACATGAGATTGTAGAGTTTAATAATACATGTATGGCAAAGCCTTGTATTATGTTACTTTGCATTACAATGTATTGCAGAAATGGAATGTCATAAAGACGTTCCGAGTTGATGACATTGAATCTACTGAATATTTTTGTTGATGTATGACATTTCGTTTCTCTTTAAGGTATTACTGGATAAATGACTTTCTCTACATCCGGGCAGTTAATGCCGAATTTCCCTACGGCTTTGAGTACCTGGGCAACACAGGGCGTCTTGTCATCACCCCACTGACAGACAGGTGCTACCTAACACTTACTGGAGCGCTCCATCTGAGGTTTGGAGGTGCTCCAGCTGGGCCAGCTGGAACTGGAAAAACAGAAACAACTAAGGTGATTCTTGGAGCTCTGAGTAATACCAGCTATATGTAATAAAATCTTGAAGCATCTTTATCAAAAACAGTGCTTGCATCTTGTAACCGGCACTTATTTTAATTATTTACTGACTTATTCACCTGCTTTTTTACTTACTCATTTACTTAGTTACTTACTTATTACTTAATTATGCACTTATTTATTTACTTACATAGTTACTCACCTATTTATTTACTTAATTATGCACTTACTTATTTACCTATTTAGTTACTTGTGCACTTACTTATTTACTTACTTGTGTACTTATGAAATTACTTCTGCATTTACTTGCGCACTTGTTTACTTACTCAGTTACTCACCTACTTATTTACTTACTTGTGTACTTATGAAATTACTTCTGCATTTACTTGCGCACTTGTTTACTTACTCAGTTACTCACCTACTTATTTACTTACTTGTGTACTTATGAAATTACTTCTGCATTTACTTGTGCACTTGTTTACTTACTCAGTTACTCACCTACTTATTTACTTACTTATGCACTTATGAAATTACTTCTGCATTTACTTGTGCACTTGTTTGTTTAGGATTTGGCGAAGGCAATGGCCATTCAATGCGTTGTCTTCAACTGTTCTGATCAGCTGGATTTCATGGCCATGGGAAAGTTCTTCAAGGGCCTTGCCAGGTAAAGCGAATATCGATCATTAACAAGATCAAATTAATTACTTATATACTAATTCTCTGATACTTACAGAGCCACTGTGTAACAGTGAGATATCAGTGAGATACTGGAACTAAGCAACTGTGTATTGTGTTTCTTTTCTTCAAGTTTTTTATGAGACAATTGTAATTGTAACATAACGTATTGTGAGTCTCTTAAATTTCTTAGTGACACACAAAAGGTGCATCAGGGAAACCAGCTTATTCATAGCCTGCCTTCCATAGCCTGGTGCTATATTAAATCCAGTCCACAATAGCTAGGTTGTTTGGCTCGTTTTACATGTAAAGCTAGATGAGAATCTGAGCAGTCATGCTGAGGAGACAGCATGACGCTATGCTTTGCACAAGACCGCCATCTCCTATGTGCATCCTATGTAACATGGTAGCTGATTGGTTGGAGCCCTCACCTTGTAACACAGGGAGTATTGGTTCAAGACTCCTGCAAGGCAGTGACCATGTTGGAACCTTGTGCAAGTCCTTCACTGATAATTTGTCAGTGCCATCAACTGATAGTGGTGCTCAATAAATACATAATTAATAAAAATATTAAAATTTCTATGTGAATCCAATCCATCCATCATTGTCTAGTCTTTGGACTGTTCTTGTGCTGCTCTTACAGGTATGAGGATTCAGTCATCCAATTGGCACTTATGATGAAGGGTGATGTGACCTTTTAAATAATCAATATTGTTATTTGATGAGCAGTTAAACAGCAGTGGCTGTAGGAGACATTTGATGCTTCATTGTCTTTTGCCTATCCTTGTTAGGCTGTGAGACTAGATTAGTGTGCTAGACCTGTATTGAATTCGCCTTAGTTTAAATATACATTGGTTTTAGTTTTTGAATTTTAGACTTTAAAAGGATAGCTGTCAGATTGCTTGTTCACGGTTTCAAGTTGTAGAAGTTGATTATGTCTCACAGTATAACATGTAGAAATTGCACAATCACATTTGTGGTCACTGAATGAAACTCACAAATGTCTGTTTTACCTTCTTTGTGGCTATCTGCCTGACTTCTTTTTCTGTCCAACCGTCCGGAATCTGCCTTCCAATGCCTACTTGCCTCCCAATGCCTACTTGCCTGCGTTCCAATGCCTACTTGCCTTCCTTTGGGTCGTTTACAAGGACATCTGTGGAGACAGTGAGGGAGGGTACAGATGTCCTTTGCAGACTACCTTCTTTCTTGCTTGCCTGTTTGTCTGGTTTTTTCATTCTTCCCTCCTTCTTGCCTGCTTGTTGTGTGATTGTCTGTCTGCTCACGTCCTTGTAAATGTCTCTTTGCATGTCAGTTTTGCATGGATGTTGTTTCAGCGCTGGTGCATGGGCCTGCTTTGATGAGTTCAACCGAATTGATATTGAAGTGTTGTCTGTCGTTGCCCAGCAGATAACAACCATTCAGAAAGCCCAGCAACAACGGGTATGCAAACCCCTCTAGGTTACATGGCAGAGGACAGGGAGGGATACTATTACTGGTAGCAAGACGGACTTAGCGTTTTTGTGTTTCTGCAAACCCTAACAAGTCATTTATGTGATGTCACCAGCATTCTAGCAAGATATATTTAGAGAAGCTTCATTTCCCATGCAGCAGCTCAGAGCTCAGGCCGTTGTGTCTCAAGGGAGCCTCTGTGTAGCACATGTTGCATACTATTCTATAACTATCTTACAGCCACACTCAATGGTCCCTTAGCTGATCGCCTGTTGCCACCAGTGGCACACTGAACTAGCTATGGACCCACTGAACGTGATTGATATATTTTGTGTTACAATGCATAAAATAAAGTACAACTTAAATGTGTTGATATCCCTAACAAAGTTCAGAAATGGACTTTGATGCTGGGCTACAGGTAAGATCAAGAATCATAAATGGACTGGAAGAGGTTTCAAATTAGTGCTGAAGATGATCTCGGCAGGAGAGTTGCTAACATGAGGAGATAGAGAGTACCAGATGCATTAACCAGTAACTGTGAGTGAATGTTAGCCAAAGACAAAAATGTTTACCAAAAACACTTTCAAGAAGAAGCTGATCAAGGAGACGTTAGGCTTTTGAAGCTCTAAGCCTGAATTATGTTTTGAATCCATGTTGTTGAAGAATTTGTTTTCTATTGAATCATGTTCTAATAAGCTTTCTAGGAGTTGTTGAGTATAACTCGCCATTCTGTACAGCATACAGTTTTCCTTTTGCCAATTATTATTTCAAGAAATTTGACTAAATAGTACAGCGGTCATATAAATGCCATTTGAATTTAATTTAAGGTTTGTAGAAAGAGAAATTGCATATCATTGCTAAAGATTTGTGTTGTATTAAAAAACCGGTTAGTGTTACTGGTGAGTTTTGTGAAGGTATAACATCTTTTTTGTCAGCTGTATAACAGCTGACAAATTTCGCTGACACAAATTATTCAGAAAAGTTCCTAGCTTTAAATTGTATTTGTCGTTTTGTAATGCATTTGACACATCATGAGTTCAACTGTTGCACTGACATGTTGTGATATAAGTTTTTCAGTGTTCAAGTCATGTCACATAATCACTTAGCGTTGCAATCGTTTTGATCAACACTATTATGTGTGCATCACTGTTGCTACAAATTGAGTTCTTCTACTAGTCATTCATTTAAGTCGATGGCACTTAATCAACCATTATTACATGACTGTACAATGTAATTTTGTTGTTATCACTTGAGCCTATCACTTTTGTTTTGAGTTTTTTTCACATGTTGCTATCACTTGACCAATCACTTTTGTCCTGAAGCTTTCACTTGTTGCTATCACTTGAGCCTATCACTTTGTCAGAGACTGCATTGGGAAGCTTCACTCATTTGATTTGCTCCCATGATTTTCAATCTTGCTCTTCTTTTTACGCTAACCTATGACATCCTGGCAGTTGCGGAGCTTGGGCTTTGATGGAAGCGTTTGATTTGATTCCACTCGCTGTAATGTCAGTGCTCCAGAATTACATCCATCTCATATACTGGTCTGAAAAGCAACGGGTAAATCATGTCCTCATTTGTTTTTCACTCAGACCACAGATATATCCATTTTGTGTGTGTATACGACTTTGAAAGTTTCTATTCTAATTCTGTTTAGGTGGTACTGTAAATACTATAAAAATCTGTAAATACAATACCAGTAAGTGATTGATCTGTATTTAGTATGAGACAAATGTGCAGTGTGCACATTTTACAAACAACTTTGCATAGAAATTTATATAGCGCCGCTTCAAAGAGACTCGTCAGAGGCACTCCTGACCTAATACAATGAAGCCACGATCGAACAAAATGGTCTTCAAGAAATTATAGATATCATTTGCTATCACAATTTTTACTTCCCATAGAAAATGCGGACATCCAGAGCTCTTCTAGATTTACTGGGTGCTGTTAATTTCAGCAAGAATTAAGAGCCTGGTATTGTTCTGTAACTTTTTTGTGATTTCAACAATTTTTTTTCTCTTTTCCTGTTTAGTTGGAGAGGTTTACATTTGAAGGAGTGGAGTTGGTCCTGAAGCCTTCCTGTGCTGTGTTCATAACTATGAATCCTGGATATGCCGGAAGAACAGAACTTCCAGATAACTTAAAGGTTATTGTTCAGATCGTCATTGCTGTTACTATTCATTACCTGACTTACTGTCCGTGAATCATCTGGTCTCATGACTGAGTGACTGACTAACTGAACAAATGAATGAATAAATGAATAAACAAATAAATTATAAATGACTGAATGAATTTTAAAATATGTTATTTGACTTTTAAATTTCATAGCATCAGCACCATTTTATTTGGCCTCATTTGTTATAGGTAGTTCTACATAAGTTTTATTATTGTTATTATTGTGTTAGTGTTTGTGTTATATTCAACGTTTCTGTTGTTTCGCTGACCTTTTCCTATTTGTTACTTTATCATTTCTGGTCTTTCTGACCCATCAGATTTTAATCTTGAATGTCCAATATGTTTGCGGCACAGACCACAATTTCATTTTTGATGTAACCATCGATTATCACTTTGTATGTTATGATTGTTGTGCTATGGAAGGTTTTAACCTTTAATGAAGAGAGTTGGCTAAAAGCGAAAAGAAACCAATGCAGCTCATCGTTAAGATGTTAAATTTTATAGGACTTAATTGATTTTATTTGATTGTGCATTGTTCAGGCTTTGTTTCGTCCAGTGGCAATGATGGTGCCTGACTATGCCCTGATCGCCGAGATCTCGCTTTTCTCATTTGGTTTCTCAGACGCAAGGGTCCTTGCCAAGAAGATTGTAACAACATTCAAACTGTCATCAGAGCAGCTTTCTTCACAGGTCAGCTTCACCATGCTTCCTACAGTTTAATCTATAACTAAATTAAAATAGATGAACAAATGAGATGCCCAGGCAACAAAACAAGAAAGTCGACTGGCTACTGCATGTTTAAGATCACTTTTGAAGGAGCCGGTAAATCAGAGCTGTTCTTGGGATGATAGATTTTTCAAGCAACTGGTGCAGGCTGAGAACCGTATGTCTACATCTCCTACAATAGACCCTTTGTGAGTCTATTTAAATCGCAGCCTTCCTGATGCTCCTAAATGCACGATTTGATTGGCCACATACATGCATACATTACAGAGGTGGCATGTTGGCTGACGTCTCATTTGCTCACCGTTACCACCTGAGTTCAAATCCCAGTCTCATCATGTGAGATCAACAAACATAACATTGCCACAACTTTGCCTGACCTCGAAAGCTGTCATATTTTGTACAAGTGTCTTTTGAGACAGCTTAAATTTGTGTTTTAGACTATTGTTGCTTTGTTCTGCTCTACATGGATTTTGACATAATTGATTATGACGATGATGTGGTGAATTATTACCATAGTGGAAATTCAGAATGTCTTTTATCTTTATTTTTACAATAAAGTTGTCAAATGTGTTTGTTCCCATTTGGTTTTAGGACCATTATGACTTTGGAATGAGAGCCGTGAAATCAGTCATTTCAGCTGCTGGTAACTTGAAGCGACAGTGTCCAGACATGAACGAGGTTTGTCTCAACTAGCCATTAGTGTGGATGTTTTGTTAGATGGCTCTGGTCTTGTGCATCTGCTAGACAAGAGATTTTTCTTCAACCCACTTATACCACATATGAAAATAACTCCTTGTGTAGGGATCTCAAAACTGACCATTAAGTGATCAAATCAGTCGCATGATGGTAAAGATAGGGCATTAGATTGACGTATAGCACATAATTATGTGACTAATGTTTGAATATACATGTGACATGAATGTGTAGGATATATATGCAAGTGTTTTACATTTACATCTTTCCACTTTGGTTATTGCATTTACACTTTTAGTGCGTTAGAGCCTTTAAAGTCATACATGTACTAGACAAAGCCACTGTAATCAATGGTGTCTTCAGTTAATGCCTATATAAATTCAATTTGATGATTATTTTTATTATTAATTATTTTACCCACTGTAGAAATTAACCGCATGATTTAAATTTAGTGTATGAATGCACCTCAGCACATTTTTCTTAAATAATTGGATGTTGTTTATGATTGCAGGAGCTGATAACACTGCGAGCCATACGTGACGTTAACATTCCAAAGTTCCTAATGGATGATCTGAAATTGTTCAACGGCATTGTTTCCGATCTCTTCCCAAACATCAAGTCAGATTTCTATGATTTATTATTTATCCATTTGTGATGCACAAACTACTCTTCCTTACTTCCCTCTTCAACTAGGGTTTGCTCTCCATTGACAATATTCCTATTGTTCAAGTCAATTCTTCCAAATTCCTTGGGGTCTACATTGACCAACATTTAACCTGGAATGCTCACATAAGTAACATTTCCACTAAGGTTGCCAAGAACATAGGGATTCTGGCTCGTGTATCCTACCTGTTACCTTCTAGAGTTCTGCATACACTATATTATTCTCTTTGTTTACCCTTACTTGACATACTGTAATATCGCCTGGGCCTCTAATTATTCCTCTCGTCTGAATAGGCTATCTGTATTACAGAGACGAGTTGTACGTATTATTGCTGGGAGATCATTGATAACTGACACTGCAAGTAGATTTAGTATACTACGAATACTTAATATCCCTCAGATAAATAAATTGCAAATCTCTGAATTTATGTATCGCTTCGCCAACAAATCTCTTCCCCCAATCTTCAGTAGCTACTTCTCTAAGATCTCTGATACACATTCTCATTATACAAGATCTCTCGATAACTTTGATGGAACCTATGCCCGCACTAACACTCGTTATTTTACCTTAGATGTGCTGGTCCTTCTGCCTGGAATAACCTACCGAAGTCACTGAGCACTCTTCCGAATCTTGCCCTATTTAAAAAAGAGTCAGCCTACCTCCTTAACAATAGTCAATGCTTTATCTAAAATGGTTATTCATTGTTATACCACAATTAGTTAAGTGACCTAGTTAAGTGTTGTTAGTTGCCAGTTATTCTCTTTTTTCTGACAATCCTATTTGTGTAGACTATACTCATCTGTCATCCCTCTGCTAACATGGTACGGGTATCCCTAATTAGCGGGACTTAAGTCCCTTCTGGGTGCCCGATTGTTTCCATCAATTAAGTTAATAAGATAATCTTGTGATCTGTCTGTTTTAATTTCTAAACATATGATCGTTGATTTATGATTACTCTGGATCACTACTTGTAAACTATTCTATGGAAACAATAAAAGGATTGATTGATTGATTGATTAACTGATGCATTGTGCGTAAGTATGTAATGTAATTGAACAATTATATAGCGCCCTTCAAGATATCTACTCAGGTGTTCTCTGTTCTAGCCTATATGATGTTAGATATTACGAACAAATACATTAGGCCTACATCTTCCTTCACCTTCCGTACATTGCCTTCCTTGTTTTACCTTACATTACATTACCTTTCTTCCTTATTTTGTGTTCCGTGCCTTCCTTATCTTACTTGACATTACCTTTTTAACCTTCCTGACATTACCTTACCATATGTGATTACTACAAAGTATTTTGTACGATAATCTTGAATCTGTTGGAAGCAGTATAGGGGACTAGTTCTAGAATGATGGCATGACATGATACACGCATACTCCGAATGTTTTAGGGAGGAGCCAATTGACTATGGAGCCTTGAATACGTCGCTCAGACAGACCTGCGCAAAGATGAAACTCAAGGATGTCGATGGTCAGTTTGAGGAATTGGATTTCTATTTTATTTGCTAATCGTGTTCACGATTACACCTATGTGATCGTTAAAGTGTAACGAACCTGTCCATATTTCTAGGCAGAAGGTAATTAGTGCAGTTACTGCTTTTAACAACTTACCAAGGTTTTGATTTTCAGCTTTTCACCTTAAATTAATTTAAATTTTCAAGTCATGTAATGTAATGCAACCTCACATTGCATCAAGTTGTGTTACTTTACAGTGCAAATTTGTAATTGCTATGTTATGTACTTATGTATGTATTTATCGACGGATTTCCAATGCAGAACTGATAGTAGACGCCATGTTCGGAATATTGTATATAAATATCTGGGCTTACGTAGGGTACATTTTAAGAACCTGCAATTCTGCAAAAGCACTGTGAACATGGCTGTTCTATTATCTCAGTGACCTAAACAAGAAGAGAATGCAATGCAAGTCAACGGCCTTGTATCTAATTACAAGCAGTGTGTTTGCACTTCAGCTAATAGATCCAAAGCCAAGTTTCATGCCTCGCTGTTCTTGTTCATTATCGCATGTGCGGACCCCATAACATTTACATGAAAATGCTGTGATGCAAAAATTTACCTAGTGCAATCAGTCAAAGGTCTTTTGTGATACACTTTTCTGATGTGATGCACTTTCACCACGACTTGAATCTTCATATCCGATTATACTTGGTTTAAATTTTATCATTCTGGTTTGACTGAAAAAATATTAAACACTGCCCCAAAACATTTTAAAGTGCGGTAGTAAAAACAAGTGGATATTATTAACTCTGGTGGAATGAGTGATATTTTGTACTTTCATGTTTATACAGTGCACAAAATGTTTTGCATTTAGGTTTTATTCACAAGTGCATCCAGTTGTATGAGACAACTGTGGTACGCCATGGTCTGATGTTGGTTGGCCCAACTGGATCAGGCAAGACAAAGGTAAACTGATTGCTTTAATTCCATGTTCAAAAGAACTCATTAATTGTTAATATTTTTGCCAAAATTATAATCGAGGACAAAGGTAAGAAGATTGTCGAGGGAAAGAAAATCTCACAGCACATATCCTGGTGATATCACCTGAACATACCTTGCTTTCATACCATTCAAACATACCTTTCTTGAATTTACCATAACTTTTTACCTTACCTACATCTTGCAATACCTTACCTTATCTCCCAACATACTGTGCCTTCAAATACTAACAAAGATGTTACTTACCGGGTAGTCTCTTTTTTTTTTTATTAACTAACTTAATCTCTTTTTTGTTTTACCAACTTACGAGAAATGTGTTTTAGTATATTATATGTAGCTGTAAATTGGTCATAATAATGCCGACAATTTTATGGCGCTGTAACACAGCACATGCCGTTACAAGGGCGCTTTGACAACCAACAGCACACGATCAGTCAGAGATACTCATGTCTTATTGAATTAAACAAATTCATGTCACTTCAAGAAACTACAAGTCTTTGTGTTATATTACATTACATTTCAGTGCTATGAAGTTCTTCAGGGAGCCCAGACAGCACTGAAGGGAGTCATGTCACCTGCAGGAGTTAACTTTGAGACAACTTCTACCTACATCCTCAATCCGAAGTCAATCACAATGGGTCAACTTTATGGGGAGTTTGACCTCATGACACATGAATGGTGGGTCAACTATAGTTACCGTCTTCTTACCTCTGTTCATCTGCAATCATTTAAGATTTTTTGGCAGATTTTTATTAGTATTTGACACATAAGTAAAGATTTGAAGTTCATTATTATTATTATAATTTATTATTATTATTATTATTATTATTATTATTATTATTAGATATCTAACTGCTCTTTGACTAACCGTGCCTCAGATTCGCACTTCTGCATGATCTTGTTGGTGTGCTGTTGATAGGACGGATGGCATCCTGTGTACACTGATTCGTATTGGGGCTGCAGCAACGGACGAAGACAAGCGCTGGTACATGTTCGATGGACCAGTAGATGCAGTCTGGATTGAGAGCATGAACACTGTGCTCGATGACAACAAGAAACTCTGCCTCAGTAGCGGAGAGATCATCAAACTCACGGAGGTCAGAACCACATCAGGGAATTGGGAAGATGCATAACATATTTTGGCTGCTATTCTTCTCTTGTTTTATTCAGTTTTTCATTATTTTTTAATTTAATTTTTTATTGGTATTACTACCGGGGTACTATGATTATTAGTATTAATACAGGTATTAATTTTGTTTGTAGATTGCATATAGTTTTTCAAGAGGAAACAGGAGACCATAAAATGTCATGAAATTATGAGTGATAAAAATCCGTCCGTTTGATAACTGCTTGGTCTGTAACCCAAGAATTGCAGGTCTGAGCTGGCTGAGTGGACTTCGCGTATGAACCCTGTGCACGCTCCTTGTACAAATTTACTGTCATCAAACTGTAGAATGTGGTGCCTGCATAGCTGGGCAGGTAAACAGGGCAGAGGATGTAAGCTCTGAAGTTGGAGGATCAAGAGGATTAACCATGTTTAACATAACATAACATATTTTATTCGGCAACCAACTTAAAATACAGGTCGTAAGTACATGAAACTGTTTTCGAGATTTGTCGGTATGCCCAGGAGACCCAAAAGGGGCCGAAGGTCCCGCAAGCCAGGGCCACCTGAGACAAATTAGTTGACAGAAAGCATTACGGCCAACTATGATAATTCATTAACTAGGCAATATATTCTTAACTATCTTAACTAAACAATTAGAAATTAAAGAAAATTAAAGAAAACTAAGAAAAATTAAAGATTATGCACATATAATGACATAGCTTGTAAACAGGTGCACACTCCCATTACGGTGACCAGGTCATCCCCTCTTATGAGTGTGTTAGGTTCCTCGTTGAATGTGGGTGGAAAGTTTACGTTTAAACAGCTGGAGGGAAGGTAGTGAATGGATATCGGGAGGAATACTGTTCCATGCTCTATAGTGTGAGAGGAAGGTATTTAGGTAGATTTTTATATAATATATTTAATTAATTTTAATAATTTAGACTCGACAGATGACTGTAGTTAAAATGTGTTTTATTGTCTTCTTTCGACAGCACATGACGATGATGTTTGAAGTGCAGGACCTTGCTGTAGCCTCCCCTGCGACAGTCAGTCGGTGCGGAATGGTCTACCTGGAGCCAGGCATCCTTGGCTTGTCACCTTTTGTGGAATGCTGGCTGAAGAGGTTAACCGACAACATCTATCCCTTCAGGCAACAACTCCAGGACCTATTCGACTTATTCCTTGATGTAAGACATTATAATTGTTAGAAGTAGTGTTATTACTACTGAAATATGTCACTTAAAGTCACACAGCAATGAGGTGTGGGCAAGCCACTCATCATAGGCGCCGACTCCACAGGCGCAACAGGGACTTTCGCCCCAGTACTCGCCAAGGTTGTGGGGCGAGAGTATAGTTTCGCCCCAGTACTTTTTGGCCATTGAAAATTCAAAATGCTTAATAAAACTTATTCATTTTTAGTTAAAGAACAAAGAGCGCCTCTATGGCCTCCATATTCAGAAAAATTCCATATCAAAAGTCGCTTATAAAACGCTGTGTGACTCGGGTTTAACTGCAGCCTGCATTAGAAATTTGACATGCCTACATACCACAGGCCGCATGCGTGATAATTCGTTGATGGACATGTTCCATCTGTCTGAGCGCTGTTGGGTAGAGTATCATATCGAGGGTGAATCATTCACTGTGCATGACTCGATCGGTTGCACTTGGGAACGTTTGGCCTTATTATAGGCTACATCCTGAGAATATAAGACACTTCGCTCCATCGCAGTGAGGGTCAATTTAAGGTCAATCTTCAATGGCATGTCAATGCTATCTGTCTCTCTAACCCCTCCGTCCCTCCATGCTTACATACGTTAAGATAGACAGAACAGCAAAAGTTAGGGAAGCTCAGTTGAACGTAGACCTATCGGAAAATAATTGGGTAGCGCGAAAACGGATCGGTACGCCACTCTCTGAAAGCTTGGAGTTTATAGGCTAAGTGTTAACAAATCGTTCAGAATTGAATTATTGATGGTCACAGTCTTAAAGGTTACTGCCGCCGGTGAAACTGTCACAACTCACTGAAGCGGCTGTAGCGGCCACTGGTAGGCCTACTAGTGGTACTGCTTACACAGTGCCTGAAAACGATGGACGTGCCGCCCGTGCGAGTACTGGTAAGCGACCATTCAATCAGCTTAGTAGTTACAGAAAACTGACATTTTTTTGTAAGTAATAGGCCTACTCATGGTTGTTGTTTGCTCGTCTTTATGATTGAGCAAAGAGGAAGCACTGCATGTTGTATAGTTGGTCCAGTTGAAAGGGCTGGAGGAAATGGGACTCAGGGAGAGGGAAGACAGGGCAGGACAGGGTCGTTTTAAGGTCGTCGTAGACACCTAGGCACTCTTACTTTCATAGGCCTCAACTCAACTGCCAGCTCTGAAATTGATGTTTTTTAATGGCGAGCCAGTGGCAATATTTTTCCAGCAAGTGGCGGGACAGGTTGCCGACGACGCCTGAGCAAAATGAGGCAGGGTCTGGGAGGGAGGGAGCTCCATAGAAAAATTTTGCAAAACTAAATCTGAAACGGTGCGGTTGGTGTTTTTTACCATACAAACAATCAAATTAGGTTTAAAATCTTAATTTAGACCTTCATTATCAGTACAAACTTCAAAATAATAAAACTCACAATGCGCTAAAAATGACAAATTTAATTTTCATTATCAAATTGCGTAGTTTTAGGCAATTTTCCGAGGGCCAAAAATAACTCATCATGGGCTAGAAATTGCTCTTTGACACCCCTGTAATATAAATGATTTTGCTAATGCAAAGAGCTGTAAAGTTCACATAGTCTAGGCTGTTGCACAAATTAACTTAACTTTAAGTTAATAGTCCTATCTTAAAGTTAAACTGTTTCAGTACAGTTGAAAAAATATTAATTTAGAAATTGAAATCTCCTTTTTTCATTTTCGAGTCAAATTCAATCATTAAGCTTATTTTTCAATATCTCATTTTCAGACTTTCGTAGGCCTCTGAAAAGTTCGTAGGCCCTAGGCAATAAAACGGCCCTTGAGCAGGATAGGCAAAGGGATCGTCCGATCACGGAATCATGGGAACGAAATTGTTGCCCCAGTACCTTTTACTAAAAGTCGGCGCCTATGCCACTCATCCATCTGATCTTATTTAAGTTGGATGTCTAAATGTTTGAAAGTCAGTTAGAAATAGTCAGCCTGTCAGTAACTTGGTGAATCATCAACACAGTTTATCAGTCAGTCAATTCATCAATCAGAAAACTAATCAATCAGTTAATCACCCACACAATTACTTATAAAGTAATCAGTTAATTGGTGCATCATCACTTGATTGATGATGTTTGTGCTTGTTATGATATTGATCAGTGTTTAATCTAGTCCCCTTGCTGTCGGGGGGGGAATTGAGGGTTCTGGGGGTATCCAGCTTATTGTAAAAGTTGACGACCAGGGGGTAGTAACGAGTATTTCCAAGAACAAGATCTCAAAAATTTTCCAGGAATTTTCGAGGGGGTAGTAGAGAGTTTTCCAAGGATTTTCTTTCGAGGGGGGGTAGTAACAGCTATTTTTTTGAGGGGGGGTAGTATCGAGAGTTTTCCAACACATTATTCTACAAAATTACATGTGTTTAATTTTTCACGGGGCTAAAATTTCATCTCTTTAATTTTTCTGGGGAAGAAAATCCTGGGGGAACTTTACCCCCCAGAGACGTCTAGATTAAACACTGGCCATTGATTTCTTATTTATAATTATAGTAATCAGAGTGAGTGATCATTAATGCATTAATTAATCAAATAAAATTGGTCAGTTGATTGTTGCATCTGTTGATTAACGATGTTTGACTGTGTCTGGTTCTGAGACAGGGTGCCATTGATTTCTTGCGCCACACGCTGAAGGAGATCGTTCCATCAATGGACAGCAACCTCACTTTCAGTCTTCTGAAGATGCTCGACTGCTTCTTTAAGCCATTTGGACCCAAAGATGTGAGTATTTAGTAGGAAAGCACTTTTCCGTAGTCAGTGTTATTTTTATATTAATGGTAATGGAATATTCTTCTGCATTGACAGATAATTGCAAAGGCCAGTAAAGCTTTGTTTTTAAAGTGAAGTTATAACTTTTTGTGTATTTTGTAAATGCTTTATTTTAAATTGAGTTAATAAGTTTGTTTGATTTAAGTTTTTTTGTATTTGTATAAAAATAGATATTTTTGTAATGTTTCTACATTTTGTTTTATGTGGTAGTTTCAGACAATAGAAACTAGTAATTTGTAAAACCCTAAATCACTTGAACAGTTACATTAAATGATGAGGGTTAATGTAGCATTATTTTGTTGTTTATAGCATTTAAACGTTTAAATCATTTTTGCGTTCTTTTTCAGTTATTGGCATTACGTTATGAATTCAGTGGTGTTAGAATTTAAAGAATATTATTTATTGTGCAAAAGCGAATTCACAGGATATTAGTTATTTAAAAATTCAGAGCATTATTATTATTATAATACAACTCCGTCTTATAGTCTTAAGTTTAGTTCTGAATATATTTTGTTTACTTTGGTGTAGTTGCTTAATTAGAGGATTATTTTTCTATTGATTTCGTTACTGCTTTTGTGAGAAGATTTGTTTGAGTTATTGATGTATTTGATTGATTTATTAGTGATTTGTGTGCCTTTTAGAATGTTATTGTGGGTTTTGTTGAAAAATGTTTTGTCCTTTTTAACAGCAACGTAAAGCGGTGAGATAAGAATTGTGGACCTCTGCTTTAGCTGTTGCCTAGTTTACATACTTCTTATTTTGTTCTGTTTTTATATTATCATTTTTCTGCTTCATGTTAGTTTCTCATTCTGCTTAATTTACATTGTTGGCTCTGTTATTTACTGCCAAAAATGTGGAATAATTATTGTTTCCTGACTTTTGAATTCATTTTTTTATTTCTATGTAAATATCAATAATGCATGGTTGCTTTAAGCTGACTCTTGATATGTACAGGATTTCTTTCATTTTTACTGAAAACCATTTCATATAACGTGCATTGAAGGATGAAATTGACCAGAATAATTAAAATGTGCTTTTTGTGACATATGCTGAGGAATGAAAAATAAAAAATGTGCACGTTATATGCAAGTATTTTCAGTAAATTATAAAATATTATTATACTATGCTGCTGTAACCGATCTTCTAGGATGGTTTTATGCAAATGTTATATTGAAATGTTTGGAGTTTTTATCAGTAACCTACTGGCTTATAATGAGATAAACCTGCTCTACTTTATGTTACTTTACCTGTTGTCAGTAAATGGCTTTCCCTATTTTCTGCTGTTGAGTTTGATGTGCTGTTGTTCATATTGCTATATCCTGATTCAGTGCTCTGATAATTGGAATTCATGGAACTAATGAATTGATTTCCACGAAACTTTAAATGTTTTGTGTTCTTAGAGGAAACTCAAATACCGGGTACTCTCCAATAAACTTTTGCTGTGATTTGGGCCATTCTGTAACACCTCCATCTTTGTTCAAGTAGATTCTTCTTTCTTGATCCTGGGTAGACCCCTAGATCCATGAGTAGATGCACATAATTTTTTTAAGAGAGAGCGTTACAAACGGTTGTCCATGCCAACAGTATTTTGATTTGCTAACTTTGCTGAAGGTGCTGGCTATGTCTTACTTTAAGGTGCTAAGTCTTTTCTCATTTCTAAATGTTTGAGCTGTTCCTGACTGAGCTAAATAAACTCAGCCACAGCCAGATGTACCGTATGCGTGTCTTTTATAATTTTCAGTAAACACTCCAGCAATATGCTTATCTATTTCTTCCCAAACTTTATTTTACTTTTCTTGCTTTTTGATGACTTTTAAAGTTTTTTAAAAGCCATCTCTACGTGACTTTCTTGCAAAACAGCTTCACTAAAACTGTTTTGGAAAATTTCAATTGCTATCCTCACACTTTATTAGTACTTTCATGTATTTTGGTACAGGTACTTGCTTTATTTATTTTTTTTGTACCTATCGATATTGGTACTTGGTACAGATACTTGCTTAGCTTAAAGTGATTAGTAAAATTTCAATAGCTAACATTAAATTTTTATTACCATTTTTATTTTACTGGTACTAATTGATATATTTTCAAGTAAAATTTTATTGTTGTTGTAGGTAACTCTTAAGTAGTTAATTAATTTTAAATCTTTTTAAGTTTAGCTCTTTTTATTTTAGCTCTGTTAAGCTGGCTCAGAGCTAAGGATGATAGCCCTCAGATCTGATGCAGGATTATAGTCTCTCACATGGAGGCCTACATATTCCATTATCTCTTATTGTTTTCTATGCAAGTTCTTAATAGTGTTTTCGCATATGACTAAATTGGATAAGCACAGCTATCAAGTTCTCAACTAAGATCATTGGATTCAGTTTTAGCCCTAGGTAGATATTTCATTCCAAAATGTTTCTGTCTTGTCAATTATATTGATGCAGGATAATTGTCTGATTAAGAATAACAATTTCTGCATTTGCAGGGTGAGAAACTTCCACCTGAAGATCGACTCAAGCGAATCTCTGAACTGATTGAGCCGTGGTTCTGTTTCTCGATCGTTTGGACGATCGGATCGACTTGTGACAACGATGGCAGGACTAAGTTCGACAAATGGATGAGAAAGAAAATGGCCGAAGCCAAGGTAAATAAAGACAGAAAATCAGATGAATGATAAAATAAGAAACAGATGAACACCCATGTAAATGATAACCAGACTATGCACTGTATGCAGACAAAACAGTGATAAACTGATGAAGGTGAAGAATAAGAAGAACAGCACATTCACACTTTAATGATGAGCTGCATTGGTTTCCCAGTCACTTTTAGTACACTCTTGTTGTTAGAGTGTTAAGCTAGCCCTGATAGGCAGCCATGGTGATGAAGAGTTAGCAATTTCGCTTTCTTAGCCTCAACAAATGAAGGCAGATGGCCAGTCCTCTCCCTCACTGCTTAACTGACCATATGCTATACCACGGATAGTGTATGGTCAGTGTACTTATTCTGTCTGTGTTTGCTAGGAGCATAAGTGGAGCAGAAATGCCCGGGTAATTAAAGAGATGAAAGTTAGAGCAAAGCCTCTGTACAAGGAATGTGGCATGAAAGCAGAAGTGTTCGTATTGGCTATCAGTCTGTTATGGTTGTTCTATTCCTGTCTGTTTACAGGTGGCTATGCCATTTCCTGCTCAAGGACAGGTCTATGACTACAAACTGGACGATGCGGGCATTAGTCTACCGCTCCAAGACGATGAAATTGAAGATACTATCAAATTACAAAAGGTAACTTTAAAAACACATGGCACAGGAGCAAATTTACATATCATTGCTTATTCTAAGTCTCTGTTTATTTTGCTTGTTGTAATATTTCTTTTAATTTTGCACTTTACTCCTTTTCTTACTATAATTTATAACCATTTAAATCATTTGATAAATTACCGAATTGTTGTTGATGAATTTGATAGATTGGCTGGAGAAACTGGATGGAGAATCTTCCGGAATTTTCCATTTCTGCAGACACCAAGTTCTCAGACATTATCGTTCCGACACTGGACACTGTGCGCAGTGCCTTCGTCCTGGAGCTTCTGCTGACAAATAATCGAACAGTGAGTGTGGCTTACAAGAGAATGGTCTCTTCCTTTAGGAGAGGGATTCAATTCCTTATTCAGACAGCATAAGGGACAATCAAATTCATACCTTATGTTGCCTTATACATGACTCCCTTTGGATCTGCACATTGTCTTAGCTAGGAAGTCTGTATGCACTTTCTTGAAACACTTGAAACTGTCTTCTCTGCACGGGTTGTGCTGGGAGCACCTCTGAGTAGTTATCTTAGAGAGGTGCTATATAAATGCTCTGAATTAATGAGTGAATGACCTGTATGAGTGAATGAATGACCTATAGAAGTGCTGTTAGCTAAAGACAAGAAAACGGTCATGAAACGAACATTTTCAGCGTGTCTTACAGTTAACCTTTAGATTTGTTAGGTAGTCATGTTTCAGCACCTTTGAGAGTTCTTAATGGTTATTTATAAATTCCCAGATATATAAAATTACATACATAAGCTTACTGGTGCATACATGCTTACATACATACATACATACGTAAGTATGTAAAAATTGTGCGGAGACAGAAAAATGTTAGTTCTAAACTAAATGATAATGCAAGGATATATTTGATGCCATTTAAATAGAGTGACCTATTGAGTGAAATGATTGTTTGTGCAGGTGTTGTGTGTTGGTCCAACTGGAACTGGGAAGACGCTTGCCTTGTCGGATAAACTGACGAAGAATATGCCGAAGGATTTCACCCCAGAGTTTATCACTTTCTCTGCCAAGACTTCGGCCAATCAAACACAAGATCTCATTGATGGAAAACTAGACAAAAGGTTTCGCTTGCTAAAACGTTTTCATTCTATTAAATAAATTTTTTTTTTTTAATTTATGTTATTTTCTTTATTTTAGTATTTTATTTATTGTTGTCAGAATTGTTGTGTATTTCTTTGGAGAATTTATTGAGGGGATTAATGATAGGTGTTCTTAAACCTATTGAATTTCAATTAGAGAAATATTCTTGCTATTCAAAATTTTAGGCTACCATTTCTTTTCATATCTGATGCAAAAACGGCAAGAAGTGTTTTTGCAAGAAATTAAAGTCACTGATCTCTACTTCAGTCACCAAAAATGTTACCATGATCCTACATGAAATGTTAAGACTTAGACTCATCTCTTTCAACTTTCACTGTAGATTTCTGCTGTTTTCTCTGATCTGTGTGATTGCAACCTAGCTTCTCTTATAGATTATGACTTTTGGTTGCAATTTTTTCAAAGCGACCATCAATTGATGCCTTGAACATTATGATATAATGGTTCTATACAAGTCATTAAAATCAATTAACTTAATCCATTAATTAATTAGTTAGAATAGATTAGATTACTTTCAGTCTGTTGTGGTAGGTGCAGTTATTATGGTTGCAATTTGACCTCGTTATTATTAATAATATCTGTATGCAAGAACATGACCTCTTTCTTGGTGTAACTTTTGAAGCTCTAGATGCTTGTAATTTTGGCAAAGACTTTCCCCAAATGAATGGGTTTTTGTCTGTTGAGTTTCCCTTTGTCTTGAAACTGTTATCATTTATGTTATAAGGATACATCTTTTAAGTTAGCCTATATTAACTGTTCTCTTTGCTTGGCTGTTAGGCGTAAGGGAGTGTATGGTCCACCTCTTGGTAAGACGATCATCTTTTTCATTGATGATCTCAATATGCCGGCACTCGAAGTCTATGGAGCCCAGCCACCCATCGAACTCATTCGTCAGTGGATGGATTTCAGAGGATGGTACGACCGTAAGGCAATCGGTAAGTTACACGTTCAGGTGGTAGTCAGAAGGAGAGCGGTACAGAGATGAAGATGACACCACACACTGTAGTGGTAAAGATGATGACAATGGCAGTCATCATGGTGACGGTCATGTTGTGGTCATGATCATATAGAATGTGGTTTGGCTTAGTCGCAACCATGAATTAATTGCATTGTGATGATAGTGATAGATTAGATCTTGTGTCCGCTTTCGTTAAGTTGTGCCATGGAGAGTTTGCAGAATTTGAGAGTTTTCATAACTGCCAAAAAGCATAGGTGCTAATAGCATTTTAAGATGAAAATAAACTTCTTTAGAATATAAGATAAGAAAGGTCAAGGTTAGGGTCCGACTTAGGGAGATGAGTTTGCTGACGTTTTGGGTTAGTTATTTCGATGGTTACTAAAAAATATATCTATTGTCTACGAGAACCTCTGAAGGTTCAGTTTGCAACCAATATGATGTAATAGTTCAGTAAGAGTGAAAAGTTCGTCTACAGATGAATGGATACGTTTTCCTTTTCTAAATTCAAACAAAATTCAGACATTTGTAATGTAAATATTGGAGTGACACTGTTAATAGGTGAGTTCCGCAACATGGTGGATGTGAACTTTGTGTGTGCCATGGGTCCACCAGGCGGAGGTCGTAACCCCGTGACCCCTCGTCTGATGCGCCACTTCAACTACTTGGCCTTCACCGAACTTGAAGATCCAAGCAAAGCGAAAATCTTTGGCACGATCCTCAACGGATGGATACGTAAGCCTCTGTTATCAACCTCGTGCTTTGTAAACTCGTTACTGATTTACATTTCTGTGATTTTCAGTATTATTTTTTCTTGTGAACATTTTTAACGCGTGCATAGTCACACAGAAATGCGAATTTCAGGCATGGTTAGTCAGTCACCATTTGAAAAACAGTTAGGATCATTGTTAGGAGCATTAAGGTCTTTTTTTTGTCTGTTGTCCAGTCTAATCTAATATAATGAAACCTGTATGGCGGCTATGATGATGCACAAGGCATTTTTTGCTTCAAACCATGGGAACAAGTTGTGATTTGTTGGGGAAGTCTGGTGAACAAGTGAAAACTGTAATGGGTCAGCAAACTGCAAAGTCAGGCCACAGTGGGTGAAGAAGTTGAAGCAAATGAGTCTTAATTTTGAACCATTGGTAATTGATTTGTTGAGAGTAGTCACTGACGGGTTTGACATTGACCTCTGCCTCTGGGATTCAAATCATGCTGCGTCTTGTAAGGTTCATTCAATGGTAAGTAATGCAGTCTCTTAACGAATATTGTCTAAATTTGGGATTCAGTGGAAAGCCAGGTTGTGACGTGGTTCAGAAGACTGTGTTTAGAGCCACGTCTTTCAGATAAATGATTATTCTTTTCCTGCTAGGTGACAGTGACCTGCATAATAACATTCTGACCTTCAGACAATGTACTGACCATGAGTTGCATTACAGAGTCTGCTCCAGATACGTCTGTTCATGGACCTACAATTGTCCAGACGTGCATTGAAGTTTACAACACTATTACAACTCAGCTGCTGCCAACTCCTTCAAAGAGTCACTACACCTTCAACCTTCGAGATCTTTCCAAGGTCTTCCAGGGAATGCTTATGGCAGATGCTGCAAAAATAGATGTAAGAATGACTACTAATATTTAGTATTTAAAAAAAATTCTTTGTTACATTCAGTTGACATGATTAAGTGCATATTTGTCCAAAGTCGTCAATTTTTGGCTTGTCTTCTTTTAAGAAGCCTCTAACAATTATTACTACATGGATGTGTAGGGTTTGCTTTAAAAGAAATGTTATAATAGATATGCTGCACATCGGTTGTAGTTCATTCAACTTATGTACTGATTGAAATTTTATCATTGATTTGAGTCAAGATGTTGATATATTCTGTAATTTCTTGCTTCTATCTGATATTTAATTCTATAACAAATCGGCCATTCTACTGAATTTATTTATGATTTGTGATCAGTTGATAAATTATAATTATTGATGATCAATAATGTTATACTTGCCCAACTCGTTAATTTATAGAGAAGGTTTGTTAATTGAATGCTGTATTTATCCAATGGACTTCTCTGCTTGTAGACTCTTCCAGATCTCCTGCGTCTTTGGTTTCACGAGAGCCAGAGAGTTTTTGCAGATCGTCTGGTGAATGATGACGACCGCAACTGGTTCACTGCTCTTCTGAAGGACCAGATGAAGACAAACTTTAGCATAGAAATGGAAGAGGTTGTCACCTCCGATACACTCCTCTATGCAGACTTTGCTGGTGACGCCTTTGATGCTCGACCGTATGTTGAAGTCAAAGACCATGCTAAGGTTGGCCTTGGAACTTTATTTTGCCTAGACCGTTAAGAACCTTAAAGTATTGTGTTCATGTATTGTATACACTGCACTAACATTATGTGTAGAACCTTCATAATGTTGGGTTTGGAGCTTGAGTTTAGACTGTTAACCTTGAACCTTAAAGTTTAATTTCTTTCCATTGTATTTGCATGTGTAAAGAACCTTGCTGAGGTTCTATTGAGCTTTAGAATAAACGATGAAAAACCTTAAAGTATAATGATAAAGAACTTTAAAATGCTATTTGTTCAATCAGTGTTGGTGTATACATGTAAAAAAAGGAATGAATGCAAGGAAAGGTGTTTGTTTACGATGGAAGGAGACGGAAGAATTTTGCCAACTGCTGCAATAGAAATTCTTTTAAAATATAAGATTAGGTAAATTATATGATAATGCACGGTGATTGTGATTAGATATATAATATAATGATGCATATTAATTAGGATTTTAGAGAAGTAATGTGCTAATGAATAGTGATGTGCATTTCTGTTCATTTTAGTTGACGAAGACGTTATCGGATTTCCTTGATGACTACAACCAGGTGAACACGGCTCAGATGCATCTCGTTCTGTTCATGGATGCAATCAAACACCTCTGCCGCATCAGTCGAATCATCCGTCAGCCGCTCGGAAATGCTCTGCTGCTCGGCGTTGGAGGAAGTGGAAGACAGAGCCTCACCAGATTAGCCGCTCACGTGTAACTATTATCACCAACATAACTTATATTTATTATTAATTATAATTACGATGATTTATTTAGCTTCGTCAGTAGCAAGCTAGGATGATTTACAATTAATCAATTGTTATTTGTAGTAATACTCAACAGACGCACTCTAGTGTAGTAATAGGCAGAACAAGCCCATACCAGCAAATACATGCCACATATTTGTACAGAATTCAATTCTAAACAAATTTGATGTTTGCACTTTTTCTGTATATTCGGTATTTGATGAAATATAATATTTTTACCGTTAAGGAATGAAATAGACCAGAACTCATAAAAATATCTGGCCGTGGCCAGAACAAGGGCTAAAAATATTTGGCATGCAAAGGGTTAGCATGTGGTATGTATAAAGTTTCTTGATTGGATTTTTGATTATAGGTCGGAGTATGACCTGTTCCAGATTGAATTATCTAAAAACTATGGTGTAACAGAATGGCGAGATGACCTCAAGAAGGTCATGCTGAAGGCTGGTCTAGAAAATACTCCTGTGGTCTTCCTCTTCAGTGACACTCAGGCTAGTAACTTATTTTTAGGAAAAGATCAAAATCTTATTCTATTTTCATTGGTAAACGTCACTAGACATGATGGCCAGATAACAAAGGGTGCAAGGCGAAAGAAACAAACACTTAGATGGCCTTTGCTGGAACTCTATCACTAGACTCAATTTGTGGTTTCTCTGTGGCAAGGTGTGGTAAGGAAAATTGCTAGTTTATTGTATGATTATAATAATCATGTTGGCTTACTTTGAGGTTTGTTGCCTTGCATAATACTATTATATACTAAGTTCCATTCACGAAATTATTTTAAAACCCATGTAGGTGATTAGTGGACCACTTTAGTTTTAACCCTTTAACGACGAGCGTGTACTAAAATGTATGGGAAACCATAGGCAGCTCGTCGTTAAAGGTTAACTCCTTTTATTGTTAGTTAATAATTCAATTAATATATTTATAATTAATTTATAATGTTTAGATAAAGCGTGAGTCGTTCCTGGAAGACCTGAATAACATTCTGAACTCTGGCGATGTTCCAAACATCTACGCCACTGAAGAACTGGACACTATATACACAGCGATGAAGCCAATCGTACAGGATGCTGACCTCCAACCAACCAAGACAAACATGTTCTCCGCTTATACAAAACGAGTGCGCTCCAATCTGCACACGGTCATCACTATGAGGTAATCGATTGTTCTCTGCAGTTTAGTTTTATCTTTTGTTTTGACAATGTGGTTGGTCTGTTTTATGCTGTGCTGGGTCTGTAATCCAATGATTGACAGTCTATGCCTGCTAATAATAATAATAATTGTATTACGACGATTTAATATTTTCAAACTGACAATTACGCTAGTATGATTACAAATCAGTATGAGCGGATGATCACTAGTTATTACAGTAGTCGAATTTGCATTTGGAGTCTGTTTTAACTGTAGCGATAGGCAGCCATGCAAGGCGCCCGTGATATGCTGCCTTATGCATGGCTGTCATAATAAAGTAATAAATATATGTAGATTACTTATAGCATATCTTTCATTATTATTAATTATTAAGTGCTGTAGTGCAAAGAATTCATGATGATTAGGATGATGATGATGAATAGTAATGATGATGTCACCTGATTTTCATCCCGCATGATAAACCTACTGTTCTTTCACGCCAGTGATGTTACCACGGCTACACTATGGCTCGTCCCCCATGCCTGCTAAACAGACTGTGTATAATGACCCTAGACAGGTTGTTGTCTATTTGCCTCAGATTAAGATTTGCTGAACTTGTGAGTATAGTAAATATAATAAATAAATGTATACCTAAATCTATAGTTGTCATTCTCACAGACACAAGGAGGAGGGTAATATCAAATGCATTTGTTTTGTATTATTCTATAGTGTAAAGCAATCGTGATGATGACGATGAGTAGTAATGATGATGTCACCTGATTTTCATTTCACATGATAAACATGTACATCCATCCTTTCCAGCCCCATTGGAGAAATTTTCCGAGCACGGCTGCGTCAGTTTCCAGCGCTCGTCAACTGCTGCACGATCGACTGGTTCAGCGAGTGGCCGGCCGATGCCTTGCGTTCAGTGGCCATGAGGTTCCTCAGCGAACTACCCGAGCTGGATGCATCTGAAGATGTCCTATCTGGCCTGGTCAGTAGTTCCCTTTCATCTTTTGCATATGAGACATTTTAATATGTAAATTAATTTGTCTCGTAGTTCATTGTGTGCACTAACATTAGGCCTTGGGGATGTACTATCATTATTGTTATATTTCACCCAAAGTAGATATAATCCCCAGGTCCATAAGAAAATATCTGACGAGAATAGAATTTGGAATGACTACATCTCGTTAATTATGATAGTGCATCCCACAAGGCCTACTGTTAGTGCAGTAGAATCTTAAGTTTAGACCTGAATGACATCAAAGAAAGGACTGAACGAACTGGGTAGCGATGAATTCTAAATTTACCTTATACTCTCCTTACTTCAGTTCTGGATGACTTTGGTAAAGTGCATTTTTGTTTTATCTTTTTAAGACTGAGTCCCTTTTATGTTTTTTCTGTGTTAGGTTCTGATGTGTCAGGAAATTCATTCGTCAGTGGCCATCAATTCAAAGCGTTTCATGCAGGAGCTGAACCGATACAACTACGTCACTCCAACCAGTTATCTCGAACTCCTTGGAATCTTTAACAAACTGATGACACTGAAGACAAACGAACTTAGAACTGCAAAGAACAGAACAAAAACAGGACTTGATAAGGTCTCAGTTGATGAAGGTCTTATCAAACACTTCAATTGTTAATATGATCACTGTTTATACTAACAAACACTGCCGTGATGGATTCACGATAGGCACTATGTAAATATGGCCTTTTATTACATGTAACCGGTTTTATTGCACATTCTAACTGTAATTATTATCACTGAACATTGTAACCCAACCAACGCACACATGCCATTGTTGGCCAATGTTGGGCCATTGTTGGACAATGTTGGGCCATTGTTGGACAATGTTGGGCCATTGTTGGCCAATGTTGGGCCATTGTTGACCAATGTTGGGCCATAGCCTTTGATGGCCAATGTTGGGCCATTGTTGGCTAACATTGGGCCAGTGTATGACACAGTTGGTTGAAGATTGGCTCAATGTTTGTGTGCTGATTGGGAATTGAGTTGTTGTCAAGATTATTTTTGAAATGTCGATCTCTTTGCATGTGAACAGCTGCTGAATACGTCAGAGGAGGTTGTGAAGCTTCAGGCTGAGCTGGAAAGAATGCGTCCTCAACTGGAGGAAGCTGTACAGGAATCCAAGGCAACTGTCATCAAGATTGAAGAAGATACAGTAAGGAAATTTTATGTACATTTGTACAACCTTATACAGTTGGTATTATATTGACTGTACCTCTGTATTTTGTTTGAAGCCAATCGTTCGCTTGAGAAAAATCGCTGAATTCTAGTTTATAATGAATTGCAAACACCAAAATGTTCTCTGTAATGTGAATTCTGATATAAGGCAAAATCCTGAATTCAGCTTAATCACACAGTACTTAGTGTGGCTTCCAAAAGCACAATATTAAGAGATTCTGGTATGTTTAAAGGCATTGGCCTTATTTTTATCTGACAGTGATTGGGCTTGCTTTTGTCCATAAGTTAATACTTTTTATGAGAAAGTTATTGGACTTGTTTTTACCAGAAAGAAATTGGGCTTGGTTTTATAAGTTATTGGGCTCGTTTCTGTCAGGAAGTTGTTGATCTTTTTTATTGTAACATGATTGGGCTTGTTTTTATGAGCAAGTGATTGGGTTTGTTTTTATCAGACAGTGGCAGAGGAAACGAAAATGGTGGTGCAGACAGAGGAAACACAGGCAGCCCAGAAGGCTCGAGAGACTCAGGCAATTGCAGATGACGCTCAGAAGGATCTTAATGAAGCGCTGCCTGCACTCGTAAGTTTTGATTCATTAGTCAAGTAATATACTTTACCCATCATAGAAATATCCCTGTAAGATTGAAAACATTCATTATTATGATATATTGATATTGGCCATGTTCATTGGGTCTTGCATTGACGAATCCCGTAAGTTAACCCTGAGAGCCAGATATAGGCATGAAGCATGTCCAACTTTTGCTTTTTAGCCTCAGCATATGAGATGGGTGACACATCCTTTCCCTTCATATATGATTGCTCCATCTACAGTGTGCAATCGACAGAGTTAAATTTATATTTATATTTCCTCGGAGTGCTCACGCTGGAAGTGCCTCCGAATAGTCATTACTGCTAGAGGCGCTTTATAAATGCCCAGATACAATACAATACAATATACACGGTGATTCAATAAAAAGTAAGCCAAACTTTATAAACTAATATTCAAACTTCAGCTATATTTTATTAATAATATTTTCAAAATAAAATATGCACATACTTAGTTTTTTCATTTTAATGACTTCCGGTTTATATTTCCTACTCAAAAAAGCAGACGATAATACGATTGAAAACATAAACAAGAAACTAGCAATTTCCGAAAAAATGCCTTTTAGTAAAGAAGATTTACACATGACAAAAGTTTTGATGGAATCCAAGAATTACAGCAGCCGTCAATTTCTACAAGTGTTTCCAGAAAAACACTGGACCAGAAGCGGATTAGATAAATTGCTTCGAAAAATTAGCGTAACAGGGTCAGTCGACCGCCTCATTGGTAGTGGCAGACGAAGGTCAGCGCGCACTGAAGAAAACGTTGCCCAATAGCGCCAGCGTCTCCAGGCTTGCATGCAAGCAGAAGGAGGACATTTTGAACATCTTCTTTAATTAAATAATTAAACCATACTACTGAGAGTTTCTTCACAAAAATATTAAATACTGTTTTCATGTTAGAAGAACTTATATGAAATACAAAGTTTGGCTTACTTTTCATTGAATCACGGTGTATATCCGAGTTCCCTGGGAAGCACCAATGCAACAGAAATTCTGAAATACCCTTGTTTATGCAGAGATTGGCTAAAGTGTAGATTGACGTTGGGTTCATTTGTGCGTAGGATGCTGCTCTTGTCAGCCTGAAGACATTGAAACGAGATGACATCGTAGAAGTTCGTGCGATGCAGAGACCACCAGAGGGTGTTAAGATGGTCATTGAGGCTGTGTGTATCATGAAAGCCATCAAACCAAAGAAAGTCCAGGGAGAAAAGGTCAGAGTCTGTGGATGTATTCTCATTCTGTTTTGTCTTGTCTTGTTTCCTCTAGTCTTACCCCTTTGTTATAGGCCCTCGTTTGTGGAATCTACTGCCACCTACACTACAAGAAATTAAAACATTGCAACGGTTTAAATTTAAACTAAAAGAATTCTTCTTATTGGATTATGGAAAGGACTGATGCACTCTGACTTGAGAAATAGACCTTATTGATTTTGTATAACTTGGATTTTGGAAAGGATTGAGGGGAAAACGGACATTTTCTTATGAACTTAGTAACATTGTAAAGATAATTTGCTGTTTAACCCATTTAAAGTAGACTGGCTTTCTGTTTACCTTCTCTCCATTCCTCCCACTAGTTTGTCCTTCACTCTTTTCTCTTTACCACTACACTTGTCTCCTGTTTATTCCTCTCCTTTACTATCCCTGCCTCGTATTCTTTCTTTACTTTAACTCTTCTGATTTTTTATACATAACTTATGATGTGCTTAAATACCGTTTGGTCATGTGATTGAATCGCACATGTATAGTATATTTACTCTGAAGTGTCAACAATGCGAAATTGTGCTGCTGATTATGGAAAAGATGGGGTCAATGCCTATAAGCTATAGCTTCCTTTTGACTCCACTTGTGCAGTGGCTCTGCTGTTCAGTTGTATGAAAAAGTGCTTATTTGGTCATTTGTTTCCTGCTGCTGTTACAATAAAGATATCAATCAATCAATCAATCAATCAATTGTCATGTGGGTTCAATAGGTTCTATCTAGTGTCTCATTTGAAGACTTTTTGTTGTCTTATCTTGTCATGTGTTCTTTCCTGTAGTCCTGCCAGCTTCTATCTTGAGGTTTATTTAAATACCTGGGTGTTTATATAATTAATTATAACACCTTTGAGTAAACGTCTGAGACCACGTCTTACTTTGCACGGTTGTCATGTCTGGCTTATTTAAGGTCTGTATGTGCACGATTTGCGATTGCTTTGCTGTTTGAGATGCCTCTACTTCCTTCTGCACTGTGACTATCATTTCCTCTGCCTTACCTTTTCCTTCTCTGCCTTGCATTGCAATCACTTGCCTTTCCTATCCTTTCCTTATGTTGCCTTACCTTAAATTGCCTTTCTTCCCTGCTTTACTATATCTCACCTTCCCAAATTATTTGTGTCCTTATTATTCATTATTGTAACCTATAATTTACCTTACCTCATCATACCTTACATTTCTTACTGCACCATCCTGTGCCTCGCTTCATCTTTTTACCATACCTTATCCAGACATAAATCACCTGACTGTATCCTAACTTACCTAACCCTGGAATACGTTACCTCACCTATGACAGTTGAACGAAAAGAAGGATGACTACTGGGAAGTCGGCAAAAAGGATCTCAGCGACCCTCACAAATTCCTCGAAGAGCTCTTTACTTACAAAAAAGATGAAATCACTGATCAGATCATAAAAAACATCCAGCCATACATCGAGAGCGAATCCTTCACTCCAACTGCCATCGAGAAGGTTCGTTTCTGTCTACTCCAATTCGAATATCAGCTCGTACAATAGGACTCAAATACATGTACATACATGAATGCATATATATGCACATACATTTATGCAGGGATGGCAAACCCGCATGATGCATATATCAAAATTCCTAAACGCATACATACTGATTACATCCATAAATGCATACACACATTAATACATGCACTTGCATACTTACAGACATACCTACATACATGCATACATGTACCAGTATGTATGCACATATAATCATACCTGTATCATACAGATCACCTTGTCACCTTGTGATGTAAGTTCGAGTGAATCCTAGCGACCGTCATAGTCAGCCTTCTCCCTGTGTTCCGATCTCGTCGCCTTCTAATGGAATGTTCATCATCATCGTCATTTGTATCTCGTCCATCCATCTCTTTGTGAGGACAAACATTCTTCCCTCCCCTTACGCCAGCATCATCTCCAACAATCATGTAGTCCGCCCGCCCATAGGCTGGCCAAAATACATCACTTTTGTCTCACCGCTCTTTGTCTCAATGTCATACTCCTCTTAAGTGTCCTATCTCTTACAGTATATGTTCATTTGTTACCTAAACACAGGGGACACTCAGTACCTCCAAATAAATGCATACATTAATACACGTGCTTTACTTACAAACATGTCTCGCAACCATAACCACTGGTATTATCATTGCTTTAACAATTCTTGTTTTATTCCAGACTCACCGCTTTATCCTTCCATATCTTTTTCCAATCCCTGCATTGCTCCTTTTCCCAGAGTAATTCTTCGGCGTATTCTCGATCCCCCCTCCCTATCTATTGTAGCTCCCAGGAAACAGAAGCTCGATACCACCTCAATCTCTTCTCCATCTACTTCGAAGCTTCTCCAGCTCTTTGTGGTCATAATTTTAGTCTTTTTTATGTTGAAGTACAATCCTGCTTTCTCACTTTCAAGCCTTAGTTTCCTGATGTTGGATTTCAGTACTTCCTAGTTAAACAATAACAGTGTGCAGTTTCCGCATACAAGTTGTTGACAACCTTTCCAGGTATCCTTACAACTTAGGCCTCAGTCATCAAATCCTGACTCTCATGATCCGTTTCTAAGTATAGAATGAACAGGTAATGTAACAGTATACATCCCTGTCTTACTCCCTTCTTTATGCAAACTTGCTGTTTCTCCGTGTTCCGTCCTGACCACTGCTATAAGTATGCAATATAAGTTCCTGAGGAGAGTTATCAGGTGCACAGGTAATTTCCTCAAAGTCTTCATAAGATCGTGGCAAATCAAATGCCTTGCTATAGTCTATAAAACATAGGTGAACCTCTTGTCCAAATTCCCTCTGTCTTTCCATTATCCATCTCAGGTTTGCAATATGATCTCTTGTGCCTCTCCCTTTCCTGAAGCCGGCTTGGGCTTTCGGCAGTTCTCGCTATCCTGCTCTCCATTCTTTTGTGTATGATCTTGAGGAGTATCTTGCTTGTATGTGATATCAGCGCTATAGTTCTGTAGTTCTCGCAGTCTCTCGCATCTCCTTTTTTGAAGATGGGTATGAATATCGATTTACCCCAATCTTTCGGCCATTCTTCTGTTTCCCATATTAAGTTGCACAAAGTTGTTATCTTTTTTGTTATTCCATCACCAGCCGCTTTAATCAATTCAATAGGGATTTGTCTGCGCCTGGTGTCTTGTTATCACTTATTTGCGTGATTGCCCATTCTACCTCCGCCTCCATAATCCCCGGTTCTTTTTCGTAGTCCTCTGTGGTCGTCTTCTCTCCTCTGATCTCCTCGTCATCTGTGTTATAGAGAGCTTCCGTATATTCTCTCCATCTGTTCTTTATCTCCTCCCCGTCACCTATTATTCCTCCGTTTCCACTTTTTAGTGAGCCATTTCGTGGTGTAAACTTGCCAGTTATTTTCCTCATCATCGCGAACATCTCTCTGGTTCTTCCCTTTTCCCCTCTATTTCCATTTCCTTGCATCGGTCATTTAGGTATTTGTCTTTGTCTTTCCTTGCCTGTTTCTGGAAGTTACCATTCAACACCCTCACCTGATTTCTGTTCTTCGCTGCTCTCGCCCCTCTCCTTTCTTCCGCTATTTTGATTGCCTCCACAGTTAGCCATGGTGATATATTCTTTCTCTCCCTCCTGGGTACATGAGTGATTGCCTCCTCGTGCACCACCTTCTTCATCTCTTCCCACATGTCGTCAGCATTTATCGCTTCATCCAGATGTAATGCCTCAAATCTGTTCTTTATCTCTTCTCTGTACTCTGGCATGATCCCTTTACATTCGTATCTGATTAAGCGTTCCCCTCTTTTGAGTCTCTTGAGTTTCATCTTAAGAGTTGCCAACAACAGTTCATGGTCCGATCCACAGTCCGCTCCAGGTCTCGTTTGTACATCTCTCACCGTGCTCTTCCATCTCTGCTTTATCAACACATAGTCTATCTGGTTTCTGTGTTTTCCATCTGGTGAAGTCCATGTGTACAATCTTCTCTTTGTCTTCTCAAAACATGTATTCATGATCCTCAAATCATTTGTTTCGCAGAAGTCAATAAGTCTTTCTCCCGCTTCATTTCGTTCCCCAGACCATATCTACCATACGATGCTTCTATCTTGTCTGATCTCCCCACCTTTGCGTTGAAATCATACAGATACAGGTATGATTATATGCGCATACATACTGCACGTTTTCTTTATTTGAGAATAAAAATTATATAAAACGAAAATTACTTTAAATGCTATTTTGAAAGAACTTTGCCTTATATGTGAACTTCAGTGTACATACTTTGCGAATGTTTTGTCTATTAGTTAAACATCATATGCTAGGCCCTAGGTTTTCATACCACAGATGGACTCCAATTGATTTCTATTGCATGATTTTGCACGAATATACCTGTGTTACTTTTTGTGAGTTGTAGGTGTCGAAGGCATGCACATCCATCTGTCTCTGGGTTCGTGCTATGTACAAGTACCACTTTGTGGCAAAAGCCGTTGCTCCAAAGAGGGAGGCAATGCGCATTGCCCAGGAAGACCTAGCTGAGACGCAGAGGGTCCTGGATGTGGCAAAACAGAAGCTCAGGGATGTCGTCGAAGGTCTTGCAACACTTCAGGCCAAGTATGATGAGTGTGTACGAAAGAAAGAGGAATTGGACTTCAAGACAAAGGAATGCGAGGCTAGACTTCTGCGTGCGGACAAGGTTAGTCAGTTTGACACTTTCACAATTTAATTTCACAGTTTAACACAATATGTGATTTAAGTGATTATATTTTGTGATTAGCTTCAGGTTTCACACCTTGTGAGATATGAACTTTATCTTTAGCTTTCACACATTATATTATGTGATAAGTAATTACTTCAGTTTTCACACATTTTATTATCTGATTTACTTAAGGTTCATGCATTGTAATCTCTGATTAACTTTAGATTTCATACATATCTTACCTGATGAATTTGTGATTTCATGCATTCATTCATTATTATTTTCATAATTCTTTATCACCTTTATAAATTTTTCCCCCACATTTATGCTGCATATTTGTTTAAACTAAACTAGTTTAATATTTTAAAGTGAATTACATAATGTAAAGTTTTCATTTTTAGTTGATTGGAGGCTTAAGTGATGAGAAAGGTCGTTGGCTGGAGACAGTACAACGTCTCGACAAGACTCTCGATAACATCGTGGGAGACATTCTCGTGTCGGCCGGTTTTGTGGCGTATCTGGGCTCTTTCACGGTGAGTCATGTGGTGATAATTATGAACCACTTAATTATTAACATACTCTTTAAGATAGAAAACCTACTTACTCACTGTGATAATATAAATCATATTAATTATAAAACCTGTGAATAGGTTACAATTACAATACTATAGTAGCAGTAGGTGAGTGGCCTCTGGTACATTTGCTACATTTAGAAAGGCAACATATAATGCCAGCACTATCTTGCAGATAATATGAAAATCAAAAATAGGTTATAAAACCGGATGCTTCTTCAGAAGTGGCATTTGCCAAACTAGCATAGGATAGTAATATAATATATTGCAATACAGATAGTGATAAAATATAATGATTTGATGATGCATGAAAGTTGGTTGAACTTGCATAGGGTGAGTACCGAGTGCAAATGGTGAACGGTTGGATAGATGCACTGAAAATGCACAGGGTACCCCACAATGAACAGTGTACCCTCACGGAAACCCTGAGCGACCCAGTCCGTGTGCGCAGTTGGCAGATAGCTGGACTTCCAAAGGACAACCTGAGCGTAGAGAACGGAGTCATCGTCCAGTTCACACGTCGTTGGCCGCTCTTCATCGATCCACAGGGACAGGCAAACAAGTGGATCAAGAATCTTGTACGTTTCTTTATCTCATTCCATCTGTCTGTCTGTGTCTGTCTGTGTTTCTGTCTGTCTGTCTGTCTGTTTGTCTGTCTGTGTCTGTTTGTCTGTCTGTCTGTCTGTCTGTCTGTGCTTTTGCATGCCACTGTCTCTTTATTTCTGTCTCTTGGTGCCTCTTGCTCTGTTTATTTATGCATTCTCCTTGCATCTCCTGATTTGTATTTCTCAATCTGTGTTCAGTTCTACAGACTCTGTATCTCTGTCTGTCTGTGTAGGTCTAAGTATACGTCCTAGAAGTAGCTTGCTACCAACGACGCTATATAAATGGTCGTTATTACAATTACAATTACAATTACAAGTCTGTATATTTGCATCTGTCTGTATCTGCCAGTGACTCTCTTGCTAGGTTTGTCTATCTAATGTATGTCTTTCTTCCTAATTACAAATGTCTTGTTCATAAAATGTTATCTTTTGTGGCAGATTTACACAATTTAACTTTTTTATTTTTTCGATTTACACAATTTACCTTTTTTATTTTTTCGGTAGTGATACAAAACTTACGGTTATGTTTAAATCGCCTTGTTGTTTTATTTTGAGGTTTTAATGTGAATTTTGTTTTTGTTGTCATGGTGGTTGTGATTTTTCAGGAGAAAGAGAATGGCATTGACGTTGTCAAACTGTCTGATAAGGACTTCTTGCGCAGCCTGGAGAATGCCATCCGCTTTGGAAAACCCTGCCTACTGGAAAATGTTGGTGAGGAAGTGGACCCAGCCCTTGAGCCTATCCTTCTGAAACAGGTAACTGGACAGAATTATCCTTTTTGTGTACAGCCTCATTTACAATTTTACATGCGATATCATAAGGTTGTCCTCCAAAATCTTTGTGGTTACGAGTCCTTACTATGTATAAAATGGCTATATGATAATGTTCTTTGCTGTTTGTTTGAAGACATACAAATTGCAAGGCAGCCTTGTGATCAAACTCGGAGATGCCGTGATACCATACCACGAGGACTTCAAGTTCTACATCACAACTAAACTGCCTAATCCTCACTACACTCCAGAGACTTCAACCAAAGTCACTCTTGTCAATTTCACGCTGTCTCCAAGGTACATTCAGTTGACCAATACTCTTTAACTGTAAAGTTTTTTCCGCCGTTGTTGACGTGCCTTATATTGCTCTCCTCTCCCCTTACCTCCCTCGCTTCATCATTTCTAAACACCATCCATCGTAGCCATCTGCCTGCTTGCCTGACCCTTTGGATCTTGACCTGGAACTGATTTTGACCTTACCTGCCTATTGATTTTGTTTTAACTCAGCGTCTGTGAATAAGCTGGTTCCCGCGACTTTGCTTTTGTGGGCACTCTAGAAATATCGAGTTTACGATTACGATTACAATATAAGTAAAGTTTTTTCCGCCGTTGTTGACGTGCCTTATGTTGCCCTTTACCTCCCTCGCTTTGTCATTTCTAAACACCATCCATTGTAGCCGTCTGTCTGCTTGCCTGACCCTTTGGATCTTGACCTTGAACTGATTTTGACCTTACCTGCCTAGTGATTTTGTTTTAACTCGGCGTCTGTGAATAAGCTGGTTCTCATGACTTCGCTTTTTGGGCGCTGTAGAAATCTCAAGATTATGATTACAGTTATGATTATGTCGTGTGAACTACCTTACCTTTTGTTTAAAGGTAAAACCTGCATTGTGTTGTTTGTGTTTAAATGTGTATGTGTGTCTGCATGTGTATGTATGATTTTATGTATGTATATATATGTATGAAGAGGCGCTATACAATGTATGTATATATATGTATGAAGAGGCGCTATACAAATTCTAGTAATGAATGAATGAATGAATGAATGAATGAATGTATGTATTGATGCTTGTGGTGTATGTATGATGTATGTATTCATCTGAATATTTGTATAGCATGATTTAAGAACTAATATAATTGTAAGTGTACTCAAGAATTCATGAAGCGCCATTCAGAAGGATCAGAGACATTCCCGACCTGAGCCAGTGTCATCTAGTGACAAACAGGAAAGTTGAATCTTCCAAAGTTGCTAAACCTGTTTATGAAACAGATCAATAAGGTTCCCTTAAAATTAGCTGCAACTGTTTATAGGGCCTCATCATTTTCATTATAAGTGCTATTTGACCACCGAAACTACCAGCGTAGACATTCTGCCCAGCTTAGGCACTAGGAACATTCAGTGGATTTCACAGAGCTTCAGATACAGAATTAATCTAGAAATTTTGTTATACATTACTTTCAGATAAAAAAAAATTTTCAGATATCGATTTATTGGTTTCTGTTGTTGTTAATTGGCTTTAGTGGTCTTGAGGACCAGTTACTTGGTCTTGTGGTTGCGGAGGAAAGGCCAGATCTCGAAGACGCCAAGAATCACCTGATTGTGAGCAATGCCAAGATGAAGCAAGAGCTGAAAGAGATCGAAGATAAGATTCTCATGCGACTCAGTACGTCCCAAGGAAGTCCGGTTGATGACATCGACCTCATTCAGACGCTAGAAGCATCAAAGATTAAGTCACAAGAAATCAAGGTATGTCAATCTTTTGACATATTTTCCCCTTTTTATTCACACAAATGCTACTTCCTTAGCTTTGCTGTCAACTGACCAAAGAGTTCTCTCAGTTTTTCTCTAGCGTTTCATCTTTTGCTCTTCCTATCTACTATTTGCTTAGTGTAGGCCTATGTTCTTGGTCAAAAGTTTCTTATATAATTTCTGCCTGAGTTTGTATGATCCAGGCAGCTGGTAGCATAAAAGCATGTGTGTTTTCCAGACGAAAGTCTTGATAGCCGAGCAGACGGAGAGAGACATTGATGTGACGAGGAGCCAGTACATTCCGGTTGCTGTCAACACCCAGATCCTCTTCTTCTGTGTTGCTGACCTGGCGAACATTGATCCCATGTACCAGTATTCACTCGAGTGGTTCATCACCATCTTCCTTGGCAGCATCAGCAATGCAGAACCAGGAGGTCAGTGGCTGTTGCTTGGCATAAGAGGTTATCTGTGTTGGATAACATCACTAGGAAAGCTACTACCTAATCAGCATTGTGAGATTGTTCCATAAAGGATGGACCAACAGTGCAATGTATGTATGTATGTATATGTATTTATGTATGTATGTAGGCAGGCATACAGGTATTTTATGTATGCTTGTATGTATGTATGCATACAAACATTTTCCTGGCCTGTAAAGGCAAACCCAGAAGGTTGTATGGTCATGCATAGTAGAGTCACCCATGTAACATTAACTTAACAATCGGTTAAAAACAACATTCCAATCAAAGGAATGTCAGTCCAAATGGACTTAAATGCAAAAAGAACTCAAACAAAAAACATTTATTACTTATGCATTCAGAATTTGAGACTTGTTTACAAAACGTGATTTTAAAGTTGTTTTGTTTTTCTTGCAGAAAACATTGAGAAACGTAGTATAAACATCAACAACTACTTCACGTTTAGCCTCTACTGCAATGTCTGTCGAAGTCTGTTTGAAAAGCACAAGCTGCTCTTTGCATTCCTTCTCTGTGTCCGAATTCTTCAGCATCAAGGACTTATCGACATGGTACGGAATCTCAGTGTATTACTTGGAAGAGATAGGCAGACAGAGAGACAGACAGACAGACAGAAACATGCACCAACAGACGCAATCAGGCATATAGACAGATGGAAGGAGAGAAGTTCACTGCATTAGTCTGGGATTTAATAATCTGAATATGAGAAGAATTGAAGGAATGCAGCCTGTTAAAGACCCTTAAATGTTCTTATATTAATGACTGTTCATGGTCAGTTCATTATTTGGATATATAAACTAAAATTTTTATCAGTTTTTCATCAGTGATCAGAACAGGTGAAGAAATATTTTGTACAATTTTTGCATCCTGTAATATTTTTAATTGCAGGATGAGTGGCGCTATCTGTTGGCTGGTGGCACACATAAACCAAAGGATCATCCTAATCCATCTCCAGATTGGATCTCGGAGAGGTCTTGGGGGGAAATCTTGACGCTCCCTTCGCTGCCAAAGTTTGCTTCATTTGCATCAGAGTTCCGCCAGCATTTGAGAGACTTCAAGGACATTTTTGACAGCATTGATCCACACAGGTCAGTGGAATGTCAGAGCAAACAAGTGGCGAATGAAATGGATTCTGCGATCACTTCCTAGTAGATGGAGTGGACCGTGTCTGTTTACATTTTGTTGATGCATTCATTATTATTATTATTATTATTATTATTATTATTATTTTTTTTTTATGCCCCGAGGTATACATGATCCCTCAGGGACTTAATATTAATTAAGAACAATAAAATTATTATTATTATTATTATTATTATTATTATTATTATTATTATTATTATTATTATTATTATTATTATCAGTTCTAGTAGTATCATTTATTATTATCTGAAAGTTCTGGCTGTTGTTGAGAACTGGCCATTTTCCTTGAATCATACATATGCTGAGGCTGAGAAAATGAAGGTGTGACATAAGATAAGCTGAAAAGTTTCATGGACTATCTCTACTGATATTGGGTGATTATAACATCGATTTATTGAAATCTCAGGAACATTTCTTAACCCACAGTTTCTTTAATTCCATGTCATCACATCATTTTTTCCTGCGATTCTTCGACCCACCAGAATTACCGATACTTCTGCAACTTTAATTGACAACATCTTTACTAACGCCTGGTCCAAGCTAGTCGATTCTTCCATCATTATCAGTGACATATCTGATCATCTTCCTATTGTGGCTTGGATTGATCTTGTTCCTTCCTCAACGAATAGTAAAACTTCATACATCACTCGCGTGATAAATGATGAATCAATGGAGCTATTTGGAGCGTTACTTTCACAGTTAGATTGGTCCCGAGTATCGGATGCATGTGCAAACAGTGACTCAAATCTTGCATACACTTTGTTTATTGACCTTTTCAAAAATGTTTACGACAAGGCTTTTCCATTGGTCCATTGTAACAAAAGAGGTTGCCGTATACCCAAGCAGCCATGGATGACCCAGGGTTTGTTAAAATCATGTAGAAAGAAGTCTAAACTATACTTAAAATATATTAAAGACCCCAATAATTATTTGGAGAATAAAACTAGATTTACCACTTATAGAAATAAATTCAAGCAGCTTCAAATTAAGGCTGAAAAAAATTATTATGCTGCTGAGTTGTCTAAATATAATCATGATCTTAAAAAACCTGGAGCATCATTCGCTCAATAGTAAAAGCTGGCGACATTGGTACTAATATTGATTGTGTTAATATAAATGGTAGTATGGTCACTGATGCTGGAATAATGGCTGAGAAATTTAATGATTATTTTACAGGCATTGGTCAAACTCTTGCAGCAAAAATACCTAACAGCAAATATTCATTTCGAAAGTATCTGAACCCAACACCTCCTAATTCCTTTTGTTATATGTCCAACGTCCCCTGAAGAGATTATCAATTTGAGTCGCTCATTCCATGTCACGCATAGCTCAGGTCCTGATGATGTTGATCCTTGCATAGCCAATCCTAACTTACACTATCTAGCACGCTCACTTGTCTGAAAGTGTCATTAACTGCAGGGAGGGGGTCAGGCCATGTGTGACGTCACACATTTATTTTTAAATTTTATTTATAATTTATTTTTTATTTTGTTAGTAGAATTTCATAGCTTTAAAAATAATTTTCAAAAATTTTCTGAAACATTTTAATTAGTTTTATGTCAAACTAGCATGAAATGCATATCTCCTGAATGTGTTTTTCACGATTCCTCTCGCTAGGAGCGCTAGTAATAATGCTGTTGCGAAGCCTTGTTTATGTATTAGCCTTGCTTTCGGAAGTATTATTATTTCTATGTTGAAAGTGTGACGTACTTTGATCCGAGTTTTGACATAGCCAATCTTGCATACTTTAACTTACACTATCTAGCTGCTCCCTTGTCTGAAATCATTAACTGCTCCTTCTCCACCGGAATAGTACCATCAGCCCTTAAAATTGCTAAAGTGGTGCCAATATTTAAGCAGGGAAGCAAAGAGGATATCTCAAACTATAGACCCATTTCTATTTTGCCATTCTTTTCTAAAATTTTCGAAAAAATAATGTACGAGCGTCTATATAATTATGTCAATAAAATGAATATTTTGTATCCTTTGCAGCATGGCTTTCAGTCAGGTCATTCGACATCTATGTCATTGTTAAATATGCATGATAAAATTTCTTATGCTATTGATGCCAATGAATTCTCTATAGGAATCTTCTTCGACCTTGCCAAAGCCTTTGATACGGTCGACCATTGTATCTTGTTGAAAAAACTTGAAAATTATGGCATACGTGGTGTTCCACTTCGCTGGTTTAGTAGTTATCTTGACCATAGACAACAGCAAGTTATATGTAATGGTATCTTGTCTAACGTCAAATCAGTTCGACATGGAGTCCCTCAGGGCTCCAACTTGGGTCCTTTGTTGTTTTTACTCTACATCAATGACCTTCCTAACGCATCATCTCTACTGCACTTTATCCTTTTCGCAGATGACACAAATGTTTTTCTCTCTCATAAATCATTTGACAGATTGTTAGAGCTTGTTAATTTTGAACTTATAGCTGTCGCCGACTGGTTCAAGGCCAATAGACTTTCGCTTAACTTGTCTAAAACGAATTTTGTCCTTTTTCGCTCTCATAGAAAATCGGTTCCTCTTCAAAATTTTGAAGTATCCATTGATAATACAGCCATCTCGCAAGTAAAATCTTCTAAATTTCTTGGTGTTTATGTCGATGAGCACCTGACGTGGAAGGAGCACATTAAAAACATATCTACTAAAATTGCTAAGAATATAGGAATATTGTCTCGCATTTCTTATTTATTACCTCGCAACATTCTCATTAATTTGTATTACTCTCTTATTTATCCATATCTGGCCTACTGTAATATTGCTTGGGCTTCCACGTATCATTCCCGGCTTAAGAGATTAATTGTACTTCAGAAGCGGGCTGTACGCATCATCGCAGGTAGCTCCTTTAATTCTCATACTAATCCAATTTTTCATGACTTTAATATTTTGCCTGTTGAACAAATTAATAAATTACAGATTAGTGAATTTATGTTTCGCTTTACTCATAATTTACTCCCCTGTGCCTTTGCAGGCTATTTTTCTAGTACGTCTGACCTTCACGATCACAATACTAGATCGCGGGGTGCTTACAGAGGGAATTTTGCTCGCACTAACTCTCGACTGTTCTCAATTAAATGTGTCGGACCTTCTGTTTGGAATAGTCTATCCCATGCTATCCGTAGCTTGCCTAATCTGTCATCATTTAAAAAATCAGTACGTGCATACTTAATCGATCAAAATGAATAAATACCATATGATATTCTGCTTTAATAGTTAAGGTTTTTGTCTTTAATTGCAATACGGTTCTGCATTACTAGTCAAGGTTTTTGTCTTAATCTTTCATTACGGTTCTGCTTAAATTTTCAGTTCTGTTTACTAGTTAAGGTTTTTGTCTTAATTTTTACATTACGGTTCTGCTTAAATTTTTCAGTTCTGTTTACTAGTTAAGGGTTTTGTCTTAATTTTACATTACGGTTCTGCTTAAATTTTCAGTTCTGTTTACTAGTTAAGGTTTTTGTCTTTATTTTACATTACGGTTCTCTTTATGCTTCATAGTCCAGTTGGACTTATAACGGTCAATCATTTGTCATTCTAAATTTGTCTCATGGTACAAGGTGACCCTAATAAGCGGGACCATGGTCCCTTCTGGGTCTTCCTGTTGTATCCCTTGCAATGTTACTGGTTACTGTGTTAAGTGTCATTATGTTGGTTGTACTGGGAACAATAAACGATTGATTGATTGATTGATAAAGTTTCACTTTTAATATTAATGATGGTTTCCTAAAAGTAACAGTGCAAATGACATTAAAACTAGTAATAACCTGTAATAACCTGTTTATGCCCACTAAGGAAAGTATATGGTTCTTGTGTTTCAGAGAGAACCTTCCGGGCAGTTGGCAGGACTCACTGACCGATTTCCAGAAGCTCCTTGTCCTGCGCTGTCTTCGGCCAGACAAAGTGACGAATGCCATGCAGGACTTTGTGGTCAGCCATCTCGGCCAGCGATTCATCGAACCCCAGACGGCTGACCTTAATCTTGTCTTCAAGGATTCCTCTGCCACTACGCCACTCATCTTCATCCTGTCGCAGGGCACAGACCCAGCGGCTGATCTCTACAAATTCGCAGAAGAAATGAGATTTACTCGAAAGCTGACCGCCATCTCGCTTGGACAAGGACAGGTCAGTGGCTGAAGTCTTTGTTTATGAACAATGTTTTAATGGAATCTTGGCCTTTATTTATTACTGCAAACACCTCTGATGGTTACTTAAGAGGTTTTATATAGCATTGTTTTTTAAATACAATACAGTGCAATATAATACAATTAAATACTTTTCAATAAAGTTTTCCATTCATATTCAGTCAGCTAGAAGTTTTTCATGGAACATGACTAGATTTTAACAACCTTCTAAGAATAAGTGACTGCATTCCAAAATGATGAGCAAAAATTTATATCTGTATCCTTTAACAATGAGAGTGTACTAATGCAGCTCATCATTTAAGTGTTGGCATCCTTAAGTTTAGTGAAGTTTGCTGATCTATTATTTACTGTTAAATGGGGTATTTTATGATGAGCAATTATTTTATTCTATCAGCGTGCTGTTGAGAAAACTGTTGAAATGTGTCTTATAGGGACCACGTGCGGAAGCAATGATCCGCGAATCGATGGAGAGAGGATTGTGGGTATTTTTCCAAAACTGTCATTTGGCACCCAGCTGGATGCCTACACTTGAGCGACTTATTGAGCAAATCAACCCAGACAGGGTAGGCCAACAACTCTGAACATTGGCCTTTTACTTTACATTATATTACAACAGCAGGTACTAATGGAGTTTGTGTTCTGGGTGGAGCCTTCTCTTTGGTAACCAATGGCTTGTATGTAATGCAAAAATCAGTTGATAGCACCCAAAAAACCTAGTTACAAATCCAGTGACTAACTCTTCAAATTTTTTATAGTTTTGGTAATTTTTGATAAGTTTCTTATGCATCTTCGTAAAATTTTTACTGTCGAGTTGCTTTTTTCAACAGCATTTAAAAGATGGCATGATGGCTGATTGTTAAAGCATTGGACATTTCAAGTGTACATTCAGAATTTGAGAACTCTTAAGTATTTTGGCCGTTTTATGTAAAGTGCATTATAGAGGCATTTTATTTTCAGAATTTTTCATGACCAATTGCATAGAAAGACGATGCATTCTTTTTAGGTTCATCGGGATTTCCGTATCTGGTTGACTAGCATGCCTAGTCCAAAATTTCCGGTATACATCCTTCAGAATGGATCTAAGATGACAGTGGAGCCACCTAGGGGAATAAAAGCAAACCTCTTAAGATCTTACGCTGGTTACAATGATGACTTTCTAAACTCTTGCAACCAGAAGGTAAATATTTAACTTGGTTTATATAACAGTATGTATCAGTATGTAAATGTATGTGTAAGGTGGTATGTATGCAGACACACATCCATACATATATTTATACGATGCTTGCTTTAATGTTTCTGAATGGAACTAATAAAAGTGCCCTGTAAATTGTTACAATAAAATCATTAAAATCATTAAATATATTATAGCAGTGGTTTCAACATGGATGGGCCTGATGATCTTTCAGTTCAAGTACACACATACCAGCAAGAAGTGAAAGTCACAGACTTCATCTCTGACATCCACTTTCATGGGCCCACATTAGCCCATAACTGGATAAAAGTTGTCACCAGTGTGGGCTCCCAAACAGATGTGGCTATTTTGGATATGCCTCAACTAGCATTTAGTTTTCTGGATGTTGTTGCTTTTCAGACACTTGTGTTTAAGCATCTACTCCAGTCGCTCTGTTTCTTCCATGGCGTATGCCTGGAAAGGAGGAAGTTTGGTCCACTTGGGTTCAACATTCCATACGAGTTCACGGATGGAGACCTGAGAATCTGCGTCAGTCAGCTGAAGATGTTCCTCTTGGAATATGCCGAAATACCATACAAGGTATGTCTAGCGCCCTTGTAACCGCATGTGCTGTGTTACGGCGTTGTAGAAAATGTCGTATTCATCATCATCATCATCTAGGAAGCGTTCGTTTTATAACCGATAGTTTGCAATTACACCTCAAAGTCTGTGCCTGTGTATGGTAATCTATTTAAACTGGGACAGGTCACCTCCGTGATGCTTTGCCATAGAAAGTTCAATTTATTGTCAATGTGAAAATCGGGTTTATTTGCAATTATCACATGTTTCCTATTCTCCATTTTTTTAATCTGTGTCATGGTCAAATTGTATGTCATGCATATCTTGTGAAATGATAGCTGCCCTTGAAACAGACTTATTCTTTCCGCCTCTGTTTTGCACTCTTAACGAACCCTGCACTCTTCTCACTCTTCTTGTTGCATGTCAAAGTGGGGTATACTCATCATCATGTAATGTAACAAGACATTTATATAACAAAGTCTCACAGAAGCGCTACTGTCGAGGTGCTTTTTTCAATAGCGTTTTAAAAGATGGCATGAAGGCTGATTGTTAGAGCATTGGATATTTCCATGGTACGTTCAGGTTTTGAGAATTCTTGAGTGTTTTGGCCGTTAAATTTAAAATGTGTTACACAAGCATTTTCCAAACAGTAATCATAACTGTAATCTCCAAATTTCTAAAGTGCCACTCGAAAGCCAAGTGTAGGGAACTAGCTTATTCGCATAGTAGTTGAATGCTTCAAAAGAGTCAGTTTTTGAGAGCTAAATGTGTGTGATTGGGCAGGTTCTGATTTACACGGCTGGTCACATCAACTACGGAGGACGCGTGACAGACGACTGGGACAGACGTTGCCTCATGAGCATTCTCAACGATTTCTACTGTTCAGACGTCCTAAACAATGACCACAGCTACTCTCCATCCAGAATTTACACACAGATCGACGCAGAAAACGACCAGAATGTATGAACAATGTTCATAATGTACAAATGTTAAATATTAAGCTGTTACATATACATTTTTTGTTAATTTCAGTCAAAAACTTACAATGTGTATACATGCATATATGAATGTATGTATTTATGTGTGTACTGTGTATGTATGTGTACATACTCTCCAAGGGGCACGCTACGGTATTCTTTTATATAGCACTATGTAAAGTATGCTTATCAGCATTTATGTAGCTTGTTTTAGAAGTTAGGTATTAGATTAGTATTGGCCTATGACTACATGTGTACATTTGTATAAACATTTGTTCAGCTCTTCACGGAAGTTCTTAAAAACTGATGGTACAAGACATGCAATAGTATACAGTTCTGGTAAAATATAACTCTGAATTTCAATTCAGTGCTATATTTCGTATTCACCATTATGTCTCATGTAACGAGTTAGCAGCAGATTAAATACTTCGTCAATGCAATGATTGTATTATAAACTACTACTTGAATGTGTTAGTGGTAACCTCCGGTGGTAACCTCCGCCAAACAATGGCTTGATAGTTTTGGTCATATATGTGTAATACATATGTGTAATAAAACATTTATATGGCACTTTCAGAGTGCCTCACTTTCTTAGTCACTTGTTTTGTTTTTCCATTGAATCGTTTCTGTTTTCATTCAGTTGGGTTTGTTTTTCTATTCAAGGGTTACATTGGATACATCAAGAGCCTTCCCATCAATGACTCTCCCGAGATATTTGGTCTCCACGACAACGCCAACATCACATTTGCTCAGAATGAGACGTACGGGATGCTGGAGGCTTTGTTGCTGCTGCAGCCAAAGAGCAGCAGTGGAGGAGGAAAGACTCGAGAGGAGGTCCGTAGCTCTTTAGAGTACAAATTCTGCATATCTTGTGCACTTCACTAAGACTAAATTATGTGCAACCAGGGCATACAATTTGATTGGTGGCACCAGTTGGCATGTTTACACTGATCATGGCTAACTCATGCAATTTTGACAGTTTTCTTCATTTTTTGCAAACTGTCGTAAAACGTGCTTGTTTAGATCTGTTAGATGGTCATAGGTACAGTGCCTTTGTAAGGTACTAAGATATGCTATACTAAGTGTTCATACATACATACACATTACATGCATACATACAAGTTAGTAATGGAACTCTTCCAGAGAAGCGGAGGTTCTGGGTCTATATCCATAAAATCAGTCTTAATGAACTGATCTTGTGGATATTGACCTGACCTTATTATAGCTGTTTTGTTGCGCCGTTGGTTGATGTTTTGAGCAGTAGACATTGGCATGATAGAATTAACTAATTAACCTAACCTAACCAACAAAATATGTCATTTTGGTTTTTTCGATATGGATAATTGTTTAAGTTATCATAATCATCATCATCATTGCCACTGCATCTCTAATTCACATTGCTGTGTGACTTTGTGCACATCAGAAATTAAATTTTCTTAATAACAAAAATAAAATTAAAATTTGTCTCCTGGTTGCTTTTTGAAGATTATGGAGGAAACTGCACGATCGATATTAGCTGAAGTTCCGCAAGAAATTCCAATCGAACCAGTCATTGCCAAGTTTCCTGTTCTTTATGAACAGTCGATGAATACAGTTCTCATTCAGGAGATTCTCAGGTTATACAACTTCTAATGACAGTTTGCAAGTGTATACTGCATAATGTCAGTGACAACAGTACATATATGTAAGTGTGTAGATGTGGGAGACTGTTGCAATAGGATGGTCCAATATGTCTAAATGAATTACTGCTATAGCTCCATTATCATAATGCACAAGGAATCGGTCGAAGTCGTAATTGGGAATCATAGTCCGTTTGAAGCAGCCTGGTCAAAATCCAATAGGAGAAGACACTGTGAACTTGAGTAGATGTATGGAAACATGGTGTCTATCTCCTTGGCTGCAGAACACAAAGATCTCCGACCAAGCTGACTCAAGACTAGAACACAGAGCCTCTGATGTATGCTAGGGCAGTGTTGACTGTTGACGATTGGGGTACGTGCCAGCATGATGATCTTTAGTTCAACATGGTCAAAATCAGGAAGCCAGCGTAGCACTGATGACACAGAACACATTGTTTAACTGTTTCTTATTTATTTCTTGTGTAACTATTACTTACACTAGTTATTATATTGTGCAACTTTCTAATGACAGTTATGATATGATAATGCACGCATACATGTGCATACCAATATTATGTAGTGCACTTGTATACACATGTGTATTCAATGATTGGTGAAAATAGGTACAACAAACTGCTGCAGGCGATTCACAGCAGTCTTAACGATCTTCTGAAGGCTCTGAAGGGTCTGGTCGTTTTGTCACAGCAGCTGGAACACATGGCCAACAGCCTCTACATCAACCAGGTCCCCACAATGTGGGCTGACAAGGTCAGAAAATGTCGCAACTCTAACAATATGCTATTGTCAGATCCCAATAAAGGCTACGTACTTAGCTGCATACTTGCCTAATGCATATATTCCTAACTACTTACCTGTATGTATATAGGTATGTAAATGAAGCCTCTATGTAGTTTTGGAATGTGCTTTCTGTTAGCCTCTAAATGATGGCGAGTTCCTTAAAGCCTCTCAGTTTGCGGGCAAGTATTGCTTTGTTGGAAAAGTCTTGACTGGTTGCTCCATGCATTTAGAATCCATCCTACCTGCTATACATAATTACGCAGAAGACTCATTATAACATGCAACTTTATAATGCAGATCCTTATATAGCATGCTAAGGGATGTGGATCCCGAGATTAATTTAGCTATAGAAAATGAACTTCTTGTAACTTGTAAGATGACATTTTATACTAAGTGGTTCTTGATATGGCCGTAAGGACTACGGTATGTTCAACAGGCTTCTGGTGTATCTACCTACCTAGGTCTACCTAATTACCTACCTACGTACTTATTACCGGTAGCTTGTGTAGGCCTGCTTTGACTTCATTGTTTGTTCTGAAAAATAGTATAACTCTTTCTGACCTTCATTCGGACTTTTAGGAGCAATCATGAGGAAGTGGCATAGATCTCTCAGTGCCTCAGTGAAATTACTTTGAATGAGCACTTGTGAATAAGCTGATTCTCAGAAGTTAGCTTCTTTGCCTGCTGAAAAGATGCAGCTGAAGATTGTAATTCTATATATTGTTCTAATTGTAGGCTTATCCATCGTTGAAGCCTCTGGCATCTTGGGTCACAGACCTGGTTGCTAGAATGCAGTTCATGCAGGACTGGATAGACCACGGCATTCCAACGGTAGGATGATTTCAATTCATATGACTATCAGAGGCGAGTTACTCAATTCACACCGCTGACTTTTATCTCATAGCAGAATCAAACTACAATCAAACTGGATGGGATTTAGCTGCATAAAATATTGCCACAAATCGAACACGAATCTGACCAGTTTTACAAACTCACCAGGTTTCCCATTAAAAAAACCCACAAAAATATTGTTAGAATTCTCTAGTTACCGATTTCCATTATGTTTGTGTATAAACGATCATTGATTCTGTTGTTTGATGAACAGTTATGTTTGTGTGCATATGATCAATCATAATTATAGTCTGTTGTTTGATGGACTGGTTCGTAGGTCTTCTGGATTTCGGGATTCTTCTTCCCTCAGGCTTTCCTGACTGGTACCCTGCAGAACTACGCAAGAAGAAAAGTCATCTCCATTGACACCATTTCCTTTGATTTCAAGGTCAGCCATCAGCGCTAAACCAAACATTGCTTCTTAAGTCTTAACCTTATGTAGATACTTGTGATATTTTCCATTCATACATATGCTGTACATGTGTCCATACAATACATGCATACATACATACAGATATACATATATAAATCTAAATCTATTTACCAATACTAGTAAATGTTTGTTTGTCCGTTTCTAAAGGCTCCGAAACGGAACGCTTTAGCGATTTACAAAATTTTACAAAACATTGTTACGCCACGTCTAGATCAACGCGACTATTTTCAGCTCACAATTTTATTTAAACGCCGATATATGGACATTTTAAATTTCCAACTTTTTCTACGAGGCTATACTGGCCAATGTCCAGCCATAGTATGGCCATTTTCCACGTCACGCTGGCTAGATATGCAATGTTACGTCACTCAGGCTATATATGCAATCTTACGTCACGCCGGCTAACGGCCGAACTTCGTCTATTATATTTAGCCCGGGGAACAATTAATACGCCTATTATAATTTAGAGATAACCCGTGTATTACGGGGAACAAATAATACGCCTATTTAAGGTAGAGATAACCCGTGTAGTAGCCTACGGGGAATAAATAATATTGCCTATAAGGTAAGGAGATATCCCATGCAGTACACGGGCAAAGCAACTATGTTCACCTCTAAATATCGTTTCCATTCAGATATATGGACATTTTTAAATATTTGAAGCCCATCAGCAAATATAGTAAGTAAGTAGCCTTTATTTGCAGCCGTTAAAAATTACGCCTGGGGAAAACCCGGGCGAACGCCGGGTAAATAATGCTAGTATATATATAATGCCAATGCACACATACACACCAATACTGGCCAACATGGGAAGAGGCTGGACTTCTAATGTGACATTAGACGGTTCTGTCTGTAACAAGTTGCATCTATGAGTAATGAATAAACGAACATTGATTGATTGAATACATACATACACACACACCAATACATACAGATATGCTTGTATTCATACATGCATAGATAAATACTTAAGTGCACAAATACGCCCATACCAGTACACACATGCAAAGTAGCATGTAATGACTTAAAGTTATTGAGAATGCATTGCAATGGCTTATTGTTTTTGTAAACAAGTTGAATTCTGTTCTAAGCGATGTGTCTGTTGTGTGTAAAGGTGATGAAAGAATCGCACACGGATCTAAAGAGACGTCCAGAAGATGGCTGCTACATTCGAGGGCTGTTCGTTGAAGGGGCAAGATGGGACTCGGTGGGTCATCGGTTGACTGAGTCACGGCAGAAGGAGCTCTACACAGATATGCCATGCATCTGGTTGATTCCGAAGGCCAACCGAACAACGCCTACGACCGGCATCTATGACTGCCCCGTCTACAAGACTCTGACGAGAGCTGGTAGTTAATTTATTTAATTTGTAATTGTAATAACAGTTTATATAGTGCCTATTCAAGAGAGACCCATCTGAGGCACTTCTTTATTTTACTTATTTATTTGTTTATTTAATTATTTATATTTCGTATTTATTGCACGCACGTAGTAGATCTGAATCTTAGGTATGAGACAGATCTATGTATTTGAACGACTCTTTCCTGTATTGTTCCATAGAGTCTCCTCAACAGGCTACAAAGTCACAACCATTCAGACTTCAAAGTCTTAATCATTCAGGCTTCAAATTCACAGATATTCATGCTTCAGAGTCACAACCATTCAGGCTTCAAAGTCACATCCATTCAGGCTTCAAAGTCACAACCATTTGGGCTTCAAGTCACAACCATTCAAAAACCTTTCAAAGTCACAATCATAGGTCTACAGACCAAACATGCTTCCAAACTGACCAAATATGTCATAGTTTAGCTTCATTTGCTTCTTTAGAAAAACATCAAGATGCATTTAAACTTTAAAAACGAAAGAGACTGACTTTAAGAAAAATCGACAGTATGACATATTTTTCTGTGCACCAGATAACGTGCTTATCTGTTAAACTTTGCTTTCAGGTACCCTTTCTACAACTGGCCATTCGACAAACTTCGTTTTTGCTGTTGAAATCCCAACTTCAGAATTACAGAAACATTGGATCAAGCGTGGAGTTGCCCTGCTCTGTGCCCTCAACTATTAACCATCGGACAAATGACATCTGCCAACAAAGAACCGTAGACACAGAAACATTGGATCAACAGTGGTTTTATTCCCACTGAACTCATGTATTGGCTTTGTTAGAATTAATAAAATCTGGACTATATTAATTTTAATTAATGCATATTATATTTAAAACAAGCATAAACTATTAATGACTTTTCTGAAATGCAACTCTGCTTTTGCAATTGCTTTGTTTGTCTGCTGTGATATTACAATGTTTTAGTTGCATATTTATTATTTAATTATAACTGAAGTGATCTATATAATTATTGTAATCTTTATTTGTTACAAACTGACTCAGTATTCTCGTAATTTGTTATTTATATTGTTAGCATTAATTTAATTAAATGTGCTTATGAGATATGAATCAGCAGTTGAAGGACAACCACAAAGAAGTTTCTGCTAGCTTCCATCAAAAGATGCTTTACTGTACTAGATTGGCTGTCACGTTGAATGCAGAATTGAAAGACAATGCTTCATATGCAGCAGTGGCGTAGGCAAGGGGTTTTTGGGGTTATACTCTATAATGTCCCCCATTTGGCTTAGGGGAAACAAATTTTTTGCACCCAGCACGATGAAGTTTTAACAATATTCGCAATTTTTCGGTTGAAAACACAAATTACCGGTATTTTAAATCCCAAATGCTTACTGCCCCCATCATAAATTCCTGGCTACGCCACTAATACGTTTTGCAGACTTAGTTCATGCAGCAAGTAATATTGCTTTGTTATTATTTTAGTTAATTTAAAGTATAAAATACTCAAAACTAGTAAAGTAGGCTATTATTGTCATTCCATTGTATTTTAAATACAGGGAAAATACTTTTTTTAAAGCGTGCATTTAAAATACTTACACAAAATGAAATAAATGCAGTTCTAAATCAATTTGTGCAACTGCTAAAAGCACTTTTTGTGCATGAAAACTTTCTAAAAAGGTCATTGTCACACAATTGGGTAAAATTTACCATGGATTTTTGAAACAGAGAGAAGAGGTTGTGCAGTTCTAAAATTTTCTTTAAAAAAGCCCTGTAAATTACTGCTATTTTTAACATAATTTAATACAATTGTGTGGTTTGATTTAGTCCAACTTAAACCTACCAGCATACCCATGTGTATCCAACATGGGTCATAATTATTATATTCTCATATAGGACGATGTAGGCCAATATGGGTCCCATCAAATGTTTATGGGCAATCTTTCTGCATGTAATTGTAACGATGAGGAAAATACAAGAACAAAATCAAAAAATTTCTAGTGCAACATTTACTAACCTCAGTGGTCATAAGAAAACGCGTTCTTTCTATTTCCTATACATTCTTTCTCGTGCAAAATATCAAAGACACCAATTGATGGCAAATGGGCATTTTCCTGAAATGTTAGACCGTTGATGCCAACGGCATTTGTCATGCATCTGCATGAGGCCTCGGACAGACATTCATTGGGGCCACACGGCACACGTGGGCAATAGCTGATTCCCAGTGGCACTATACAAGCTGGCACTAAAAGTACAAAGGACCTAGGCCTACAAATCATCTGCTATCCTACTCATTGTTTATAGTACACCCAGTAAATGTTTTAAATGCTGATCTGTTCAATCAGCACCTACGCCTTGTCTTTGACTGGGACCTGGAGGGTCCTTCACAGCTGCCTGCAGAATTGAAAGACAATGCTGAAAAAGTGCGCCTTTAGAGTTTAGAGAAAACCATGTCGCCACATGCAGCTTTCGTGGCACGAACAGATGGCGGAAGAGCATTCCAGATCCGCGGCGCCGCAATCAAGAAGTCCCGACGACCACGGGTGGTAGTTCGAAAGCAGGGTACAATCAAGTCATTGTGCGAGGCAGCCTGGTTAATAATAATAATTATAACAATAATAATAATAATAATAATAAACAACAACAACAACATACTAGGCTAATGGTTGCAACAATAGTAACCCGAGACTAAAATGACGGCTTATAAAAATACTGAAACAGCCATTTTTAATCAGTCTGTACAAAAGTTTGTTGGTTTTATGAAGAAATAAATTTGTCATAATAATAATAATAATAATAATAATAATAATAATAATAATAATAATAATAATAATGTTTAAAATATTAATAATAATAATTACAATGAAGATGATTTTTTTATAGTAACTAGAACTGACGTCATGACATGACGTCATCAGTCGACTGTCGTGGACTCTAGGTCAAAATCTTCAAACTTAACGAAAATTCTATTAATTCTCCAGTTTATGTCAGCGTCAGACTTTGATTTTTATATCTAGTAGGCCTACTAGATCAACGACTCGTGATTCCGAAGAATTAATCCGTCGAAGGCGAATCGACCAGGACACAGGTCTTTTGGTCTGATCAATTTTACTATTCAACGATCATCGCGCTTTTCAAAATTTCGTTGACTCCATGTTTAAATGGCCTATGACGTCAAAGACGTTGCTATGGCAGCGTATTGTCTTTTGAAGGCGGAACTGTGTACCGGTAAAAGGCTCACGTAAGTTTCAAAGTCATTCTTTTCTCTAGAAACGCACCATTAACGGGGAGTGGAGATAGCCCAACTCCGCTGAGCTTGCATTGAAAAACTTCTACCTGCAGTCTCCCACTTTAGTGAAGGAGCTGCTTTGGCGCTGAAGAAATGAGAACGACTATAAGCGATGCGCGATATAATATATTATAGCCTATGTGCTGGACTTTCAACCCAGAGGTCGGTGGTTCAAATTCCCATAAGGGCATAAATTTGTTTCCAGGTTTCGGCTCCACTCGCGCCCCATAGCGAACTAGGCTGTAATGAATACATTGGCTGTACACTGTCAATGGGAGGATCAGGCGGCAAGTAAGAGCACGACCCGTATAGAGCCCAGTATAGAGGGCCACATTTAATACCCATAGATATGCTTGCATTGCATACTTCTCTTTCTTCCACCTTCTATATTCTTCCTCGGTCCTTGTCGGTTAATTCACCGCCACACACATAAACCCACTATACGAAATTTAACATTGAAAAATTAGTTCACCTCCATAATTACTGCAATGGTAATGACTTGCCCACGTAAAATAGATGTATGTACTTTCAAGCACAATTAAGCTGACGACCCTAACCCTGACCCTAACCGACCCTCACGTTAATATAATGACGACACTAACCCTGACCCTAAACGACCCTCACGACTTCAAGTTTCATAGTCCATATAGGTTACGTTGAGGTGTTACGCGCCGTGAGGGTCGGTTAGGGTCAGGGTTAGGGTTAGTGTCGTCCATGCTTTCTGATGACGAAACGTAAATATATGGGAATGTGGAGGTGAACTAACCGACAAGGTACAGAGAGGAAACGTGTGGCGGTGAATTAACCGACAAGTACCTTCTTCCTCTTTTGGTTATCCTTTTCTTCGCTACATATAGCCATCTGGATGTCAAGGCCTACCTGTCGACTTGACCTTGGAATCGAACCTACCCATGCCTGCCTCACTGATCTAATTCTGACTAAACTCTTGTGAATCGATCAGTTGGTTCCCACGACTCAGCTGTTTTTTGGTGTGCAGAAGAAAGCCTGGAATTACGATCATGCGCCTACGATTGAGGCGAAAAAGCAGACCAAGAAAACTCGAAAACAGAATATCTGTTTGTTTTTATTTCGTCGTTTTATCGAGTTGTGATAAATGAGCTTTCAAATACGTTTATCTAATTGGCTTACCATTCATCGCTGTCTATGCGTATCTTTGCCTTTGTCTGCCTCCGATTCTGACTCCTGTTCGGCCATTCATCTGTATGTAGACGGTAGACCTATAGACCTAATCTGTCTCTGTCTGTTTTCTCTCCTACATGTAGTTCCCAGGTTTTCCTATCTGTCTGTGCGTATGTCTATCTGTCCAGTATGGGAATTGTAAAGAAATAACTGGGGAGGTTAGACGTTGATTTATGTGCAGTTTGGGTGTGAAATGTAGACTTTACTATGGGAGCCTAAGAAAGACTAGAGGGGTTGAACCCGCCCCCCGACAATTTTCACCCTGTATCTGTCTGCTGGCTTTCTTTCTGTTTTAGTTTCTCCTACGTAGGCCTACTGTCTGTCTCGGTTTATTTGTCTGTCCGTCTGTCTGTCTGTCTATAAGTATTTATGTCTGTCTGTCTCTCAATTTCACTCCTGTCTCTGTCTAAATGTCTTTATGAATTGTGACTCCTTAATTTGTTTATAAACTGTTTGCTAATACGTTTCTCCGATGTCTCTTCCTCCCGCTTCCTCCTAAGTCCAATCGGTTGAGCTCTGGCCTTGTAACGCGGTGAGCTTGGGTTCAAAACTCCCAAGAGACAAATCAGCGTGTAGGAACCTAAACAGGACTTCCCTTGTCAGTAGTTAATGGTGCGATACAAATGGAAAATATAATAAACACAGAGGAGATCATTCAAAGTAGAGATATATATTTAGCCTTATGAGAGTATCATCTATAGACAGGGAGGACAATCTTAATTTCGACCATCGGACGAAATTAATCAACGCTAAATTTTACGACACTCGTGGGGCTTGCAACTATACTACTCTACTCTCTTAGATGCAGGCTATAGTATAGTAGGTAACTAATTAGCCTAAAGTCAAATAATTGCTTCAGGTAGCTCCCTACAGGATGGATGAGAGAGAGGAGAGGGTACCGAATCGCTACTGCAGGAGAGAGGGTGATTATCGCGTGTTCTGATATGAGAATAGGACCTATTAGTCAACAAGTCCGATTTCCCTCCAACCTTTCTTCTTAAAATCTCGGTCTAGCTCGGTACGTATACACAGAGATCTAATATTGGTTATGGCACCCATTCAGACGGTAGTTAAGGACAGTGCATATTTTAACGGATTTTGACTATATACTGGGACTAAGTCTGCCACGACAATTGGTCTGGCGGAGTGTCGTAAGCTCCCCAGCGGGGTCTGAGCCCCAGATGACAACGAGTTTTAGAGTATTTGCTGCCAAATGGAGCCCATTTTAGCCACTTTATTTGACGAAATTTGCTTTTTATTATACATATCCCTATTTAAGCTATTCTTAGAAGTTTGAAGTTTGAAACATAATTAGAGCAACTATAGTTAGAAGACAATCAAAACCATGTCTGCGTTTCATCTTTGTCTGAAGACAATCGTAACCATGACTACGTTTTCTCTTGATCTGAAGACAATCGTAACTATGTCTACGTTTAGTCTACTCTTTGTCTGAAGACAATCATAACCATATCTACGTTTCCTCTGTTTGAAGACAATCGTAACCATGACTACGTTATCTCTTGGTCTGAAGACAATCGTAACCATGTCTACGTTTACTCTTTGTTTGAAGACAATCGTAGCCATGTCTACGTTTACTCTTTGTCTGAAGACAAGCGTAACCATGTCTACGTTTGCTCTTTGTCTGAAGACAATCGTAACCATGTCTACGTTTACTCTTTGTCTGAAGACAATCGTAACCATGACTACATTTTCTCTTGGTCTGAAGACAATCGTAACCATGTCTACGTTTGCTCTTTGTCTGAAGACAATCGTAACCATGACTACATTTTCTCTTGGTCTGAAGACAATCGTAACCATGTCTACGTTTACTCTTTGTCTGAAGACAATCGTAACCATATCTACGTTTACTCTTTGTCTGAAGACAATTGTAACTATGTCTACGTTTGCTCTTTGTCTGAAGACAATCGTAACTATGTCTACGTTTGCTCTTTGTCTGAAGACAATCGTAACCATGTCTACGTTTACTCTTTGTCTGAAGACAATCGTAACCATGTCTACGTTTACTCTTTGTCTGAAGACAATCGTAACCATGTCTACGTTTTCTCTTTGTCTGAAGACAATCGTAACCATGTCTACGTTTTCTCTTTGTCTGAAGACAATCGTAACCATGTCTACGTTTGCTCTTTGTCTGAAGACAATCGTAACCATATCTACGTTTACTCTTTGTCTGAAGACAATCGTAACTATGTCTACGTTAGCTCTTTGTCTGAAGACAATTGTAACTATGTCTACGTTTGCTCTTTGTCTGAAGACAATCGTAACTATGTCTACGTTTGCTCTTTGTCTAAAGACAATCGTAGCCATGTCTACGTACTTTACTCTTTGTCTGAAGACAAGCGTAACCATATCTACGTTTACTCTTTGTCTGAAGACAATTGTAACTATGTCTACGTTTGCTCTTTGTCTGAAGACAATCGTAACTATGTCTACGTTTGCTCTTTGTCTAAAGACAATCGTAACCATGTCTACGTACTTTACTCTTTGTCTGAAGACAAGCGTAACCATATCTACGTTTACTCTTTGTTTGAAGACAATTTTCAGTTTGAGCCCGGAACCAACCCCCCTAAATAGGCCTACGCCCATGGCAATGGCTCTAACTTCTTTCAGGCAACAGTTTAAACAGTTTCTAAGAGAAAAACTTTAGGCGCAAAATTAATCGACAGTGGATGTTGCATAAAAATTCATACTAAGCGTTGCAAATGTTGAACTGCAAGTAGGCCTAACGTTTCACAAATATATCCAAACTTTGTTTCAAAAGACTTTAAAAATTATTGGAGGAAGTCAGCTCAAAAACAGATGTAGACAAAGCGGTCTACAGGTTTTCTTACAGAGACAAAGACAAAACAAAGACAAAGGCAAAATAGATACAAAGGCAAGACTGAGAACATACATGTACGGAACTTGTCTAAATAAACGTCATTGATCGTTTACCGAATAAAAGGCGCCGACCACGTATCAAGAACTTTCGACAATTAAGGAAGTTAAATTAAACGGCAATTTATTATTCTAATTAGACTCCGATTTTCCTATATTCCTGTTTTCCTGTATATATGTGTATATTTGTGGGTGCTTGTGCTCTGTCCTTATTCTTGTCTCGGTCTTTGACTTCCTGTGTCACGCTGTCGCTGACTGTATCTGGAAGTTTCTTATGTCTGAGTTTCTCTTGTCCACTTCAATTCAGCCTGTCTATTGTTTGTCTGTCTGTTTGTCTGTCTACATGGCTGTCTATTTATCTCTCTGTCTCTGCATCTAACTTTCTCTATCATCGCCTTCGTCTCTCTGTCTACAATATATCTCTCTCTGTCGGTATGTATGTTTTGCCTTTGTATCTTTTTCTGCTTCCTTCTCCGCCTCTGTTTCTGCCTCTCTCCTCTTCTTTGTCACAGTCCCTCTATTCATCAACATCGATTGCAGTCTTAGACTCAGCCTCAAACTGTCCCTCCACCTTCTTCTATTCTACTTCCTCCTTCTATCCCTCTTCCATCCTGTCCTTCTTTGTCCCTCCCTTCATCGATCCCTCACTCTCTCATTCTCTGTCCCCATTCCCTCCACGTTTCTTCCGTTCCTTCCTTCCTTCCATCGATCCCTCCCTCTCATTTCCCTCTCCCTTCACGTTGCTCTCTGCCCTCTCCTTCCACCAATCCCTCTCCTCCATTCCCCACCCTGACGGTAGCGGAGGAGGAGGATCAACAAGACTAGTGAGTCGTTAATCTTTTGGGGTCGACGTTTGACTTACGTTTGTTTAAACGATTCGTGGCTAATGACGCTGCCATGCCGCCGTCCGTTCAGCCGCCGTCGGCGGACGCGGGCGAGGCGTCGGCGACTGCGGCCGCCGCGGTCGGTCCCTGCAGCCGCGGGAGCCATAGTCCGACAGATTGGATCATTCTCCGGAGAAAGAAACGAAAATGAGATTAGGGACCAGTCAGCCACACCCCAGTCCGACATCTAGAAAAAAGATGCAGTCACTACACATCGACGCCAACACATGCAAACACTCGTGAAAAACATAGAGATCTATCGGACAGATAGACAGAAATACAGACATTCGCACTGCAGACACATAGCAGACAGACAGACAGATAGCCAGACAGAGAAGACGCAAACACACACATAGACCCATAGACACACAGAGACAGACACAGAAGACAGACAGACAGACAGACAAGATAGACAGAGAGATATGAAGAGACAGAGAGAGACAGAGAGAGACAGACAGACAGAGACAGGGAGAGACAGACAGCTATTTGGAAACACAGACAAAAACATGCAGATAAAATTAAAGAGAGACACAGAGAGAGAAGGAGAGAGACAGAGACAGAGAGACAGAGCGACAAGGGGACTACTAGAGACAGACAGAGACAGCTATAAAGAGACAGAGACAAGAACACCGAGTTGTGGGGGCCCAGATGCTGGTGTCGTCTGTCGTCTGAAAATGGGGTCCTCCTATTAATTTCAGAGTGTCCCTGCGGTCATCCCAGCCAGAGTGGACAGACAATGCGAGATTTCCTTTCCAACGCGCCCCTTAAAGACCTCAGCTCTAGTATGAGTGCACTTCCCGTACATTCAATTGTAAGATCAGGAGGCATGGAAGAAAACTGGCCACATGCCTTTCGTATGCTGAGACTAAGAAAGTGAAGTTGTCAACGGACTAGTAGCAGTTATCATTGTTCAACGACATCTTGCGGCTTCAAGAGACGTTGACTTCGACCTTACCTTACCGCGCAAGGTGTAAAAGAGATTCAAGGGGATGTGTTTGAATGTATGTACTATGTAGGCCCCTATCATGTATGTATGTATGGATGCATGTATGTATGCATGTATGTATGTATGGATGTAAGTATGTATGCATTCATGCATGCATGCATGTATGTACTTGTACGTATGTATGTTTGTATGTATGTATGTATGTATGTATTTATTTATTTATAGATTGTATGCATCTCTAGTTTCTGTTTAACGACCCTGTCATAACGAAGACGATTCGCGTTGCCCTCCTCCTTTACCCAGGCTTGGGACTGGCGCCATCGGATTGCTTGCATACATAAGGAACATCTTCTACTCATTTAATTCAAGAGTTTAACATCTTACTGTGGCGACAAAGACCATTGACGAAAATGTATAATAATTAATTAATTATATTGGAATTGCAAAGCTAGGCTATGCTTGATAAATGTTTCCACTGTTGAAGACTACTGATTCAATGTTTCCTCTGCTTTCTGTTCTATTCATATGCAACTTGATAGACTTTAAAAAGGTGTGTAAACGACACCCACCTTAACAGCTACTCTGACTCTCTGAACCGGCAACCCAACTCGGACCTTTGTTTGACCTGGGATTATTATTACTGAACTACCCTTTGGACAACCCATATGACTCGACGCAGCGCTAGTGAATAAGCTGGTGCCATGCGCTTGGCTTTTGAGTGGCGCTTTAGAAGTTTTAAGTTTACAATTACGATTACGACTGTTTCTTCTAGTGGTAGCCTAAAACTATTCATCCCTGTCTCAGTGTCTCATTCACCGTTCATCAAGCAACACGATTATTCTTCTTCAACCTGAGGCAGACAGATATATGCAGACAGGAAGACAGTTCCCCGTCGGAGAACTTCCTTAGCGCCGGTGCTCAAGGCATTATTAGTCGATGGTCGCTTCCACGAAAATTTGATGTGCTTGCCAAACATTCCAGGATAAGTCCGGTCAAAAGGGATACTGGAGAACACACAGGAACAGCCAACGGAGGAAACGAATCCAGAAGACGATGGAAAGATGATTAATTATTTAACTATTTAAAAAAATAGATGCGTCGAACGCTGTCCATAGTATAAAGGTATGACTGAAAAACTCGCCAGTCTGATGTGTAGGCCTAAAGGACTAATATCATATGTGAGTGGTCGCTATATAAAATGAAATTTTAAGAGCAGTTAATGCCGCTAAGAAAGTGCGAGAGGTCACGTGTCAGGGCGTTGAATTTAGTTGAAGTCGTTAGATTTTGGTGTCATCGATTGACGACGCCTTCTGTGCACACAAATACAGTAAAACTGTCAGATGAAACCATATCCAGCTATGTATGTAGAGTAGTACATTGGTAAGAGCCACTTTCTGAAGAACGCTCTGTCTAGGTTTCAATTTTCAACTGCTTACACTTCAAACACACACACACACATGCACACACACACACACACACCCACATGCACGCACACCTACATGAACGAACACCAATACACAAACACTCAAACATACAACTGTGTGTACATAGGGCTCGTATATAATATGCGTATGATTCGTCGTGTTATACACCGGTGCGCAGGTTTTGTTTCTCTTTCAGCCTCCTCCCATCGACCACTATGCTCATCAAACAAGCCTGAGATTCTAGTTCCTCATACTAGAACAGCTATGGCTCAGAACCGGCCCTTTACCTCAATTGGTTCCTCTCTTTGGAATGCGCTGTCTCCATCTATACTCGCTCTTTAAATACTGGCTATATTAACCTCTCTTCCACCTTTGCTTTTCTTAAAACCTTTTGCTTCTCTTGTGGCCTTGCGCACTAGGAGCGCCTCTGAATGGTTCACCCTATGAGAGGCGCTTTATAAATTTTTGAATACAACAACAAAGAAGATAGTTTTAAATTGCCGTTGCTGGCTGCTTAACCAACATTAAAGGAACCTTAAACTTTACGTAGACCTTTTACAGAGGTCCTCATAAAAATTCTGCCATCCAGCGGCCAGTGCTTCCCAAACTTTTCATAGTCACGGACCGACAGGAATTAACTTTCAGTGTCACGGACCGGCAGACATTTTTCCACTGCAGGAGGACCGGTGCCAAAATTATTAATTCTTTATCTGTTTCGTTTTTGATCACTTTAATTCCTCACAAGTTGATTTCAATGCATGTTTAGCCAATTATATGACTATGTTGCCCTTTAAATGCTATCCTAATAAGTGTTTTTATGACTTTTAAAAATAAAATAGCCATTTCTTGATTTCGGAGACAATTTGACCAGTTTCTTGACTCACTTTGCGGACCGGCAACTGAGGGCTCGCGGACCGGCACCGGTCCGCGGACCACCACTTTGGGAAGCACTGAATTCTAGCCTATTATATATCCCACGAAGACCAGGTTTCAAAGAGGAGATAGCGTTGGCATTAACACTAGAAGGACGGCTCTTTTCTACCACCTAAAAGGACGGAATGGGTCATTTTGACCCATACAGTTTCATTGATAGAAATCATGTATTTTAAGGATAATTCTTCTGCAGCGGAAAATTCCGCCCCAGAAGTAATATTTTTGATATAATTCCGTGACAGAAGACCTTTGCGCATGCGCAACCTTCGGCGCATGCGCACTGTCCAAACTGCGTTACTTCTATCAATTGGCGTAGTGAGGGTCGGTTATGGTGAGATTAGGCGTTGAGGGTCGGTTAGGGTCAGTCTTAGTCGTCATTAGATAAAATGCTAAACACCTTCCGCCGCAGAAGTAATTTCTTCATGCGCTGCGTGGCGGAAAAAGGACGGAATGAGTCATTTTTGACCCATACAGTTTCATTGATAGAAAACATGTATTTTTAAGGATAATTCTTCTGCAGCGGAAAATTCCGCCCCAGAAGTAATATTTTTGATATAATTCCGTGACAGAAGACCTTTGCGCATGCGCAACCTTCGGCGCATGCGCACTGTCCAAACTGCGTTACTTCTATCAATTGGCGTAGTGAGGGTCGGTTATGGTGAGATTAGGCGTTGTGAGGGTCGGTTAGGGTCAGTATTAGTCGTCATTAGATAAAATGCTAAACACCTTCCGCCGCAGAAGTAATTTCTTCATGCGCTGCGTGGCGGAAAAAGGACGGAATGAGTCATTTTTGACCCATACAGTTTCATTGATAGAAAACATGTATTTTTTAAGGATAATTCTTCTGCAGCGGAAAATTCCGCCCCAGAAGTAATATTTTTTATATAATTCCGTGACAGAAGACCTTTGCGCATGCGCAACCTTCGGCGCATGCGCACTGTCCAAACTGCGTTACTTCTATCAATTGGCGTAGTGAGGGTCGGTTATGGTGAGATTAGGCGTTGAGGGTCGGTTAGGGTCAGTCTTAGTCGTCATTAGATAAAATGCTAAACACCTTCCGCCGCAGAAGTAATTTCTTCATGCGCTGCGTGGCGGAAAAAGGACGGAATGAGTCATTTTTGACCCATACAGTTTCATTGATAGAAAACATGTATTTTTAAGGATAATTCTTCTGCAGCGGAAAATTCCGCCCCAGAAGTAATATTTTTGATATAATTCCGTGACAGAAGACCTTTGCGCATGCGCAACCTTCGGCGCATGCGCACTGTCCAAACTGCGTTACTTCTATCAATTGGCGTAGTGAGGGTCGGTTATGGTGAGATTAGGCGTTGTGAGGGTCGGTTAGGGTCAGTATTAGTCGTCATTAGATAAAATGCTAAACACCTTCCGCCGCAGAAGTAATTTCTTCATGCGCTGCGTGGCGGAAAAAGGACGGAATGAGTCATTTTTGACCCATACAGTTTCATTGATAGAAAACATGTATTTTTAAGGATAATTCTTCTGCAGCGGAAAATTCCGCCCCAGAAGTAATATTTTTGATATAATTCCGTGACAGAAGACCTTTGCGCATGCGCAACCTTCGGCGCATGCGCACTGTCCAAACTGCGTTACTTCTATCAATTGGCGTAGTGAGGGTCGGTTATGGTGAGATTAGGCGTTGTGAGGGTCGGTTAGGGTCAGTATTAGTCGTCATTAGATAAAATGCTAAACACCTTCCGCCGCAGAAGTAATTTCTTCATGCGCTGCGTGGCGGAATATTCCGGTATCTGAGACAGAGGCATCACTATCATTGTCTCACCGATTTCTTGAATCAAACGAAGGGCTTGGTTTGCGGTATGCATATAATCGTAGGCCTACATGACAACTCATTTTAGCGCAGGTATTGATAACCCTCAGATATAGCTGTTTTATATCAATTGTGTTTGAAACAATAAACAAAACTGTTTACAAATGGCGGGAAGAACGTGAGTTTTGCAATGCCGTCATAAATAAGTAAGGTTTATATAAGATAAACACTAGAAAAATAGGCATTTGCAGTAATAGTTTCATGGGTCAAAAATTACCCCATTCCGTCCTACTAGGTATTCGCTGTTCTAACTCCTATACCTGACCAGCTATTAATAAGATTTTTCTTCTATGCCTTTGCGACCACAATGCCATAGATATCATAAAATATTTTCCTTTAATGTTTACTGGGTGCTACATGGCACGCTCGCAAAGTGCGCTATGGGTCAAAAATGACCCATGCCGTCCTTCTAGTGTTAAGATAAATCGTTGACATAATTAAGAAGATATTAAATTTTGTCTTTGATGTGGAGCTCCTTCATTTCGTGATCAGTGATTACCTGCGGGTACTGCCATGGGTCTGCTTACTAGGGTTACAGTAGAAATATTATGTAGGTATAAAATCAAATGCTTCGCAGTCTGCTTGACGTCGTGCAGTAGGCTATATAATTATATATTCCGCATGCTAACCGTATGTGTATACTTATATGTATGTCTTCCGTATTATGATTGTGTGCGCACATGTATAGGCCTATGTATGTAAGTATGTTATGTATGTACGCATAATTATGTGTGTATGTATGTAATATGCATGTACATAGGTAAGTATAAATCTTTGTATGTATGTATGTATGTATGTGTGTGATGTGTATGTGTGTGTGTGGCCGGGTTGGGTGGGTGGATGGATGGATGGATGGATGGATGGATGGATGGATGGATGGATGGATGGATGGATGGATGGATGGATGGATGGATGGATGGATGGATGGATGGATGGATGGATGGATGGATGGATGGATGGATGGATGGATGGATGGATGGATGGATGGATGGATGGATGGATGGATGGATGGATGGATGGATGGATGGATGGATGTTTGCACATAATTATGTAGGTATACGCATGCCTGCCTGCACAAAATTATGTATTTTGTGTGTGTGTTTGCGTGTGTTAGTGTGTATGTGTGTGTTTGTGTTGGTTTGTCTGCATGTGTAGGCCTATTTATGATATACGAAAACGTCCACGAACGTTTCCTAAAGTCCACGATGTGATGTTCTACAGAATCACAAACTCCTTTGAGAATAGTAACTCGGGAGCAAAGATGCACCTTTAGTTGCGTGCTCTGAAAAACCTTTAGACTAGGCTAACTAAAACAATGAAAGTCTGAATCCATTTTCGGTTGGCTGAAGAAAATATTAACAATAACTTAATTTTCGATTTTGCAATTCGTTCGTCGAAAGTCATTAAGTTCAGAGGTTACGTTTAGATATATATACAAGGGCACAATGCCAAGTATGTACAGACGTTTAGATATCATGCGCCAACGACAAATGTTTTAGCGCTTCGAAACATATAAAGGTTCTCATTGGGATCATATCGAATCTCCACCACTTTTGCTGGGAAAACGGAAGAACTTTCACTTCCCCAAATGTTTCGACTTATCCCGCTGAAGATAACTTTTCGCTTCGGACTATTGCACTTATTCCGCCAAGCACTTGTTCTGCAGATTAAATTATTCCCAGTGAAGATACATTTTCTTCATATTTTCCCTTCGGACTATTGCACTTATTTCATCATAGGCTACACATATTATTTCCCAAAGAAGATACATTTTCTAAATAATTTTCGCCGCGAAATATTGTACTTTCCGTACACTTGATCTGCAGCAAGGCTATATTCCCATTGAAGATACGTTTTCTTCAAAAGTATCTTTACGAGCTAGCTATTGGACCTTCCGTCACTTGTTCTGCAGACTATATCCCACTGAAGATACATTTCTTCACAAGTTTCGCTTTTGACCACAATGCATCTTCCCACTTTGGTGGGAAACGAAAACGCACCCTGTTTAAGCGCATCGGGTGTTCAGCATGAGTATAATTATTGCTTCGAGGCAAGAAAGGACTACGTGTGTTGGTCAGTGAGGAGTCAGCCGATCAACAGGAGCACTTGCAGGTCGTGATGACAGGGTACTTGATCGGAATCCACTGGCACTGTCCGCGCGACTGGCAGTGCCACCAGAGCACCGTCTTCGACGTCGACCTCTGCGGCTTGCAGGCCATTCCCGGCGGGAAGGAACAGGACCTCACGCCCTTCTCGTTTCCGGAACAGTCGCCCTGTCGGATCCAGCGCGGCCAGAACCTCTGGCCGAGGTCAATCCACTTGTAGTGGACAGGGCAGTAGGTGAAAGCGGCCAAGTAGTTCTGCAACAGTCGGCGCTTCTTCTTGCTCTTGATCTGGACGAGCTTCGATCGTTGTCCAGGGAATTTGAATCCGCCGAGACGGATGGATTTGGCCATGGCTATGATGACGGCGTTGTCATAGACGTAGGACCCGTTCGGGTGTCGATAGCTCTCGCTCGGACGCTTGACGGACATGAAGGAGGCATCGAAGTCGCTGCCGATCATCGCCGTAAGAACCCGAGTATCGCGGTCGGCCTTCGTCGGAAGCGAGTCCTTGCTGTTGAAGGGCGGAAGTGGGAGAACGGGGAGGTTGTCGGACGGAGAGGGTCGCATCGACGACGAACCGAACCCTGCCTTGCTCTGACGTGCTCCGCCAGATGTGGACCTCGCGCCATCAACCACGTTCGAGGAATCCGACTTCAACAACATGTGTGGCGGTAGGATAGCCGCCGACTGCACCGGTGACGACAGCGACATCATCATAACGACTAAGGTCGTCGTTGTGATGAGTAGGAATCGTCGCAGTTCGGATGACGTCGTTGTCGAGCGATGACTTTTAGCCGGAAGTTGGCGACAGGAAGTGACGTAGGCGCTGAAGGCAATTGTCGCCATATTGCGTCTTACGATCATCGGATTTTCCTAAACAATGCAGACAAATTATTTGTTATTGACATTTCATTTGCTAAGAAATTTGTTCCTCTGTGACAAAATAATTAACGAATTATTTCTGTAATGAAGAAAAATCCTATTACACTGATACTAGCCAAAGAAAATCTGAACAATCAAATAAACTCTTTACAGTAAGTGTCGCCTAGAACAATTTCTGCTACTAAAATATACATGCCTACGAGCCCATAAAACTTTTAGTGTAGTTGCATACTATGTCTGATTGCGGGTCACATGCTTGGTCACACTAACATATGTATTCATATATCGGACTGTTCATATAGCTCCATTTTTACCATCATATCCTTTTAAGTGTGAGCCAAGATATAGGAATGTGAAGAGTTGGAACCATAGTCCTATACGATGGCTCAAATGTTTACATTGAAGGCGCCATATTAATTTCTTATTGCGTCTATAAATGACTGCATATGTGTTATATTTCACACTTAGATAATGCTGTATGTACATGTATTTAAGTTATATTTTCCATGTAGCAAGTTTTAAGCGTGAACAACTCATGCTGAATTTGTATTGTCGATGACGATTTGTCGCATAGAAATTTCTCGCACGGTTTGCGATTGATAGGGAAACTGTGGGCACTGGTGGACCAGTGGTGGTTGATTGGCTAGAGCTCTCGGCTTGTAACGTATGGGTTAAAGCATCACCCTAGACGGTTAGGCCTACTCTGTAAGGACCTTGAGAGCAAGTCCTTCAGACCTTCACACGGCAGCGAATCCAAGTACAATGCACTTTTGAACACGCACTTTTTCGTGCCTATAGCGCTACTTCAAGAGAAACTCATCAAAGGTGCTCCCGATGTGACAACGCCAAACCAGCGATCGTCCAGAGAATGGTTTCAAACTCTTGCGGAAAAGATGTGACACAAACGGCAAGACCAAGAAGTTGCGATTTACGATTGATAGTCCCTGAACTTGCCCACGTCGTAATAATAATAATAATAATAGTTGTATGAATAATAATAATAATAATAATAATAATAATAATAATAATAATAATAATAATAATAATAATAATAATAATAATAATAATAATAATAATAATAATAATAATAATATATAATAATAATAGACTTTTATCATTTTAATTAATATTGAAGTCCCTGAGGGATCATGTTTACCTCGGGGCATAAAAATTTAAATAATAATAATAATAATAATAACGATGACGATGATGCTCCTTAAAAAAACAAAAACAAAACAAAACAAAATAATAATAATAATAATAATAATAATGACGAGGATGATGATGACGATGATGATGACGACGACGACGTTAACAATAACAATAACATCAACGACAATGACGATAATAATTAATACCTTAAAGTAATATAGCCTACAACCCGCAACTCGTGAAACACATACAAACGGAAGAATCTGGCGTATACCGTTTTCATGACAGGCCATATGCGAACAGGGTTTGATTAACGATCCGTTTGGTCTAAACATTATTACTAAGAATGTGACAGACGTTTCAACCTTCACACTTACACATTGCAACCATCTCACCAGAAACATTCCGTTGTCATTGTTGACCTACAGCCATTAGTTCCACTTATTCCACATCGTAGAATACTCAACGCTACTAATCGCCCACTAGAATCGCAGTAACACACATCATGTCCCGAAACGCATTGGCGCTGTGCTATCTCGCAGACCACGGCCTGGCTAATTGCCTCGGCACGAACCTATCTCGTATGACTATGGGACAGGGCCATTGCATGTCTACACACAGACAGAACACGATAGCGAAAGTCGGCTTCACGAATAGAGGCAGACAAAACAAGCGTGTCTCTCCTCAATACACTTCACGGGTGTTTCACTCTCAGAACTAATAACCTCCCAGCGGACACAATAAAACCCGTTCAGAGGTAAAGCCAACGCCGCGCCTAATCGCCCGACCTTTCAACGGTGTATATATACTCGCATACACAAAGCCGGGCAAAGCGGTGCGGTACATATCCGTCGAAGTCAGAAACGCTGTTAGTTGTAATAGATGCTTCGTAGGTCGAAGAATGCCATGAAATCAATTGCGGCAGTTTGGTTCCGCCGATTGACGATTTCTGTTGCGCATTTTAAATTCCATTGTTACCCGATGGACGGCGGTTCTATGTGTTGTCGACTGCAAAGTTCCGATGATAAATCGCTTGAAAGAAGGGACACCGACGGCATGTTTATAATTCGCTACGAGTTGGAGAGTCCCGCGGGCTTGCAAAAGGTCATCGCCTGACCTTCGTAAAGGCGCGTTTAGATGTCGAGAGAAGATATAATTATTCTTACATGGAAACTGTTTAAAATGTTTCTAAGATTTAGTCCCGTTTAAAAAGTCCGTCAAGCGATAAATCTGAGCAATGTTTAAGACATTTACGGTCAACTGAAACGCTACGATTTCAAACAATGTGCGCCTGTGCTTGAATAATAGGATCCGTCTGTCTCTGCTTTGTGTATGTCTCTGTATGGCTACATGGTTGTGGGTCTGCTTCGTTCTGCCCATCCGTCTTTCTGCTTATACGTGTTTTATGCTTGGTCTGTTTCTGTTTTACTGTGTGCAAATGTGCGACAGTTTCTTTCTCTTATCTCTGTCTCTGCTCTCTCTGTCTCTATCTCGCTGGGGATTTTGCTGTTATTCCGTCCAATAGCTGTCTCTTGCGCCCTGCATGCCGTGTGTTTGCAAATTATTTTACTTTCTTAGTTTGTCCTTTCCTTTTGTCCTTTCCTTTTATAAATGATTCTGCATTAGCAGTGCACATACGCCTATGCGTGCGAATGTCCAATATTTTGACTCCGCCGTAAAAATTCTTTGTCGTCATCAGGTCATTACACATTAGAGTTAGAAGTTTCTATTACTTTATGCATAATAAATCATAAATTAATTAGCTTATAATAACTTATTACTGTTAGTAACTTCTATAGCGCCGGTGGGCAATGCACAAGGCACCAACCTATGCCGCACCAAAACCAAGTCGTAATCATATGGTAATATTCTGAGCAGTTTATCAATTTTATAGATGCATTAGGGCCTATACAAAACTGACAAGTAGAAAATAAGTACAGTAGCTTCAGTATAAATGCTTCAGTGGAATAAAAACATTTACTTTAAAACTAAATGCATCATTTCATTGATTCATTAAGCTTTTCTTGTTCTTTGTGTTACTGTCTTCTGATGCATTGTTCAAAGAATACAATGCCATTGCTTGATTTTATGAATATTGACCAGATTAATTTTCAACTTGATTCTTGGTTTTGGCGCACCATAATATAGACTCCTGCGCGATATTAGTATTATTATACGCTTATTGAGCGCTAATAACTAATGACCAAGCACCAATCGACGGCGCTGAGCAATTCTGAGTGAAAGACTTGCTCAAGGTCCCTACAGAGCAACCGTCTACGGGGAGGCACGAACCCATACTCTACACATTGCAAGGTGTGCACTCAACCAGTCGGTCACTGTCAGTCTGTGTCACAATGTCGGCTACTGTCTTGTCTCATTGAAGCTATTACAAAGTCTTGAGTCGATGTTTGTCCAACGGTAACAAAGGTAGAGATTTTAAATTGTATTGTATTGTATTTAAAGATTTATAAAGCGCCTCTCACAGTGCACACAATCAGAGGCGCTCCCAGTGCGAAAGTCCTCGAGAATAAAGACAAGTTTTGAGGTAGCGAAAACATGTAGCAGGACCACCACAGAGTATGGTGGTGCGAACAAATGGGGGAAGTTGATGCCATAGCGAAGGGCCAATGCAGGCAAAGGCACGGGACTGAGCTATGGCTGTTCTCACACGAGGAACAAAAAGGTCAAGACGATCCGAAGAGCGTAGCGGGCGAAGGGAAGCAGCCGAGGTAGGCCGACGTATTGAGTCACAGAGGTATTTAGGGGCAAGACCTAGGTAGGATCGGCAAATGAGGACAAGTACCTTTAACTGGATGCGTGCAATAAAGGAAGCCAATGTAGTTGTTCAAACATGAAATGTTAAAGTAACTGTAGAAGTATTGTAAGCTATACGCACATGCCGCTATAGAAACCCCATGGGTATACCAGCTGTGGCGCCATGCAGCATTAATTAGAGCATAGGCCTACCCCTGCAGAGTCCATCCAGACGTGGCCCACATGTTTTTGGGGGAAGAAGCCATCGAGTTGCGCCCAAACTGTTTGTAATTTTAAAGGGTCATGATTAAACTGGGAATATAAACAGTGTCGTCCAGATAACACCCGAAAACTATGAAGTAGGTAGAAGCGCAATCTATTAAAGGCAGTCATTTTTATGAAGTGTTAGCGATTTAATTTTTGTTAACCTGAGCATTGGAAGGCGGGTGGCCAGCCCTTTCTCTCGCCCCATGGCCCCTCCACTGTCAGTGTACTGATAATAGCTGAGTTGGCTAGGTGGTACATGTGAAGTCAAAAATTTGGAAACAAATTTCGGCCCCGGCGGGGATTTGAACCCCCAACCTCTCGATTAACAGTCCAGCATGCACGCTAACGTCTAGAATATCGCGCACTCCTCTGGCATACGGAAGACGTTTAAAAATAAGAATTTATGGTTACTATGTAAGCCTCCAGCAGGGTAAAACCATTAATTATACTTTCTCATTTGCCAGTCGCCCTTTGCCGCCATATGGATCCGCCACGGCAATCCAACACCTGAACGACCTTTGTGTGTATAGGGTCGATTCTAAGTAAACCCGGATCTCCTAATCACTATCTTCCCGCCACAAAATCAGACAAATTTGAAACGATAAATATCTTTTCATTATAAAAGAGTTTAACGATCTGCTCGTCGAAAAGTTATAATTGATCTTGTGATGGAAGACTTTGTTCATTGATTCCTTCGTTAATTAATTAATTTGTTCATTCATTTGTTCATTAATTCATTGGTTCGTTTATTCGTTCGTTTGCTCATTCACTCATACATCCATTCATTTATTCATGCAATGTATTTATATAGCGTCTCTACTTCATCATTGTCTGCTTAAATATGGCGTTGAGGGAAACCAAATAGAAATGTCTGATTCAACCTTAGCAGGTATCACGAAATAGATATCCGTCATAAGACTATCCGGGGGGATGTATGAATTTATCCCCCATTGGAATAAACCGGTTTAGAATATCCGGGGGAATTTTCTCATTCCCCATCGTCATACGCATCACGATAGCCTGGACGAAAATCCAGTCAAAATCACCAAAAACGAAGTAAATTTTTTCATCGACGTACAAACTAAAGATACGCAACTTAAAATATGTTATGTGTACAATAAATCCAAACAGTACGACTGAATACACTCAGAGACCGCCAAAAATGCAAACTAAACCGAATACTTCATTTCGCTAAGGGGGATACTCTTTATGGGGATACTCTATTTCGTGACAGGCACTAATGTTAACAGAGCGCAATACATTAAAATGCAATGCAGAGCATCGCAACATTGATTGAATGATGCCAGAGAAGTATATCGAGGCCGGTCAACAGGAACACAGGAAACCTTAAGCAGAGTTGAAATGGGTTCCGCGAGACCATCGCGAATAGCAGGATGACAAGAGAATACTGACTGGTTCATTGAGTCACTGCGAATCAACGCCGTAGAATCAATTTACCAACTAACGTACAATAGTTTGGACAATCGTAATGATAAAATATAAACTGTCTATTACGCCGCTTGAAAGCTAAGCGCAAGGCACCAGATTTTCATGAGCGCTTCGTCAAGTCAGAGGGTTGTCAAGAGATATCGTTTGAAGAAGAAAATCTGGTTGCATGGAGATCTTCAGAGAGGGATTGAGACAGATGGAATGAGATGGAGAGAATGAGACAGAGGGACTGAGACAGGGGGAATGAGACAGAGGGAATGAGACAGAGGGAATGAGACAGATGGAATGAAACAGAGGGAATGAGACAGAGGGAATGAGACAGAGGAAATGAGACAGAGGGAATGAGACAGAGGGAATGAGACAGAGGATCTGTTGCGACAGGTAAGTAGAAATGGACGGCGGCGGCGGTTGGTGTTACGAGGCAGGCGACTATACAACTAAAGAGTCGGTAGGTAATGTAATGTAATGTAATTAGGGATGCGGATTTTAACGATTAATTAATCGATTAATCGTTAAAAATTTTAATTGATTAATTTCGGCTTGTTCGATTAATTTTCGATTAATTTTTTACTTATTTTATGACGTCAACCGACCTATTTTCGGAATAAACAATATGGCGAACAGTAACATTTAATCTCGATTAAATTTTGGATATTAATCGATTAGGCCTATAATTATTTTAATCAGTACCAGCCCTAAATGTAATGTAATGTAAATCTCTTAAATTTCTCAGCGCCAAACAAAAGCCACATCAGGGAGATCATCGAGATCAGAATCTGGATGACAAGCAGAGACAGAGGGAAATTATTCTTAGACATGACTAGAAATGGCGCACATAATAACACGCATAACTAGATGAAAAATTTATCCTGAAGACAGCAGAGTTGAAGACAAAATTAGACAACGCGTCCTTTAGCAGAGCGATAAAGGTCGATGCATCATTACTACCTGTATACGAAGCATTAATTATTGCGGATTGTTGTTTGTATAAGGGCTCGTAAAGTATCTACCTATATTGAGGGAAACGAGCGAGTAAGAGAAGGACAGGCAGCGAGAGATAGACCGACGGAGGTGGAGTGGGAGAGCAAGATGGTGGAGTGATGGTTGAATGGTAATACACAGGCACGAAGAACAGAAGGACACGGGTTGGATACCCGCTAGCCCCATAACCGTACCGTATCGTATCTACAAATTTAGTCATGTTGACTGGCCTTCCACTCTCTAGGGGCAATGGTAAAATGAACAGCAGTAGAACGGATCGACGCCTAACAGGCTGCCATACAGTTATAAAAAACACTCTTGTTTAGCTTGTAAGCATGTGTTCCTACAATTTCATGTAATCATACTGCGGTTTGTCACTTTTAATTGAATAAACGAACACCAAAAGAAGACCACTAGACAGAAGCGTAATACGAAGTCAGACAAAGACCGCGAAACTAACGAAAAAGAACAGAGACTTCAGAAGAGACTGCAAAAGATAAATGGCGCGAAATGATAAGACTTGAAAGACGCCATTAGACTGACAGTTAAACGCGATGTAACCGCGACCCTTCACTCGGTAGCCTGCACTTATTATACTTGCTATATCGGCGCTTTAACGATGTCCTGTTACATCGTAACACATTCCTATTGCGCATTTACATTGATGGCCTCCAGTGACGACCTTACTGATCGTACTCAGATGGTGATCCTGGGTAACTCTAGAACACCCTGGGTTAGGGTTGACTTAGGTGTCCCACAGGGGTCGGTTTTAGGTCCTCTCTTGTACATTCTCTTTACTGCAGACATTCCCTCAGTTCTGGCTAAACATCAAGCTAAGGGACATCTCTATGCTGATGATGTCCAAGCCCTTGTGCATGGTTTACCTTCTCAGCAGATCTCTCTGGTAGAAACGATCGGATCACTATTGCAAGATCTCCACTTTTGGATGACAGCAAACAGACTTAACCTCAATCCCTCAAAGACTCAACTGATCTGGTTCGGTACCAAACAACAGTTACAAAAACTTGATCTCCAATTGTTGGCCTTATTATTCCCAGACTTTACCTTTTCCTCCAGTGTTCGTGACCTGGGTGTAACCTTGATAGCGCTTTGACATTTACTGGCCACCTATCTCTCCTGACCCGGTCTTGCTACTACCAACTGAGGCGACTTAGAGCCATTAGAAGATCGGGGTCCTCCAAAGTGTTTACAACCATGGTTCATGCCTTTGTCTCCTCACGCATTGATTATTGTAACTTTGTACTAATTGGGCTTCCTAAGGTTCGCCTGTCCTCTGTGCAATCTGTCTTAAACGCTGCAGCCAGACTTATTGCACATCGGTAACTCTCACATCTCCACATACATGACTAATGATCTTCACTGGCTCCCTCTCTCTGCTAGAATCAAGTGCAAGATCCTGCTCCTAGTTACTAAGTCCCAGCAGGGCTTGGCTCCTAGGTACCTTTGTGACTTAATGTGTAAGCCACTATCTGCACGTTCTTCTCGCCCTCTTCGTTCTGCTCACCGGCTTGATCTTTTCGTACCTCGGTCGCGAACCTCATTAACCCAGCATCGGGCGAAGTGGACCTCGGTATATTTGCCCTGATAAGGTAAAGTGGGCCCATCAATATGGAATTACCCTCCCCTGCAATTCGTAGCAGGATTCTGGAGGGATTTCACCTGCATCTCTTCGCTGCTTAAAGACCTTTCTCTTTTCTCGGGCCTGTCACGCTGAGAGCGCTTCTGAATAGCTCTGCTGTGAGAAGCGCTTTACAAATGTTCAGATTAGATTTAGATTAGAAGCATAATAATAAATAATATTAATGACAACAATAATAAATAATGATACTTTCTCAAAGTTGTAGTAGGCCTAGGCCTACACCGGTGCGGAGATTTTCGAAAGGCACTAAATGAAAATCTTTTAATGCTACATTATGGTTATCTGCTTGTCGACTACGAAGAGTGTAGGACATTTACAGCAAAACTGCGGTAATCTAAATGGGCTATATAAATGTTTGTGTTACGTTACAGGTGTAAAGGAAATGAGGAACAGTTCACAATTTTAGTCATACATGTATGTCCATCGAATGAGCCACCATTCGCCATGCGACTCTCAACAGACAATTGGCGGTAATTAATGCAGGTAATTAATTCAGGTAGATAGTCAACCATTCAAAGCATTAAGCTCTGGCTTTGAAGCAAGCAACACAATCGTATTGTACCGATGGTATTTAGTGTGGCTTTAAATAGTGCAACCGCTCGTATTTCACATGCAGTGCAAGTACCAAGCTTTAACTGGCTCGACTTTCCCCATAGGATGGTGAGAGGAACATCTGGTGCCGAGATAGAGCGATGCATCTGTCACCATGAAAGTTACTTCGCCTGGCTGTCTGCAAATGTTGCTTTACGTGTCAAAGAACTTCTCTGAATGAGCATTAATTAATTCATTACCTTGTCAAAGAAGGCTCTCTGAATTAATTAATTAATTCATTCATTAATTCTTTCATTCGTCCGTCCGTTCACTCACCTTTTCATTTGATCGTTCGTTTGTTAGCCCAATAAGGAAAGGAGTGAGCGAGAAAAGGGCAGACAGCGAGAGATGGACCAACGGAGGTGGAGAGCAAGATAGCAGGGTGATGGTTGAATGGTAATAAACAGGCACCAAGAACAGAAGGCTCATTAATAATTAATTAATTCGTTCTTTCTTTCATGGTCTTTTATTCTTTCAATCAATCATTCGTTCGTTCTTAGCTCGTTCGGTCAGTAGTATTAAACTCATAAGCAATGTCTCTATATCCTGGGGACTGTGCGTCGGGCGTTCCTGAGAAGTTTGTTCTGGGGAGGCATATGTAACACAATACAAGTCCATGTAATGCAGGCGCAAGCAGTTCTACAATTCAGGATTTTTTCAAAAAATTATTGCAAATCCAGGAACCGAATGCTTTTCTTTTAACTTTACCTTTTCTGACCTGACCTTAATTAGTGGCAATTCCTACCAATGCAGATATTAACTTTAATAATTCTTTGGTATTGGCATTTGCATACTTTTAAAGAATTTACCATATCTTTCCTGATCTAACCTTTCTAACCTCACCTTACCCTACCTAATCCTAGCACCAACCACTAATATTATTGTCAGTAAATTTGAACAATATAGGCCTACACCTTAGCATAAATTAAACAACAATTAATTTGCTATTGCTGAATTATCATTGCAGATTTACCAAGGTAAATGAGATTCTCTTACTCTACCATATTTTACCTCACTTTACTTAATCCTACATTATTTTACCTTCATCTTTGTATAAAACTTAGTTGTCGGCAACTTTAAGTGAAGTAGGACCTAGACCTTAAATTTAACCCGATGGATGTGAATAGCGCATTGTTGGCTCACCCTGATAGTCAGCTATCTGCAGATTGGAGTTCAAGCGCTGATGAGTTTATCCTCAGTCAAAGAAGTCGATGATAATCTCGATCGTGAAACACATTTCTCTGAACATCTTCTTTAAGTCCTGCAAAGCACCGACGATTGTATTCAATCCTTTCTTTCTCGGCGCTACAGAAACTGGCTTAGATCGCGCCAGAAAATCTTTCAATCAATTAAAGCAAATAGCTGCCAAAGCACTGTCTTGTTTCGCAAAACCTTCTGGAAAAACCTGCGAGTTAATGACTGGAAACAGTTTCAGTCGAAAAACCTGCGAGCAAATGACTCCAAAAATGTTCCAGTACAATTTTTTTAAATTCGGTTCTCGCCTCATGTATTGTCGACGCCTCTGCTCAAAGCCCTGCGAACCCTTTGAGAGAGCGAGAGAAGGAACGTAACTGATCGCCCACCAGAAGCGTGTCTTGTGCCCAAACTCCGTCGAACGATGTCTTCTTATTGGCGCCGGAGACGCAGCTGTCCGAGTCCTGTATCGTCTGACGATAAAATGGATCCGACCGGATTAGAGCCGAGTCCTTCCCTCCTCTGTCCAATGCCCAGCGGACCGTACGGCGTATGCGGAAGAGAACGGGCGGCGGCGGCGGATCCTCTGACTACAAATGACTTAATTTCTCGGGTGGGGTAGGCCCGCCTTTGCCTGTCGGGGGGCGGCCGAGAATGGCCCCGCTGCCAATCGCAGCGTTGAATATAGTTAACACCTGCGTTGAAATTCAGCTGGGAGTCACAGGCAACCACACACACGCATACTCACAGACGTCCGAAGACATACTGACGCACCCGAACTGGCGCCCGTCGGTCGGTCCGTAGACATCCCGACGCCAGAGGGCAATTATGAAGTTACGCCTCCTATCGTGCAATTATGCATGCCCACCCCGTTGAAACTTACCCCTCTCCGTGCATATCACCCGAACTAGATGCAGGAGGCACTGTAAACACTCGACGCCTATATCTAAACAGAGGAGGAGGCGCAGAGTCACTCGAAACATTCATTCGGATATTATGCTTCTTGCTCTAGGGCTGTAACTCGCACAAGAAGTCATCGTCCGTTTAAAAATTGATTCATTCTAATAATATATTTATACAACTGAAACTTTAGTTACTCCCATTTCTAGACCTACGTGTTAGTCGACGCACGAGTCACAAAGCCGATGACTTGTGCCATACTTCAGTCAACCACTGAGTCCTGTAGACATATGGGGACTTCAGATTGGGACCTTCCAATACTCTTCTTCTTCTTCTTATTTCTCCTCCTCTTCCTCTTCTTCCTCTTCTTTCTTCCTCTTCTTCTTCTTCCTCTTCTTCCTTCTTCTTCTTCTCTTCTTCTTCTTCCTCTTCTCTTCTTCTTCTTCTTCTTCTTCTTCTTCCTCTTCTTCTTCTTCCTCTTCTTCTTTCTTCTTCTTCTTCTTCTTCTTCCTCCTCTTCTTCTTCCTCCTCTTCCTCCTCCTTCTTCTTCTTCTTCCTCCTCCTCTTCCTCCACTTCTTCTTCTTCTTCTTCTTCATCTGCCCTTCTTCTTCTTCTTCTTCTTCTTCTTCTTACCATTCTTCTCCTTGATGCCTTCTCCAATTCCTAACCCTCTTCTCCTATACCTTAGCCTCTTTCTTTTCCTTTGTCGCAGTCCTCGCTCTATTCTTCTACATCATAGTCCTTCCTTTCGTCCTTCCAGTTCTCTTCTTCCTTCTCTGTCTCTTTTTTGCTTCTCTTTTTTTAGTGTATGTAGCGATATAAAAATATCTCTTGCACGTCGTAGACCTTTTAATCTCTCTTGTTATTCTTTTCCTCAACGTATTCCTCTTCATCCTGTATTGTCTATTTTCCCTTATCCCTCCTTTTCTTCCTTCCCTTCTCTCTCACCATATTCCTCCTGAGTTTTCTTTTTATTTTCTTCTCCCAATCTTCCTCATTCTCCGCATCTTCTTCTCCTTCTCCTCTTCCTCCTTCTTCATCTCGTCTGACAACTCGTTTCTTTCTTCTATACGCAATTGCCCACTGTTGTGTATTGCACTGTATTCACACTTCAACGTTTTCTACGGCCTACTGTAACCTCATTCACGTATATTATGTTATACTTATGTTATTGTAATCGGATCTGAAAAAAAGCAATCTGATAATTCTGATGACATTCAGAGTCTACCCTCAGATTTAAGTGGACAACTGCTTCGCTCTCAACCTCCTCAACTGTGCTCTTCCAATTGCGTTGAATTAACTCTAAATTAGAACTCGCAAACAATGTAATAGTAATCGTAATCTCTATATATTCTGGAGCGCTTCTTAAAAGCTAAGCGCAGGGCACCATCTTATTCACGAGCGCTGCGTCGTGATCGATTCTGTTTGATTTAGCGTTTGTGAATAAACTGGTTTCCGCGACTTCGTTCTTTTGGGCGCTTTAGACATTTCGAGATTACGATTACGATAGATAGAGGAACTCTTTAGGTGGTAACAGAGGCGTCTATCCCCTCTAAGTCATTGGAGCAACTACCTCCTCCGCCCCCCTTCCCATAGTACGACATTAAAAAATTTGAATCCCCTAATTTCGCAACGTGGTCTTCCCCCTATTTCTGGGATGGAGCATTTGCTCCAAGGTTTACATGGTGTAGACGCCCCTGGGTGGTAATGGTGGTGGGGCAGTGGCTACAATGGTGGAGGACGTGGAAAGTTTCGGAATTCAGGATCTATATTTAATCGTCGATAAAGAGGCATATTCATTCTGTTCATGAAGGTATGCAAGCTGTACAGATATGTGAAACAAAATCGCAGAATTTTGTTTACAGATAGCCACGTACAGCAATTGGAATTTAGAACGCAAATCTCTCCACCATGCATGCGCACATTCTATCTACTGTGCGTGGGGTATGAGAGCCACAAACAATACCGCAAAAGGACAACATTCACCTTAGTGCATTCATCGTTTTGTAAATGGCCTTCGCTAATGATAAGTCAACACAGATTCACAAGACTCCCAGCTCATCGAGTATAGCCACACTTGCCTGACACCCGCGGCACACATGGCTATCATTTACGATTGTAGGTCCTATCAATAATCCAGACCTGGTCAATTCATGATGAGCTGTGTTGATTCAATGTATTTGGATCCAATGACCAGCGTTTATTTGCCAGTGCTAGAGGTACCACTATTGGGCCCTCCCTATGGAATGCCCTTCCTTCCTCTCTACGTGTTACCATTCTTTCTGGGTCTCTTCCTACAGCCTTCTCCCTCTTCAAAACCTTCTTCTTCTCTATAGGGGTTCTCGCACTGGGAGCGCTACTGAATGGTCACTGCTGTGAGCGGCGCTATATAAATTAATAAATACAATATAACCTTTACAAACCCGGGTGGCGCTGGTTAGAGTATTTATTGGGTAGACTGTGCTAGATTGACGTGTAGGTTTCTGTGTTTAAACTGAAGTCTGGAGTTCTGCATGATAAATTTAGGTTAACGTGTTGGTCTCCTATTTTAATTTAAAGTGCAGAACTTTCTAAATTATAATTATAGACTTTTTCTATATTAAATTGAAGGCGGGCTCTGTGTCAAATCTGAGCGCTGGGTAATGCGCATAGTCTATTACGATGAAATGTTAGATCTTCTATAACAAATTTAAATCTGATTTCTTTTCCAATTGAATTTGAATTGTGGATCTTCTAAATTGAATTACAATTTGGATCTTTCTATGTGAAGATAAAGTGTTGGCTTTCTATTAACTTTAATGTGCAGAAATTTCTAAATTATATCGTTGTCGACGAGCTTTCTACGAACTATATTACTGTCTGTTGCTGAAAGCGATTGTCTTCAATATTTATATATTTCTCCTATTTAAAACACTTGTTACGCAAGAAAGGTCGGAAAATCTTAATGTAGTGCGCGGATGCACATTTGCCAGGGCAAAAAAACAAAAGCCAGAGTAAAATAATAATTTTTGTCTACTGATTTAGATAATCATAACGAATTGATATTGAACATAATTTTATATTCAAAACTTTCCTTTCTCCATGATACATAAACCTAATATTTTACACTCAGTGCTTCTAACTGGTTTGTTCCATAAGACTACCGTATGGCCCCTATGTCGACCAATGGAGACAAACAGGCAGCGTGCATCTTCCAATTGTAATGTTCCATGCATTCCATCAATAAATGATAACTAAGTCCGCGTCTCCCAATGCTGATGCTGCTGCTGCTTCTGCTGCTGCTGATCTGTCGGAATAGAGAAGCATTCTTCACCTGGCGCCCAATGCCACATTATAGTAAGGCACCTGAGGCATAAAATTTACACAGTACTTTTTCAATGTGGCCCAAAACTCTGGCTAGAGCCATAACTAATGGATCCTGAGTGGCCGAGTGGGTTGGTAGCCTGCTCGTCACGTCGGCGCCCCGGGTTCGCTTCCCGGTCAGGTCGATTTATCAGAGATTAATTTCTCGGATCTTTACTGCGGGTGGCTCGGTCGCATTATAAACGTGGAGTACAATACAACACACAATACAACACATCACAATACAACTGGGGCGCGGTGGTTTGGGGGTATGTTCGGTGCCTTGCAGCTGGAGGGTTGCGGGTTCGAATCCACCTCAAAGTCGCCGCGTAGGGACCCTGGGCAAGTCCTTCACTCGCAATTGCTCATGCGCTTCGGCGTGAAACTCCGATTCAGCGTTCGAGCAGTAGTCGGGAGCGCCTCTGAATGGGAAATCTGTTAGGGGCGCTATAACAAGTGTTCAAATACAATACAAATACAATAATACATCCAAATATGAACATATAACCCCTCTGCTTAAATCTCTGCATTGGCTTCCTGTTCAGCAAAGAAGTTTCAAACTGGGGCTCATAGTTTATAAAACTTTCAACTCTGACCAACCACAATATTTAAAATCTGTTCTTATATCTCTGACTTATCAATATTCAATGAGGTCATCTGATTGTCTTTGTCTGGTCATACCTATATCAAGAACTGTTCTCGGTGAACGAGCTTTTTCAGTTGCTGGGCCTGCCTTTTTGAACTCTCTTCCTGTATCTGTGCGCTGTGCTCAGTTGCTTGTGTCATTTCGTTCTCGGCTGACAACTTACCTCTTACAAATTGCTTATCCACCTTAGGCTGCCTCTCTGTCTCTTACGGACTGATCTTCTGGATGTTGACCTGATTACGGATTGTTTTGATGCGCCATCGGTTGATGCCTTGTGCATTAGACACCGGCGCAATAGAAGTTGCTAATTACATTACATTACATACATACATACGTAAGTACATAGGTACAACCTGGTACATACTTGCAAACATATGTCTATAATTTATGGTCCATAGCTAGCTACTTCAAGGATGCTTTATAAAATGTAAATTCTCAGCGCAAGTCCAGAGTTACACAATAGACAGACAGCATTATTAGAAATTTACAAATGTAGAACTGATCCATTGACTCTTTGACTCCAGAACAGAATCTCCGCCTGGACAGTTCAGCATGTAAAAGTCAATTAACAAGAATGGATGAATCAGGCGGAAGAGGTTTCCATGAACAGCGTAGTGAGAATTGGTTGGTCATCGGAAACAGAATCTTCACGTATCCATGCAGGTATCCTACAAACACGAAGAATCAGAAACACAGAATAATGACCGTAATGGTATTCAGCAGACCGTCACGGACATATCATCATCAGCCTATTGGAAACCGTGATTAATAATCCGATCATCGATCGATGACGAAGTCGGTCATGCGAGACGCACAGCACTCAATCGAAATCGATGACGATTGGAATGCTACGGATGGCCAGAGGAAAGCCATGAATCACTCACTGCCTCTGATCGATCGATTACCACAGCGAAGATTCAGCACTCGCTTTCAACAATATCTATAAATGTATATACATTTATATAATTATATAATAATATATATATATATATATATATATATATTTATTAATATATATGTAGGTGTGTAACTGTGTATGTGTCTAAATCAAAGTACAGACGTCATAATTGAATCACAGACAGAATCAGAGGCAAAGAAGGAATGAATAAAAGAAGGAAGGAAGGAAGGAAGGAAGAAGGATGGAAAGATGGAAGGAATTGGATGGATGAATGGATGAATTAATGAATGAAAAGAAGGAAGGAAGGAAGGAAGGAAGGAAGGAAGGAAGGAAGGAAGGAAGGAAGGAAGGAAGGAAGGAAGGAAGGAAGGAAGGAAGGAAGGAAGGAAGGAAGAATGGATTAAGGAAGAAAGGATGGAAGGAGTGAATTGATTAAGTATGAAATGAAGGAATGAAGAAGGAATGAAGGAGGGAGGAGTGAAGGGATTGAGGATGGAATTATGGAGGGAAGGAAGGAATGAAGGAAGGAAGGAAAGAATGATGAGGGAGGAGGGAAGGAATGAAGGAAGTGAATATCGATTGTTTTCAGTTAATCTCGTTCTGCGGTGACGCGCTCCGGGACGTGGCGCCAGGATTCCCTCCTTGGGTCCGTCTGAATGGGTCCTAATAACCCCAACGCCGACTGACACCTTGACGCCCTCTAATCGCCCCGTCGACCGCCTCCTCCTTCTGCCTCCTTCTGCTTCCAGCCACTGGGGTAATTAGGCGCCGAACCCGATCTCCACGGACGACCAGAGGGCAGGGTGTCTAGACTCACGACGGACGCACGGACGGACGCACTATGCGTGTGTGTCTGTGTGTCTTTGCCTGTGGGTTTCTACGTGTCTTTGTGGTACTGTGTCTGTATGTGTTTCAGCGCTCGTGAGTAAGCTGGTGCCCTGCGCTTAGCTTTCAAGTGGCGCTTTAGAAGCTTGAAGTTTACGATTAAGATTACGATTACGATGTGCGTTTAAGTCTGCGTGTGTGCCTCTTTTTGTATATATGTATGCATGTATGTGTATGTATGTATGTATGTATGTGTATGTATGTATGTATGTGTATGTATGCATGTATGTATGTATGTATGTATGTGTATGTATGTATGTATGTATGTATGTGTATGTATGTATGTATGTATGTATGTATGCTGAGAGCGAATCTGAATAGTTTGCGAGAGGCGTTACATAAATCTATGGATACGGTATGAAGTATATATGTATGTTTGCATGTAGGTATAGGTATGTAGGTATGTGAGTGTATCTGGTTACTTGTTTCCGTGTGTGTTCGTGTTTATCTGCCTAGTTCTGCGTGTGTTTGCGTGTGTATGCGTCAACTCTGCCCGTGGCGACATGGCTCCGGCGAGTCAGAGGGAGGCAGGACACCGTATGTAACATTGATGTGTGCTAGTATTGCAAAAATGGGAAGCACAGAAAGATTCTTGTTGCATCCAGAAATCATTGCAGAACTTAAAGCCGTGCCACAAGTGAAAATGATACAAGGAGATGTGCAAGCGAATGTAACGACGAGATTGCAGAGTCAGCGAAAGAAAGTGATAGAAGTCGAAGAGGAAAGTGAAACTGAAAGTTCAAGTGAAGAGGAAAACGAAAGTGATGATCAACAAAGTTTAATACAAGACGGTATAACAGCAGAAATGAGTGAACAAGAGATGGCTGCATGCAAGAATGGTAATCTAAATGAAACGAAAGAGGATAATGAATGTGATGTGGAGATAGCAGATTTGTTTCAAGAAAATGAGAAAGATGAAGAACAACAGATGCAGATTGCAGACGCAAAGAAATTCGAAGAACAGCAGAGACAAGATGAATCATTGAAAGCATGGTGGAATTTAGCGCCAGATAAAGAATCTGAATTCTGCGTGGTAAATGGCTTACTGTACAAGAGATATCGAATATTAGAGCAAACGATATATCAATTGGTGTTACCAAAAGAGCGACGAATGAAAGTGATGGAGTTGGCTCACGAATCAGTATTTGGAGGACATCTTGGAGAAGAGAAAACTAGAGAACGAATAAAGTTGTCTTTTACGTGGCCAAAGATGAGAAGAGATATAGTGAAATTTTGCAAATCATGTGAGAAATGTCAGTTAAAGGCAAGAAGTTTGGTGATGGACAGGGTTCCTATCACTCCAATTCCAAGAGAAGATGTGGCCTTTAGAAGAATTACGGTGGATTGTGTAGGACCAATCGAGCCAGCATCTGCTGCAGGTCACAAGTACTGTTTATGTATTGTCGATTCTTGCACAAGATGGCCTACAGTGTTTCTGTTGAAATCATTAACTGCGAAGGCTGTATGTGATGCTTTGATGGAGTTGTTCATGAACGTTGGTGTACCTTCAGTGATCACAAGTGACCAAGGAACAAATTTTACTGCGAGTCTGACAAGAGAATTTCTGAATTTAATGGGTTGTAGTCCAAGATTTGACACGCCAGGTCATCCAGAGGCAGCTGGACTAGTAGAAAGATGGAACCAAACATTCAAGAAAATGATCCATCATGTAATTGTTGACAATCCAAGGCAATGGCACAAAGTAATTCCGTTTACAGTGTGGGCATTACGAGAAGTACCGAATGCAACTACTGGAATTGCTCCTTATATGTTGGTGTATGGAAAGATTCCGCGTGGACCACTGGCAATTCTAAAAGAAAGTTGGACAAGAGAAATTAATTTACCACCTCATATTGGAATCCAACCAGAAAAGTACTTGAAAGACATGAAAGCAAATATGGAAAAAGCATTACTGTTTGCAGAATCATATACACGAGAGAAGCAATTACAGTATACGAATCAATACAACAAAAGAGCGAAACATAAAGAATTTGAACCGGGTGAAAAAGTTATTGTGTTGTATCCGACGTCAACAAATAAACTGATTTCACGATGGCATGGTCCATGTACTGTCATACAACGAAGGTCCAAGTACTCTTATTTGATTGATATGGGTGACGATTGTCGAAAGATAATTCACGCAAATAAAATCAGAAAGTACATTACAAGAGCAATGAGTTGTGGATTAATCGTTGAAGAAGATGAAGACTTTGGTTCAGTGGTTGAACTGCTGACGAAGAATGACTTGCAAGATGAAAAGAATTCACTGAATCTTGATCCTGAACAGATTAGTCATTTAACATTATCTCAACAAAAACAATTGCTGGAAGTACTGAACAGATATTCTGATCGATTTTCTGAAAAGCCTGGACTATGTACATTGGTTGAGCATGAAATTGAACTGAAACCGGAATTTCGTGAAAAAGAATTTATGGCTTACCGAATTCCACTCATCTATCGAGCAGAAGTTGAACGACAAATTAAAGAAATGCTTCAAGCCAACATTATAAAACCATCTTCGAGCAGAATGGCAAGTCCGCTGGTAATTGTTAAAAAGAAAGACGGTTCTCTGAGACTTGCCTGCGACTACAGATACATTAACTCGTTCACTGTGGATTGTAAATATCCAATGCCGATTGTAAAAGATGTTTTGCACAAAGTTGGAAAATCAAATGTGATCTCGATTTTTGATTGTCGAAGTGCTTACTGGACTTGTCCTGTTAAGCAAACTGATCAATGGAAAACTGCTTTTGTTACTCACAATGGACTGTACGAGTTTACTCGTGTTCCTTTCGGAATGATCAACTCAGGAAGAACATTTGTTAAAGCAATTAACATGGTTTTACAGCCTATAAATGAATTTGCTGAGCCCTATGTAGATGACATTGCTGTGCATTCAGATGACTGGAAGATTCATTTACAGCATTTAGATGCATATTTAATGCAAATGAGACTGCATAACATTACTCTGAACTTAAAGAAATGTATCTTTGGTAAGAGTGAGGTAAAGTTCATCGGTCATGTGGTTGGTTCTGGAACGATTCAAATGAATCCAGATAGAATTGAAAGTTTAATTAATTTGAAAACCCCAGAAACGAAGAAACAAGTTAAGCAATTGCTGGGATTTTTTGGTTACTATAGACAGTTTATCAAAGATTTTGCACAGATTGCGAAGCCTCTATCTGATTTGACAAGCAAACATGTTCCAGATAAGATTGATTGGACTGATAGACATCAACAGGCATTTAATTTACTTAAAGATGCTGTACGCTCTAAAGTTGTTTTATATGTTTTTGATGTTGGAAAACCTTTTAATTTGTACTGTGATAGTAGTGATTTTGCAGTAGGAGCTGTTTTAACACAGATGGATGATAAGGGAATAGAACGCCCTGTATCATTTATAAGTCAGAAATTGACTGACACTCAGAAGAGATGGGCAACTGTAGAGAAAGAAGCCTATGCTATTGTTTGGGCTCTAAATAAGTTGAAAGAGATAATAATTGGATCTAAAGTTCACATCTTTACCGATCACAATCCTTTAACTTATCTGACTGAATCTATGTCTAAGTCTGCTAAACTGGTGCGTTGGGCTTTAGCACTGCAAACTTTTGATGTAGAAGTTAATTATAAGAAAGGACGATTAAATGTTGTAGCAGATTGTTTATCTAGATTATAAGATTGTTTATTTTACTGTATTATATAGTATTAAGTTTATTGCATAATTTAGTACCTGATGATTTCGCAAATTTTTAAGTTTAATTTGCTCAATCCAAAGAAAGGGAAGGAGGTAATGTGAACTAATGTTTTGCATATATAATGAGCACAGGTGTTCCTTAGGTTGATATATATATAATGTGTATCGATTGTTAAGCGGTTTTAGTCTTAGGCCTTAGTTGCGCTGTCGGCTCGTGGGCGCTTGGCCTAAAGTAGCCTAAACTTTGGCTGACGATAGATTCTCTACACGTGCAGTTAGCGCGCCAAACTTAGAAACTGCTGATGACAGTGAATTTGAACAATACAGTGTAGTAGTTGGTTTAATGCAGTAGAGAGCTGTATGTTAGAAGTTACCGTTGAGTGGTAATTGATAAGAACTTTGATATTAAGTGTACGTTTGAAATAACTGTGTTTGAAGAAAGGAGAAACATTCAAAGAACTGTGTCAATTTAATTCTTAAACAGTTAGAAGACGTTGAGCAATTTATATGTAGAGATAAGGAAAGTTCTTGAGGTAGGTCACAACTAAGAAAGAAAAGAGTTGGTGACAGTGCAGAATTAAATTGTATAAATAATATCTTTAATTGCAGATGTCTGGTCTACTAAACACAGAAGTTAGGCCTACATGGGAGTAACCTGTCACTGGATCGATGCATGTGCATTTGAGCGAAGCTCAGTTGCCTTAGCATGCAGACCTTTTGTTGGATCACACACGTGTGATGGAGTAGCGCAACTCATCTATGTAATACATTATGATCTCGGTCTGACACATGACAAAATTGTTGCTACTACTTCTGACAATGACTCCAATTTTGTTAAGCATTCAGAGTTCAGTGTTACTATTTTTCATTCCAGAAATACTATAGTGAAGGTGATCAAGATAAGGAAAAGATGCTTTCAAAACTGGTCTGGTTGTGGAGTCTCTGGTTCTAGTTTGTTCAAAGTAATTTGATTTTACAGATGTAATTTGAAATTACAAATTACATGAAAAAATGTAATTCAATTACAAATTACAAATTACATTGATCCAGAGCAACAAATTACAAATTACCAATTACAATTGTAATTCAAATTACGTAATTTCAATTACACCAATTAAATTACTGCCCATCTCTGTCAACTTATGGGTAATTTAGACTAAAAGAAGAACGGAACAGCAGCAGCCTGTTCTGGCTATTCAAACCGTTCCGCTTCTCAAAGCTGGAACGGCTGAGTGAGTCGAGTCATGCCCGGATATATGTTCCTCCTGCGCTCATGCCTGCCTTCCGATTTTGTGTCTAAATAATCTGGTTCCGACTAGTTGGCTTACTTTTTGGCGCCGAGGAAATAATAGAGATTACGATTAGGTAGTTAACAGGAAGGACCTTGACTATATGTCGTAATCATAATCGCAATTGCAGACTGCATTCCTTAAGCGCCCAGCTTGAAAGGGCGCTTCATGAAAACCAAGTTAGGCATGCAATACAAAACGTTTTGCAACTGTTAGAACAGATAGCCTACAAGTCTGTCGTTCGTTCGCCATTCATCGGTCTTTACTGTATGTTTCTATGCACAAACTAATTGTATCCTTCTCCTCTTGCCTTCTGTTTATCGGTTTGCTCTTTGCCCGATAGAGCATTGGATAACACACTGGCGTAGAGAGCGAGAGGTACCGAGTTCGAGCCCGTATGGGCGGACATGCTTTGTAGGCTGCTAATAGCGCCGTGTATTGCAGGCTGTCTGTTCTGTTAGTAGTTAAGATTTATGTCTTCTGTCATTTGTGTTCTTGTGAATTGTTTCAATTGCATAACATGTAAATGTACAGCGCAGTGCGTTTGTCAGGCGCTTAATTAAATAAAAAGATATTAAGAGATATTATTATTATTATTATTATCTTCACTTGGTATCTCTGCAAAACCCATCTGACCTGACGCAGCGCCTGCGAAATGACTGGTGCTCTGTACCTGTAACTTTCAAGTAGCACTTTAGATATTATCGAGTTTAACATATTACGTTGATTGCAGACAAAATGTTTGCTTCTGATGATTGTAATCGTATTCTTGCTCGACTTTATTGTTTCCTGTTAATTAAAATTACAGCTGAAAATTACTTTGATTTTGTCACACAATGAAATATTACACACATCTAATACATTGAGGCCTATTGCTTAGGTTGCTCAGTCATGTTGCATTGAGGCATAGGGCCTGTTATCCTGTCGAATGTGACCAGCACTGGCCTGTATCGGTTAGAGCGTTCGTTCCACCTGCCTCTGTGTGTGTGTGTGTGTGTCTGTGTGTGTCTGTGTGTGTGTGTGTGTGTGTGTGTGCAAATCTTGATTCGCATATAGGCAGCCGATGGTGGGTTATTTCAGAGATTTTAATCTAGGTCTAATGCGGTTCGTACACGACAATCCGAGAGAAAAAACAAATCTTTGAACTACGTAGTCATGAAAGGGATTCGATTTGTCTGTTACAGTAATGGGACTGCGTAACGTCTTTTTGCATGTACAAGGATGTGACATCGAATCGATACCTTTTCATGACTACTTATTTCAAACATTTGTACTTCTCTCGGATTGTCGTAAGCCACAGAACGAACTGTGTAGTGGCTTTCCGGGGAATACGATAGGAACCAGTCACCTGCTTCAACGCCTGAGTCTTTCACTGCCGTTCCTCAGCGGCATACCCAATACATCATCATCAAATATTCGTTTAATAGAAATTCAGGTTGACAAAACCGCAAACTGAAACAGATAATCATAGAGTTCGGATAGTTCTAGGTCGACAAGCCATGTGGTCAAACAGTCAATCCCGCCCAGGTGTTATTCAATATTGTCAATACATGTTCTTGTACAGGAGTCGTGGTATAAAATTTCTATTGTCCTTCGGTGGTAGTTTGTACTCGTGGGCCCGTGTTCGTAGGTTGTAGCTGTGACTTCGAGACTCGGGCCATGCAGAACCGTGTGAGACTTTGGCAGTTCCAGATTATAACACTGAACATTCATAGATATATCGTTAAATGACTTAATTCAGAGGCGTTCTCTGGACTAATCCGTATGATTCAAAATGTCATTAAGAATCTAAACTTTTGTGATAGCAAAATAAATCCTCGGAAAAATAGAAGACTCATCAGGGGCGGGCCCACGCACACACGAGGGTCACCAAAGGATTCCCGTCCATAGTTAACAGATGATATAATGTTCAGAGTCTCTGGAACAAGTTGCGTCGATAGATGGAGCGATGACGTGTGGCAGACGTCATATAGCCTAATCTATAATATACATGAAGGCCTAGTATTTATTTCACGAGGAATGATTGCAACTATGCTACCTTATAGGGCAACAAATTATCATAGATAAACAAATTACTTTGCTAATATATTTATGTATATAGCACCATAAAATAGCGGAGACCGAAGAAATAGGCGTTCTGCATCGTTTAAGTGCCAAAAGAGATATTAATAACAAATGCTTGAGCTGCAAGTTTGACAATCTCGGTGTTTCATGCATTGTTCATTAAAACAACGCTACATAAGTCATTAGATTACAATAGGTTAGACTTAGACCAGATTTAGACTTCCATCAGTTTTGATTCATTTAAGGCTATCCACGTTGTGAGCTTTTCAGTTTCGTTTCGATGAGCTTTCGATGACCAGGATAGGGATAGCTGAACAAAAAGACAATAATAATTGTCTAAGATTAAAACGCTGGAACCACAAGCACTGAAGAAGACCATTCCGGAGAGAAACCATGGGTATAAAGTGCTAGCTATACTTCATTTTTCTTGGTCTCGGCATAGATGAGGGCTTGTGGTCTGTCCTCTCCCTCGCCGTCTGAACTTCCCACTGACAGTGCACGTTCAGTGTAAGTATAATTTTTCATTATAGTCGAGATGCCTCGAGAGCGTATACAGTGGAGCCGAAATCTCAAAACAATTTTCTGCCCCAGCGAGGAATTGACCCCCAGGCCGTGCGTTTATGGTAATGCACGTTAACCTCTTGACTATCGTGCATCCATCTATGATCAATTATTATAAATTATTTATAGCGATATTCTTCGTAATGGTCTCTCTTCGACGATTTACGCATCGCTTATCGGCGGCCAATCAGCAAATAACCAAGCAGGATCTGCGACATGAACCATAACTCAGCATTAACTCCACACCCGACTGAACAATCTCGTCCAATTTAATTGCATTATATGAACGTCACTGACCGACACTGATCTGCATTATCCGATCCTATAAATTGTCAATTATTGTATACAAAGGAAATGCAGCGATTGCAGTCTTAACATTTACATGACCGTACAGACAATTCATTCATCTCGAGCACTTGTTATAGCGCTCCTTCAAGATTTCTACTCAGAGGCGCTCCAGAGTATACAGCGCGGACACTGAATCGGAGTTTCACGCCGAAGCGCATGAGCAATTGCGAGTGAAGGACTTGCCCAAGGTCCCTACGCGGCGGCTTGAGGTGGCTTCGAACCCGCAACTCTCTGGCTGCAAAGGCACCGAACATACCCTTACACCACCGCGCCCCACAATGACTATGATTAAGCGCTACATCGTGTCCTATAACATCACCTATAGCACATCCATTGTTTAGTTAGATGCTGTTTAACGACACTGTTTCATAACATACAGATGATTGGCGTCACCCCTCTCCTTTCTCCAGGCTTGGGACTGGCGCTACCAGAGAACGAGTCGTGGTTGAGTACGCTCCTTTTAAAAATGGTCCCAATTCCAATGGCCTATAATAGTTCGACTCAGGAAGCTATCTTTCCCTTTGCCTATATTCCAGGCACAAGTAAGTAAGGCTATACTTACTTACTTACTTACTTACAAGTGCAAGTATCTGATACCTAAGAGAAGCTAGAACAGTGTGAGACACACAGTAGAATGTCTCTTCAGAAGCATTATTCTTGAGAGCGAGAAGCTGCGAATGGGGTTGTAAGAAGGCCAGAGCCATACCCATCAATCGTCCAAATGTCACCTGGAGTAGGAACCAAGCCGAAAGACCATGAACCAAACCGAGAGAGCAGGAGCCAAACCGATAGAGTAGGAGCGAAAATGATAGAGAAGGAGCCAAACCGATGGAGTAGAACCCAAGCCGATAGACAAGAAACCGAACACATAGAGTAGGAGACAAACAAATAGAGTAGGAGACAAACCGATATAGAGTAGGAACCAAACAGAAAGACTGTGAACTGAACCCAAAGAGTAGGAGAAAAACTGATACAGCAGGATGAAAACCAATAGAGTAGGACCCAAACCGATATAGTAAGAGCGAAGCTGATAGAGTAGGAGCCACACCTAGAGATTAATACCGAATTCGATAGATCAGGAACCAAACCGATAGAGTAGAAGCAAACCCGATAGAGTAGGACATTGTATGAACGTCACTGACCGACACTGATCTGCATTATCCGATCCTATAAATTGACCCAAGACGATAGAGCAGAAGCCAACAATAAGACCCAAACCGATAGAGTATAGGAGCCAAACCGATAGAGTATACAGGAGCCAAAGCGATTGAGCAGGAGCCAATTGTGGGCGTCTCCTGAGCACCATACCATAGTGAATGGTAATTCCTGGGCTTTTACTGTACGTGTCGGATCCGAGGCTCGAATCCCAGTCCGTCACGGGGCAAAGTATCTGAAGAGAAGGTACTTGCTCATTTGTTACCGCTTCTCTCAGTGAAAAGTAGTCGATAAAGTGTTACCGCCTTTCCCATGGAAGAATGCTGATCGCTTATTTCCGCCTCTCCCAAGGGAAGATAGTTGCCCATTTGTCACCGCGTATGTCAACGTAATCACTATTAAATCTGTCATACTTCTTTATTTATAGTCTCCGCTGTCTTTTCTGCCATTTATCTTAATTGCAGGTAATTTCTGCTGACAATAGTTATCTCTTTGTCTTACATTCTCTGTGCCAACCATTCTTCTCTCAGAGATCTGTTCTCTACAAGCGACATAGCAGGATTAGATCCTCATTCTGAAGAGGCTACAAATCTAATGGGCTTTTTATCTATCTATCTATCTATCTATCTATCTATCTATCTATCTATCTATCTATCTATCTATCTATCTATCTATCTATCTATCTATCTATCTATCTATCTATCTATCTATCTATCTATCTATCTATCTATCTATCTATCTAATCTATCTAATCTATCTATCTAATCTATCTACTATCTATCTATCTATCTATCTATCTATCTATCTATCTATCTATCTATCTATCTATCTATCTATCTATCTATCTATCTATCTATCTAATCTATCTATCTAATCTGTCTGTCTGTCTGTCTGTCTGTCTGTCTGTCTGTCTGTCTGTCTGTCTGTCTGTCTGTCTGTCTGTCTATCTATCTATCTATCTATCTATCTATCTATCTATCTATCTATCTATCTAATCTATCTAATCTATCTATCTAATCTATCTATCTATCTATCTATCTATCTATCTATCTATCTATCTATCTATCTATCTATCTATCTATCTATCTATCTATCTATCTATCTATCTATCTATCTATCTATCTATCTATCTATCTATCTATCTATCTATCTATCTATCTATCTATTTATCCATCCAATCCATCTATCCATCTATCTATCCATCCATCCATCCAATATATATATAATTATATACATATATATATATATATATATATATATATATATATACAGACATTGCCACAGATAGGCTATAGAGGAAAGAGCGAAAGATAGGTTCATAAGACAGAGAGAGCACAAAGCCAGATGGATAGACTGAAAAAGGGAGACAAAGAGGAGAAACACTGAGACAGAGAAGAAGCTAATCGATCGGAAGCAGACTAACAGTTGAACGTAGGCCTACATCACCCAGAGTGGAAATACATCAGCCGATGTTTGCCCGCGAGGAGTCACCTTCCTCGAATTCTGCGTAAAACATCACTCAGAGGACTGACAGCAGCCCATAACAAGTGACGTTAACTTCCAAATTAGACTCTAATGGATAGACTGAGGCACTAATTAGGCAAAAGTCCATTATTTCCATCACAAAGACATCAACAAAGCCATTAACCGCGCGTCATGCGCAGTGGAGCATTCGTTCCAGAAGAAGAACGGTTGCGTTTAAACAGTGCAGAAATCGAATAATTATAACCCTTTCCTCTTGTATCATCGGTTGCTCGTCTCCTTTCCCTTAGGATCCGTGTCTTTGTCTTTGTGGATATCTCTTCCATTTCACCTCATTCAGGCGTAAGTAACAAGGCGTCCAATTCAATTACCGTCCAACGTTTCCATTGCCTCTGTTTTTCGTCGACGACGCTACTACGACGCTGTCTGATTTAACTGGACCAAGCCACGTAAGAAAGTGAACAAAGAGAAAAATGCACATGGTAGTGTAAGATAAGGAACCCAATAATAGGTAAAAACTCGTTTTAACGTGTTTTCGTCAACAACAATTCCCCAGAATTATCGTTAATATCGTTGGACTGGAGGATTATCTTAACACCAAACGCATACACGACACCAAAAACTAGACCATTGCATTGCACAACCATTCATTAGTTTCTTAGCTGAACCATATTAATTTTAGTGGTAGGCCTAAAATAATGTCTGTTAGGCCTAGATTCAACAATGTGCAGCGCTTCATAGATTTTCGATTGTACGATTACAATTAATGATAAAAATGTTAATAGTGGGAATTAATAGCAATGACGGAGCAAAGAGATCTCTTGGAGTTTGTCGTGCAGTTGTGGAAAGCAGAATAACCTATTATGGTCGTTATTAAGAAAAGTTATCGTTTATAACAAACTACAGAGCAAGTCCGGTTAAAAAATAATCGAGGACACCATAACAGCCTACGCAGGAATCAAATCCAGGAAAATGGGTTTGTAACTACTGCCTAAGTGGACACTGTCACAACTTCTAAGAGGAAGCTAGGAAGGATTGGCTGATTTGGCTCAATGTCTAAATTCAGTCGGATTCCGCCGGATCTTAGATCCACCTTGGAATTGAGATCCGCCACCTGAACTATGAAATCCGCCACCTAAAGTAGGCTATAGTAGACTCGTCACCTAAATGTGTTTCTGTTACAATAATCGACCAAATGCATTGTGTTAGACAGAGACATTTTTATATTATCCGAATAGCAAATAATGAATATATTATCGGCTATAGGTTCGCCATAATATAGGCTTAAGTCTTACATTTTGTAAAGAGTTGGAGATCCGCCACCCTACCTCTGATGAGCAATTTCTAACCATTGGATTGACTATTAACCAGTTCCCGGTCATTTGCAGTGGTTCTCAGAGATTCGATGTCTTTTTAACCACAGGAAACAAATGTTATGTTATGTCATACACATATGGTACGTTGTGCTCTGTTCTGTTCTGTTAATGTTATGTGGCATTAATATCACTTGATGTGATGTAATAATAGTCACTGTGGTGCAAGTTCTCGTAATGTCTAAACACTTTACAAAAGCTCAGTCAGCAACCAATCAGCTCAACTTCCAAGTCCAAAATCAATCCCAATGTTCCAAGTCCTACGTGATTCAGGTTCCAAAAAACCAGGCCGATGTTCGTCTTCACAATTCCAAATATCCATCATCGAATTTCCATTACAACCGGACGTGAATTTCTTTGGTCCGCATTACACAGTCATTAAATCTTCCGTTTGGCCCGTGGGTGTCCGTGGGTCTCCGTGGATCTCGTCACGTCGTCTTAACAAGGCACTTGGATGTCCCTGGCCAGCCTTTTAAATTCATCGGCGCCCCATTATACAGCGCCGCCGTTCTGTCGGTCTTGTTATTAATCGCTCTAATTAAGTCGTAACAGCTTGCGCTAGATGAGTTTCCGGTGTATCCTGGGAGCAGAGTGATAACTGCGAATCGATTAAGCAGCTGCAGCGCTATATAAATTGTTTATAGAGCGCGCAAGATGTCGCCCGCTCACTCCATGGCTTAGTAGTAGTGTCTACTTGCAGGAAACAATAATTGTGGCTACGACATCCACAGACATAAATTTATGAAGTCTTGCAATATTGTAGCATGACCTGTAAAACTGAAGGAACCTAATAATAATAGAGATTTGAGTGCCGTAGTTCGTAAGCAGTATATCTGGTATTAAGGACAGTCACGCTTTGTACTACATGTATTGTACTCTATGGTATTGTGTCGTGCTGCGTTATACTGTAAGCTTATTGAATTGCGCTGAATTGTACTGTTTCTATTGTATTGTATTGTATTGTATTGTATTTGTAAATGTACAGTATTTAACGCCTCTTCTTAACAAGCTACTCAGAGACGCATCAAACCAGTGTTTAAAGCAGCCTAAGGTAGAAAGTGGAAACTACTGTGGCCTGTTTCCAGACAGTGATGTGGCATTTGATAGTATTTGAGACAAAAATGTCTGCCAGTAAGCTCCATTGAACGTGCCTTAACAGCAGGTGGTTAATATCTATGATTATAATTGTAATTGGAATCGAACATTTATATAGCGCCGCTCAGAAATCAGCAGCGCTATGAGTGTCTGTTGTTATTAGATACCGCTTAGATGGTTGTGGAGGCGAAGACAGCTCATGTGGTCAGAAGACTGAACGGGTCACGAGGTCAATGTAGTGTAAATCTCCTAAATAAATCAACACCACACAAAATCCACGCCAGACAGATTAGCTTAACCGCCGGCGCTATATCAAAAGAAGTCCTTAATACCTTCGTCAGCTTCGCAGCCAATTAAGCCTTTCAGAATCTGTTCAAGAGGCCAACGTCGTTCAAGCTCTCGCAACACAAATGAAATTTTATATCTATTATTTAACGCTTCATATACTTGCACTGACATCTGACATCGTAAAGCAACATAAAAGTAGATCGCAAATAATAATGATAAGTTGAACTGCTCACTTTTGACTAAATCTGGATATTATTTTCTGAATTTATAGCGTCGGAAGAATGCGTGGTAAAAGTGTTTAAGACGAGCACTGTATTATCAATTCCTTAGCGACATCTCGGGATTGGCGCGCGATGGATAATCATAATAGCCTATATTTATGCCTTTCCAGTTCCCAAGACGCATTAAACGTACGGTTCTCCTCGGTAACTTTCCGTTTTTTCGTTTCACTCGATTTAACTGTCATTCTTAGAATGTTAGAAATAACTATATTTTATGAATATCTGCCGTATAGTCATTACTATTTAAAAAACATTTGTACGGCAGCGTTCTAGACATCCGATTCCGGTTTTTATTAATTTCACCAGGGTGTGTTTATTTTAATACTCTCATTTTAATTTTGATTTACCTAATTAGTGCCTAATTAGTGGCTCGCGTCTTTTGCGTAAATGATATATTAATGTAGGCCTACTAACTTACTGGTTATTTCTTCTGTCATTCGATATATGACGATAGCTGTAACAAGCCATGTACGTAATATTAGCGTATTTTGATTTTTGTTGTTCCCGCTCACGTTGAGCACCGTAGACTACGTTTTAAGATTTTAAACAAGCCTATAATGCGTCGAAGGAACTGGATTTTGTGTTCACATTGTCAAATTATAAGCCAAATTACGAACGAATAGCTATGCAAGTTGGCCAGTGACTTTGTCTTCTACGTCATTTGTACAAAAATTTAAAATATTTAGCGAGCTCGGGTGGGCCACTTAGAATCACCCCGCGGGCCTCCTGCGGCCCGCGGGTTGGACAGCACTGACATAATTATAGGTACAGCGGTGTTTGTAATGCATGTCCTCGGAAAGGACAACCATGCGCTCATGAAAAGTAAACCGAGCGCCTCCCTCCCGTTGGCCTAAGTCCCGCTCAGTGACACGGGGAATATCAATTAATTTCTTATGTCTACATGCAGACAATTCGACTGTTGCTAATTAAATTCTTCGTTCGACGAAGCCAATATCATTATATGTACCGTCTTTTATGCTAGCTTTTGTAAGACGTGTTTGCGGTTTCCATGGAGACGGCACGTTGCCACATCCTAAAGGCCTTTGCGCATGCGTACACAATGTTGCAGAGGATTTTTCTGTTTGATTCCTGCGAAGTCGGTTGGGATTTGACGGACGAGGTCGATGGAACGGAGAAAATAGTTACCGGAATAGCATATTAAGACACGGCTTTCCGGTTATGACGCCTTTGGATTGCTCCCTGCCACTGTCCCTACATTCATGTACGTCGGTGTGTCTGTCTGTGTGTGTCTGTTTCAAATGTGTGTGTGACGTCGACGGAAAATTCTGATACTGGCGTTTTATTGGGATAATATGTTCACTGCTCTTCGCTGCAGTCTGGACAGTCATCCTTTACTAATTTATCTTGGTCTCGCTCCTGTCTTTCTCCATTATCTGTCAGTCTGACTGTTTGTCGCTCGTTGTTTCTCTGTCTCTGTCCAGGAACGTATTGAGACTTAAATGCAAGACCATTGGCAAAATCCTGGTCATTGGAGTCATTAGTAGGCCTAAATCGAAGTTCCATTACCCGGTATATAAAAAAGCAAGAGGAGGCAACTGCCTCCTCGTGCCTCAATGTAGCTACACCTATGTCTCTGTCTCTGTATCTCTCTGTATCTCTGTCCCTGTCTCTGTCTGTCTGTCTGTCTGTGTTTCTTTTTTCTGTTTTACTTCTTTCTGCTGTTTAATTCTTTGGTTCGTTCACTCCTTCATTCAATCGTTTAATTTTCTTTCTCTACAGGTAGGCTATATCTTTTCAAGCTATAATAGTAGAAAGTAGGCCCCTAATGAGCTACAGTGGATCACAGCATGCTATGGACCCATTCTCGCCGTGCCTGCAAAACAAACCACGACGCTTTAAAGTAGTTAACGTTTCCTGGACCACTCACAGGGCCATAATAGTCTGCTTTCAATGAAACACTTTGTGCAAGCAGGCCTACTTTTCTACTCGTACGCCTAGCTGGACTATACTCTGGCAGTAACAAAATTCGCAAAACAGCTTTCCATCGGCATAGCACCTTTTTATTCAAATTACTTAGTCTGTCGTGGGTCGAATCCTATGATTTCTTCGCCGAAATCTATTTCCGGTGAGGCAGCAGACGATAATATCCATCACGATGTGCCATAGGCGATGCAGAGCCCGATCGCGTCCTTGCCGTTGAACGTTCCAATCAGGATTATTTCCGGCAATGGTAGACGCAATGCCCTGCAGCTATGTCCATCTAACGGCAGAAAGGAGCCTTCAGGCATTGGAGCACTTGTCAACCGTTTGATATAACGCAGCGCTCGTGAATAAGATTGCTCTGCGCTTATAGAGTATCAGCTTCAATGCTTCTCATATTTTGAGCATGCGCTGCAGGTTGCAGGTTACTGTCATACAATGTGATTCTCCTTATAGATTTTTATTTTAGTTACAGTTACAGTTAATGGTTTCTTATTTTAGTTATAGTTACCGTTATAGTTAGTATTATTTTTTATAGTCAAAGTTATAGTTACTATTTTTATCCATCTAGTTTAACTTGCAGGTTGCTTGATTGCTTGGTTGAGCCACAGGCTAAAAAGTCAAATCTTGCGACGACTAGTTCGATCACTTACAATCATTCAATCGTCGTGAAACTTGGCAGACAGACTCGCCCTCGCACACACTTCATTCTATCAAAATTTCAGCTCCCCCAAAAAGGCTAGCTTATAGAATCGGGGACTAAACTTTTCGAATCTGGGAATCCCCTTTTCCGAAACGCAGCGTTGCCATTGGCCAGCGTTGCCATTGGCTGCAACAGAAACGGGCGCGCTGCATCATTAAACGGACGCTATGTTGTAAAATGAACGCGGACTATATATTTGTAGAGGTAACTGCTTCGTAAGACGCATTATAGGATACTAGATGGATATAGTAAAAAACTTTTTTTTACGGGCTGTATTTTATTAGTTACTATACTTATATTTACAATAAGGCTACGTGAAATTGCCTACAGTCGCAGCAGGTGCGTATTACGCAAATTTTTTTAGAGCTTCGAAAGGCTTTGAAGAATGGGTGCACTGCTTTAGGACTACAAACTACCTCGATGCTAAATAAATCAATTTCGATTACGAAGAGAAGCCATTCTAGTCATTCCAGTGTGACCTGATACCATAATATGCGTAGGGGCCGTCCATAAAGTACGTCACGCTCCAGGGGGAGGGGGGGTCTAAGAAAGTGTGACAGTTTGTGACAGGGGGGAGGGGGGGTCAGGCCATGTGTGACGTCACACATTTATTAATTTTTTTATTTTATTTATAATTTATTTTTTTATTTTTTTAGTAGAATTTCATAGCTTTACAAATAATTTTCAAAAATTTTCTGAAACATTTTAATTAGTTTTATGTCAAAATAGCATGAAATGCATATCACCTGAATGTGTTTTTCACGATTCTTCTCGCTAGGAGCGCTAGTAATAATGCTGTTGCGAAGCCTTGTTTATGTATTAGCCTTGCTTTCGGAAGTATTATTATTTCTATGTTGAAAGTGTGACGTACTTTTTAGGGGGTCCGAGTTTTGTGACAGTTTGTGACAGGGGAGAGGGGGGTAAAAATGGTCAAAAATAGCGTGACGTACTTTATGGACGGCCCCGTAGCTACACTGAGGCACGAGGAGGCCGTTGCCTCCTCTTACTTTTTATAGACTGGAACTTCTATAATTGATCAATGACCCCAATGACCAGGATTTTGCAAAATTGACTGTGAAGTTGCCTCCTCTTGAATTTAAGTCTCGCTACGTGCCTGCCTGCTACCGTGTTTTAATTTGTGTTTTCACTTTGAAAAATGAAAAATAAAATAATTACCATTACGATATAAACTGTATAAGCTGCAAGATCACTTAGTCTCTTAATGTATTATTCCTCAGTCTCGTAGTATGAAATATTGCATCAGCGGCACGGCTATTTGAAACACTTTTATTAAATACATCATACATGACAGATAGAAATATTTCTATATCATGACATCTAGACAGAAAGAGACACGATGTAAAGCCCGCAGTATCATAAAATACATTGAAAAACACAGCCATTGGCACAGTTGAGTCTGTTACTTTAACTGCAAGCTATAATATCTCACCGGTTTTGATTTTCTTCGCGAGTTTCCTTTAATACACCTCTCCCTATCACCTTCTTTGCACGTAGGTGGATGGTGATACTTGAGATGATGGAGTAGATTAGTCGTGTTTTAACCGGCTGTAAGCCGGCCCATCACTTCCCCTCATTAACACCAACAACGCTGATGATACACGAACTTTTATACGTGACTGATTGTAGGCTACAAGAAATGACTAAAGATAGCATTCCCACAATTGCGGCTGCTCAAGATCTTTGGAGACATTTTGACCACAAGATTACTATGACTAGGCCTACTAAGTTGGCGAATTTGCGCTAGTCAACCTGGGTCGCAATCGCAATAGAAACGTTTACAAAATAGCTAAATTTAATTAAATGCGCCACTACTACTAGGTTAATTAACAAATCCTATATCCGGGGCGAACATAGGAGCATTTCCTCTGGATCACGTGACAATGTTTACGTAAGTCAAAACAGATTTCAAAATGTATTGTATTGTATTGTATTTGAACACTTGTTATAGCGCCTCAACCAGATTTCCCATTCAGAGGCGCTCCCGACTACTGCGCGAACGCTGAATCGGAGTTTCACGCCGAAGCGCATGAGCAATTGCGAGTGAAGGACTTGCCCAGGGTCCCTACGCGGCGACTTTGAGGTGGATCCGAACCCGCAACCCTCCAGCTGCAAGGCACCGAACATACCCCTACACCACCGCGCCCCAGTTGTATTGTGATGTGTTGTATTGTGTGTTGTATTGTACTCCACGTTTATAATGCGACCAAGCCACCCGCAGTAAAGATCCGAGAAATTAATCTCTGATAATCCGACCCGACCGGGAAGCGAACCCGGAGCGCCGGCGCGGACAGGATCCTTAAATGCCGTCGACTTGTGTGACAGATTGTACGAACAGACATAAAAACGATGAAGAAATTAAATTTTATCGGTTTCCTCTTGGACTGGCACGCCGAGAGGAGGGCAGTGGGGGGGCAAAATTCCAGAGGCCCGGCGACTTTTAGGGGCCCGGGCTGGGCCCAGCAATCAACTTACGAAAAATATTATATTCAGTTATAAAAAGTTTATGATTTATGCCTTTTAAAATATAATATTACGGACACTTAACTACAATAGTTGCATATATAAATATAATTTTGCAGGGTTGTACCCGCACTATTATTATTTCAGTTTGTTTAAAAAAATTCTCATAAAGTCTAAGGATAGTTAGGGGCCCGTGACTGCTCTGCCTAGGGGCCCGGAATTTCTGTCGGCAGCCCTGCATGGAGGAAAGCGAGCGGAGAAGCTGAGTAAATGGGTTACAGCAGTAAATCGCAAGGAATGGCGACCTGCATGGCGCCTTCGTTTGGTCGCCATTCCTTGCCATTTACTGCTGTATGCCTAGAAAACTGAAGGCGCTTTGTATGCCGAGGTCGAGAAAACAGCAGCCGCTTTGTATGCCGAGGCCGAGAAAACTGAAGGTCGCTAAAATTTCGTATGCCGAGAAAACTGAAGGCGCAAAACTTTCGAATGCCGAGGCCGAGAAAGTGAAGGCGCTTAAACTTCGTATGACGAGGTCGAGAAAACAGAAGGCGCTTTGCATGCCGAGAAAACTGAAGCGCTTTGTATGCCGAGGCCGAGAAAACTCTAGGCGCTAAAATTTTATATGCCGAGGCCGTGAAAACTGAAGGCGCTAATATTTTCTATGCCGAGGCAACTGAAGGCCCTTTGTAGGCGGAGGCCAAGAAAATTGAAAGGCGCTAAAATTTTATATGCCGAGGAGGAGAAAACTGAAGGCGCTTTGAATGCCGAGGCCGTGAAAACTGAAGGCGCTAAAATTTCGAATGCCGAGGCCGAGAAAACTGAAGGCGCTTTGAATGCCGAGGTCGAGAAAACTGAGGCGCTAAAATTTCGTATGCCGAGGTCGAGAAAACCAAAGGCGCTTTGTATGCCAAGAAAACGGAAGGCGCTTTGAATGCCGAGGCCGAGAAAACTGAAGGCGCTTTGTATGCCGAGGTCGAGAAAACTGAATAATATTTTCGTTTATTGAAACAATCCGATTGACAAACCGCAACCGGTTACAATGTACAATTATGCAATTGAAACAATTCACAAGAACACAAATGACAGAAGACATAAATATACCTTAACTAACAGAACAGACAGCCTGCAATACACGGCACTAATAGCAGCCTTCAAAGCAAAGCCGCCCTACGGACTTCGAACTCGGTACCTCTCGCTCTCTATGCCAGTGTGTTATCCAATGCTCTGAAGGCGCTAAAATTTTGAATGCCGAGGTCGAGAAAACTGAAGGCGCTTTGAATGCCAAGGTCGAGAAAACTGAAGGCGCTTTGAATGCCGAGGCCAAGAAAACTGAGGGCGCTAAAATTTTGAATGCCGAGGTCGAGAAAACTGAAGGCGCTTTGAATGCCGAGGTAGAGAAAATTGAAGGCGCTTTGAATGCCGAGGCCGAGAAAACTGAAGGCGCTTTGAATGCCGAGGCCGAGAAAACTGAGGGCGCTAAAATTTTGAATGCCGAGGTCGAGAAAACTGAAGGCGCTTTGAATGCCGAGACCGAGAAAACTGAAGGCGCTTTGAATGACGAGGCCGAGAAAACTGAGGGCGCTAAAATTTTGAATGCCGAGGTCGAGAAAACTGAAGGCGCTTTGCATGCCGAGAAAACTGAAGCGCTTTGTATGCCGAGGCCGAGAAAACTCTAGGCGCTAAAATTTTATATGCCGAGGCCGTGAAAACTGAAGGCGCTAATATTTTCTATGCCGAGGCAACTGAAGGCCCTTTGTAGGCGGAGGCCAAGAAAATTGAAAGGCGCTAAAATTTTATATGCCGAGGCCGAGAAAACTGAAGGCGCTTTGAATGCCGAGGCCGTGAAAACTGAAGGCGCTAAAATTTCGAATGCCGAGGCCGAGAAAACTGAAGGCGCTTTGAATGCCGAGGTCGAGAAAACTGAGGCGCTAAAATTTCGTATGCCGAGGTCGAGAAAACCAAAGGCGCTTTGTATGCCAAGAAAACGGAAGGCGCTTTGAATGCCGAGGCCGAGAAAACTGAAGGCGCTTTGTATGCCGAGGTCGAGAAAACTGAATAATATTTTCGTTTATTGAAACAATCCGATTGACAAACCGCAACCGGTTACAATGTACAATTATGCAATTGAAACAATTCACAAGAACACAAATGACAGAAGACATAAATATACCTTAACTAACAGAACAGACAGCCTGCAATACACGGCAAACTAATAGCAGCCTTCAAAGCAAAGCCGCCCTACGGACTTCGAACTCGGTACCTCTCGCTCTCTTTGCCAGTGTGTTATCCAATGCTCTGAAGGCGCTAAAATTTTGAATGCCGAGGTCGAGAAAACTGAAGGCGCTTTGAATGCCAAGGTCGAGAAAACTGAAGGCGCTTTGAATGCCGAGGCCAAGAAAACTGAGGGCGCTAAAATTTTGAATGCCGAGGTCGAGAAAACTGAAGGCGCTTTGAATGCCGAGGTAGAGAAAATTGAAGGCGCTTTGAATGCCGAGGCCGAGAAAACTGAAGGCGCTTTGAATGCCGAGGCCGAGAAAACTGAGGGCGCTAAAATTTTGAATGCCGAGGTCGAGAAAACTGAAGGCGCTTTGAATGCCGAGACCGAGAAAACTGAAGGCGCTTTGAATGACGAGGCCGAGAAAACTGAGGGCGCTAAAATTTTGAATGCCGAGGTCGAGAAAACTGAAGGCGCTTTGCATGCCGAGAAAACTGAAGCGCTTTGTATGCCGAGGCCGAGAAAACTCTAGGCGCTAAAATTTTATATGCCGAGGCCGTGAAAACTGAAGGCGCTAATATTTTCTATGCCGAGGCAACTGAAGGCCCTTTGTAGGCGGAGGCCAAGAAAATTGAAAGGCGCTAAAATTTTATATGCCGAGGCCGAGAAAACTGAAGGCGCTTTGAATGCCGAGGCCGTGAAAACTGAAGGCGCTAAAATTTCGAATGCCGAGGCCGAGAAAACTGAAGGCGCTTTGAATGCCGAGGTCGAGAAAACTGAGGCGCTAAAATTTCGTATGCCGAGGTCGAGAAAACCAAAGGCGCTTTGTATGCCAAGAAAACGGAAGGCGCTTTGAATGCCGAGGCAACTGAAGGCGCTTTGTATGCCGAGGTCGAGAAAACTGAATAATATTTTCGTTTATTGAAACAATCCGATTGACAAACCGCAACCGGTTACAATGTACAATTATGCAATTGAAACAATTCACAAGAACACAAATGACAGAAGACATAAATATACCTTAACTAACAGAACAGACAGCCTGCAATACACGGCACTAATAGCAGCCTTCAAAGCAAAGCCGCCCTACGGACTTCGAACTCGGTACCTCTCGCTCTCTATGCCAGTGTGTTATCCAATGCTCTGAAGGCGCTAAAATTTTGAATGCCGAGGTCGAGAAAACTGAAGGCGCTTTGAATGCCAAGGTCGAGAAAACTGAAGGCGCTTTGAATGCCGAGGCCAAGAGAAAACTGAGGGCGCTAAAATTTTGAATGCCGAGGTCGAGAAAACTGAAGGCGCTTTGAATGCCGAGGTAGAGAAAATTGAAGGCGCTTTGAATGCCGAGGCCGAGAAAACTGAAGGCGCTTTGAATGCCGAGGCCGAGAAAACTGAGGGCGCTAAAATTTTGAATGCCGAGGTCGAGAAAACTGAAGGCGCTTTGAATGCCGAGACCGAGAAAACTGAAGGCGCTTTGAATGACGAGGCCGAGAAAACTGAGGGCGCTAAAATTTTGAATGCCGAGGTCGAGAAAACTGAAGGCGCTTTGCATGCCGAGAAAACTGAAGCGCTTTGTATGCCGAGGCCGAGAAAACTCTAGGCGCTAAAATTTTATATGCCGAGGCCGTGAAAACTGAAGGCGCTAATATTTTCTATGCCGAGGCAACTGAAGGCCCTTTGTAGGCGGAGGCCAAGAAAATTGAAAGGCGCTAAAATTTTATATGCCGAGGCCGAGAAAACTGAAGGCGCTTTGAATGCCGAGGCCGTGAAAACTGAAGGCGCTAAAATTTCGAATGCCGAGGCCGAGAAAACTGAAGGCGCTTTGAATGCCGAGGTCGAGAAAACTGAGGCGCTAAAATTTCGTATGCCGAGGTCGAGAAAACCAAAGGCGCTTTGTATGCCAAGAAAACGGAAGGCGCTTTGAATGCCGAGGCAACTGAAGGCGCTTTGTATGCCGAGGTCGAGAAAACTGAATAATATTTTCGTTTATTGAAACAATCCGATTGACAAACCGCAACCGGTTACAATGTACAATTATGCAATTGAAACAATTCACAAGAACACAAATGACAGAAGACATAAATATACCTTAACTAACAGAACAGACAGCCTGCAATACACGGCACTAATAGCAGCCTTCAAAGCAAAGCCGCCCTACGGACTTCGAACTCGGTACCTCTCGCTCTCTATGCCAGTGTGTTATCCAATGCTCTGAAGGCGCTAAAATTTTGAATGCCGAGGTCGAGAAAACTGAAGGCGCTTTGAATGCCAAGGTCGAGAAAACTGAAGGCGCTTTGAATGCCGAGGCCAAGAAAACTGAGGGCGCTAAAATTTTGAATGCCGAGGTCGAGAAAACTGAAGGCGCTTTGAATGCCGAGGTAGAGAAAATTGAAGGCGCTTTGAATGCCGAGGCCGAGAAAACTGAAGGCGCTTTGAATGCCGAGAAAACTGAAGGCGCTAAAATTTTGAATGCCGAGGTCGAGAAAACTGAAGGCGCTTTGAATGCCGAGGCCGAGAAAACTGAAGGCGCTTTGAATGACGAGGCCGAGAAAACTGAGGGCGCTAAAATTTTGAATGCCGAGGTCGATAAACTGAAGGCGCTTTGAATGCCGAGAAAACTGAAGGCGCTTTGAATGCCGAGACCGAGAAAACTGAAGGCGCTTTGAATGCCGAGGCCGAGAAAACTGAGGGCGCTAAAATTTTGAATGCCGAGACCGAGAAAACTGAAGGCGCTTTGAATGCCGAGACCGAGAAAACTGAAGGCGCTTTGAATGCCGAGACCGAGAAAACTGAAGGCGCTTTGAATGCCGAGACCGAGAAAACTGAAGGCGCTTTGAATGCCGAGACCGAGAAAACTGAAGGCGCTTTGAATGCCGAGGTCGAGAAAACTGAAGGCGCTTTGAATGACGAGGCCGAGAAAACTGAGGGCGCTAAAATTTTGAATGCCGAGGTCGAGAAAACTGAAGGCGCTTTGAATGCCGAGGCCGAGAAAACTGAAGGCGCTTTGAATGCCGAGACCGAGAAAACTGAAGGCGCTTTGAATGCCGAGACCGAGAAAACTGAAGGCGCTTTGAATGCCGAGACCGAGAAAACTGAAGGCGCTTTGAATGCCGAGACCGAGAAAACTGAAGGCGCTTTGAATGCCGAGACCGAGAAAACTGAAGGCGCTTTGAATGCCGAGACCGAGAAAACTGAAGGCGCTTTGAATGCCGAGGCCAAGAAAACTGAAGGCGCTTTGAATGCCGAGACCGAGAAAACTGAAGGCGCTTTGAATGCCGAGGCCGAGAAAACTGAGGGCGCTAAAATTTTGAATGCCGAGACCGAGAAAACTGAAGGCGCTTTGAATGCCGAGACCGAGAAAACTGAAGGCGCTTTGAATGCCGAGACCGAGAAAACTGAAGGCGCTTTGAATGCCGAGGCCGAGAAAACTGAGGGCGCTAAAATTTTGAATGCCGAGACCGAGAAAACTGAAGGCGCTTTGAATGCCGAGACCGAGAAAACTGAAGGCGCTTTGAATGCCGAGACCGAGAAAACTGAAGGCGCTTTGAATGCCGAGACCGAGAAAACTGAAGGCGCTTTGAATGCCGAGGCCGAGAAAACTGAAGGCGCTTTGAATGCCGAGACCGAGAAAACTGAAGGCGCTTTGAATGCCGAGGCCGAGAATACCGAGACCGAGAAAACTGAAGGCGCTTTGAATGCCGAGACCGAGAAAACTGAAGGCGCTTTGAATGCCGAGACCGAGAAAACTGAAGGCGCTTTGAATGCCGAGGCCGAGAAAACTGAAGGCGCTAAAATTTTGAATGCCGAGACCGAGAAAACTGAAGGCGCTTTCGAATGCCGAGACCGAGAAAACTGAAGGCGCTTTGAATGCCGAGACCGAGAAAACTGAAGGCGCTTTGAATGCCGAGACCGAGAAAACTGAGGGCGCTAAAATTTTGAATGCCGAGGTCGAGAAAACTGAAGGCGCTTTGAATGCCGAAACCGAGAAAACTGAAGGCGCTTTGAATGCCGAGGCCGAGAAAACTGAGGGCGCTAAAATTTTGAATGCCGAGGTCGAGAAAACTGAAGGCGCTTTGAATGCCGAGGCCGAGAAAACTGAAGGCGCTTTGAATGCCGAGGCCGAGAAAACTGAAGGGCGCTAAAATTTTGAATGCCGAGACCGAGAAAACTGAAGGCGCTTTGAATGCCGAGGCCGAGAAAACTGAAGGCGCTTTGAATGCCGAGACCGAGAAAACTGAAGGCGCTTTGAATGCCGAGGCCGAGAATACCGAGACCGAGAAAACTGAAGGCGCTTTGAATGCCGAGACCGAGAAAACTGAAGGCGCTTTGAATGCCGAGACCGAGAAAACTGAAGGCGCTTTGAATGCCGAGGCCGAGAAAACTGAGGGCGCTAAAATTTTGAATGCCGAGACCGAGAAAACTGAAGGCGCTTCGAATGCCGAGACCGAGAAAACTGAAGGCGCTTTGAATGCCGAGACCGAGAAAACTGAAGGCGCTTTGAATGCCGAGACCGAGAAAACTGAGGGCGCTAAAATTTTGAATGCCGAGGTCGAGAAAACTGAAGGCGCTTTGAATGCCGAGGCCGAGAAAACTGAAGGCGCTTTGAATGCCGAGGCCGAGAAAACTGAGGGCGCTAAAATTTTGAATGCCGAGACCGAGAAAACTGAAGGCGCTTTGAATGCCGAGACCGAGAAAACTGAAGGCGCTATGAATGCCGAGGCCGAGAAAACTGAAGACGTTTTGAATGCCGAGACCGAGAAAACTGAAGGCGCTATGAGTGCCGAGGCCGAGAAAACTGAAGACGTTTTGAATGCCGAGACCGAGAAAACTGAAGGCGCTTTGAATGCCGAGACCGAGAAAACTGAAGGCGCTTTGAATGCCGAGACCGAGAAAACTGAAGGCGCTTTGAATGCCGAGACCGAGAAAACTGAAGGCGCTAAAATTTTGAATGCCGAGACCGAGAAAACTGAAGGCGCTTTGAATGCCGAGGCCGAGAAAACTGAGGGCGCTAAAATTTTGAATGCCGAGGTCGAGAAAACTGAAGGCGCTTTGAATGCCGAGAAAACTTAAGGCGTTAAAACTCCGTATGCCTTTGAGACTTAGACTGTGGCGACGTATGTAACCGTTCCAGATGTTATTAACGGTCTCCAGACATTTATATTTGCCTCTTATAATAATAATAATAATACCTGAGGGATTATAGATACCTCGGGTAAAGAAAATATATAAATAATAATAATCTTTCCTTCACCAAAAATGGTAGCACAGTAACAAGAGAAAAAACAAGTAAAAAAACAGGGATACAACATTCTCAGGACAGTAGACCTAAAAACATAACAGTGTAGCCTACTTCATACAATTATACAATGTGAAAAGCAGATCACACACAAAGTTTACAACAGTGTTCCCTAAAAATTTCGAAAGAGTCTCGTTCTTCTTAACATTCAATGGTGTAGGTGTTGTTCAGCGTGTTCAGTTCACTGTTACGGAGGTTCACAGCCTCCATTCCGTACAGCAAGAATGGTTTACAGTGTGCAAAACAAGAAGCAGTTAATACTTTGCAACATTTGCTATACAAAAGATTGAAAGACTTAAAACTAGACACTCTTTTATTGTCGGCATCACAGAGTGATGCCGACAATAAAATAAAGGTCGTCGGCATACATAATGCATAGGGATAGACGAAAATCACGGTCAAAAAGTGAACGAATCACGGCATACTTTATACAAAATTGCCAAATTCACGTCGAATTCAAGGCACCAATTATTCAGTCATATTGTGTTCATAAAACGTTGATTTCAATTATTTGTTTACGACAGCATTGTGACTTTAGTCATTAAGTAAAAATAACAATGTCACGACTCCTAGATTATTCAGAATACGACGGGTTAATTTACTTTTGGAGAATAAATATGCCTACGTTCTTTGCCAATGTATTATTAATGATCAAGGCGGCCATTTTCGGTAAATTTGTCATGTTCAACAGAAAAAACTTATGAATTTCGACACAAAAAGTCCAGGACATGTGAAATTCACGGCAAACACCAAAATTCACACTTTTCATAAATTCATGATTTTTGTCTATACCTAATATTAATGCATCCCAGAATAATGATCAAAGTGCTTGATCAAAAATCCTAACCCCACAAACTAGAATGATCATATCAGGCAACATGTTATCCCATCTGACATAGGCTGCACACATACTATACCAACATACGAGCCTGCACAAAAACTCATGAGGGATTGATCTATCCATGAACTTGCTGAATAATGCAGTGATTGACTCTATCAAAAGCTTTGGACATGTCAAAAGCACACAGGTTTACATTAGATTTATTAATAAATGTAATCAACTACTGATCTGACAGCAAGCAATGCATAAGAACAGCCAGAGCCATGTTTGAAACCAAACTGCAGGTCTGATGCTGAATAACTGATGAGACACATGATCAGTTATTTTCGACACGTTGTAATGGTGAACGTTTGAAATACGAGATGGATTGTACATGTTGTTTCGTGACGAGCTACAGGAAGACTATAATGAATTTAACTTATTTCATTCTTCACGCCAATCGCCGATTCTCCATGACGCCGATAACATTCTCTTCGATACGAGCAATCTTTGAACCACTCGACGATTGAATAGCGAACACGCAGTTTACTCCTCTTTCTTCGCAAGCGACAAGAGATTATCATCGCGGATCATCTGTAACAAGGCATCAGATAAGTTTATTAAAATAATACACATCTTAGATAAAAAAATACTGCTCATATGCAGTTAGGAATTGATTGTATTTGTTGCTTGAACTACTGGATTTCACTTTAATATAATTAACAAAACTACAAAATGTCTGGTGTCTATGTGAACATGACTCTACTTTGTGTAATGAGGTTACTTTCTTCAGACACATACGACAAGGCAAAATACTACTATATATAAATATAGTAGATATATATATATATATATATATATATATATATATATATATAGACAAACTGACATAGATAGAAAGAGAAAGATAGAAAGAAAGAAAGATAGAGACATACAGACAGAGACAGAAAGAGAGCAAGAGATGGACAGACAGGAGATAGAGATACTCTGTACCGTATACTGTGATGATTACGATGATGATGATAATGAAAGTGATGACGAACATGATGATCATGACCAATATGTTGTTGCAGCAGAGGATGACCACATTTCTAATGATTTGCACAATTATTTAAGTACTGTCAAAAGATACCACTGCATTCTGGTAAACATGGGAAGGCAAGTTTAAAAGTAAACGCAAACTTTCTGTTGCAGTGGACGACTTTACTGAACCCAGTAAAATTGCTATCAATTTTTAAAATGCATGCTTCTCCAATAATTAATTAAAAACACAACCAAGAACTGGGAAATAAACTTCTTGCTAGGTTCAGCATGTGAATAGAGCACGGTATCTGTAGAGGTGGCTGACTAGTGCAGCTGTAAAATGAAATGTGTTAAATACCAGGCTTAGATCAGATAGAGGTAGAGCAAGCTCATCCTATAGACTGTGCTTTCTATCCCTTAGAACTATTGTTCAACCAGATGAGTATGCATGGCAATGTATCTATTGTAATGCCCATCTTTCGATAGTTATTTTGCCTCGTCGTATGTGTCTGAAGAAAGTAACCTCATTACACAATCTTGAAATATAAATCTCTGAAATGAACAAAGTAGAGCAGGGGTGGCCAACCTTTTTGGACCTACGGGCCATTATGATTGTTGGTAAGCATGCGGCGGGCCGCAAAATGTTCGCCCTCACAGGCTCACAGCATCGAAAGAAATACAAATGTTTATTTCATATTTTACAAGATGTATAGAAAGAGGTACGACTACATTAGGTCATTAGAACTTACAACACTAAATCTTTTAGTGCTTTAGACATCATTATTATGCAATATTGTAGTAGTTGGACAAGTAAGTATGTGCAAAATGAGAAAAAAATTATTTAGAAAGGGGCCGTGCGGGCCGCCAATCAGCAGCCCGCGGGCCGCATTTGGCCCGCGGGCTGGCCATCCCTGAAGTAGAGTCATGTTCACATAGACACCAGACATTTTGTTGATTTATACTATTGCGTGTTTTTAGTTAACTTTTAAATCAATGGCACGAAGTTTGAACTTTGATCACATCGTGTCTGAGGTGTCATTCGATGTTAATTTAAAATTAATCTATAACTTAACTGTTGGTAAAAGTGTTACGCAACGTTCGGCTCCACAAACTCACCCACCTAACGTTTCGTAATGTTTTCAAACCCGCCCTGGAGCGTTTTGTAATTACGCAATGACCCCTTATGGAAACTGTTAATAAGTCCATTTCCTTTCTTGACCAAGGTCACACAAACATACACACATATGTGACCACTTCTACCAACAGTTGTTATTGATTTAAAAGTTAACTAAAAACACGCAATAGTATAAATCAACACTAAGCAGACACCAGCAAAAGTTCAGATCAACATATCTGTGCTCCCGTTTGCGTAAACTGGAAAGCGCTGTTCTAATTGTTTGGATCTTACATAGTTTTACCGTTGGAACAACGTGGTAATTTTCCTTGGATTCAAGACCTCGAAAAACCACTTTAAAGCATATTTTACTTTGTGGTCACGAATTTCAAACATTTAAATTGATGCCCAACAAAAACTGAGCGATATTTGTATTAATAATTATCGAAGTGCTAAGACTAAGCAAATAATTAGTTCATCTTAATTTTGATTACTTATTATTAAGCAATTTAGTCCATGACACTTTTCAGCAGCATGTAAAACAGGTTACTCTTAACGTAAAACTTTAAAAAACAAAATTGCGTTTCAAACATGACTATCATTTACATAAATAAAACGTTATGTATATTTTAGGCCTACTGTCAAATTTTAATTCACATACTATATTAAATTTGCAATAAAATATGAATTATTTGCCCATTCGCATAGTAAATCTAAAATGACTTTTTGTAACAATAAATACGTAACACTGGGTTGGTGGGTCTAGGAAAACGTTACGAAGCGTTATAGGGTGTGTGGGTGAGTCAAAAACGGTCATTTTTGGCGTTGCGTAATTATGCAATGACCCCTAAGCTTATACCACCAGAAAATCAGGCCAAAAATTTCAGAACGTTTGGTCCAATATTTATGCACATTTTAAAGAAAATATAAAGTACTTTTTATGTACTTCTAAGCAGTGCCGTCTTAACACCATTGTAGGCCCTGGGCAAAGCAATGCACTTGGGGCCTCTGTCCACCCACGGGCATACAAATTTAAATGGTCAATGAAATCAAGTCCATAGATGCATTGGTACTTTCAACATTCACTTTGTAATGAAATGAATGTTCAAACATAAAGAAACATATTGTAAAGCACAGATTAATCAACACAAACTAATGAACAATGTAACGTAAGCCTTGAGAAACAAAAATATTTCAACATAAAAAAATGATAACCACAGAGTCTCATAGAGATCTGGTAAAGTATGAGTTACTTATACTTAATCAACACAAACGTTTGCAAAATTTCTTTGCAGAGAATGGACTTAAAATTGGCTTAAAGCCAATGGTCTTTAGGATGTCATTTTCAATGCACATGGGTGAAAGCCAGTTCAAACGCTGCTGCCCCACTGTGGAGGTCACGCACGCAGTAATTTTTCTGGTCTTTTTATTTGGAGCCCCTGGCGACTGCCCAGCGTGCCCAAGCCTTAAGACGGCACTGCCTTTAAGTACTTCTAAGAAACACGGCTTTAAACTTTCCACCTAGGAAGTGAACGTAATACAGCAGAGAAGTTGGTGCTTGTAAAGAGGATTTACTAACTTGTTAAGATTCCGAGTTCCGGCGAGTGACCGAGGAGACGTCGAATGACCTCTTCATGACCTTTCTGTGTCGCCTTCGACAGAGGACTTGACCCATCCTATACAAAACAATTCCACACATGAGAATAAAGCCTGAGCCATCTCGCTAATGTATAAGGATGAAGTAATTTGCACCGAGAGAGGCAGCAGGAGAGAGGAAGTAAGGGAGTGGATTAGAGGACAGGGAGAGATGAAGGGGCAGATGGTGAGAAGAACAGGAGCGAGGGAGAGTGGGAAGGAATGGGCAGTGATGGGCACTAACTAATTTTTTTAAGTTAAACTATAACTATTTTTCAACTAAAATAAAAAAGTTTAACTAAAAGTTGGCAACTGATTTTGCAAATAAGTTAACTAAACTAAAAATATTTGGCTAAACTTTGTCCAACTTTTAACCAACTTTTTTCAGAAACATTTTCACAATGACAGAGGCTAAGTGAACTGTAATAAAGCACAGCGTCAATGACAATTTCACTTTCAAACTATGTAATGTGTACTAGACTACATGTAATAGTCTTAGTACAGTTCTGCAAGAAAATCATGAAGAAAGTTGCTATTAATAATGCAAACGATGATGCATCGTGCAATGCAGTTCACTTGACTTGACTAATAAAACCAGTTACTCATAACAATCATTGCTGATTTTGTTACTTAAACTTTCTAGCTAATAACTAAAAAATATTAGTTAAACTTTTTAGTTAATAACTAAAAAATATTAGTTAAAACTTTGGTTTTAACTAAACTATTTTTATTTAGTTAAACTTCTGCCTTAACTAAAAACTTTAGTTAAACTAAAAGTTTCCAACTTTTTAGTTAATTTTTGCCCATCACTGGGGATGGGATAATAGTGGAATAACTGAGGACTCTAAAACGATATCTCGAATCGAAGAGCTCGAATCTCACCTGTCTATGAAGCGCAGTATGTGGGTCTGATGGCCATCCGTTACTTCCGTCTCACCAGGAGCTGCGTCAAGTCCCTCCCGTATAAGGCAGCCAGAACGGCTGTCGTTTGCTTCGTCACCTCGCAGGTCAACAGTCTGCTTGCGGGGAGCCAAAGCTACTTCTGGACAGACTGCAGTCGGTACGTGAGACTATCTGAAATAATAATAATAATAATTTTCTTTATTGAAGCGCCTGACAAACGCACTGCGCTGTACATTTACATGTTATGCAATTTAAATCTTAACTACTAACAGAACAGACAGCCTGCAATACACGGCGCTAATAGCAGCCTACAAAGCATATCCGTCCTACGGGGCTCGAACTCGGTACCTCTCGCTCTCCATGCCAGCGTGTTATCCAATGCGCTATCGGGCCCCTCCCCCCCATAGGTGGAAGTTCGATCATGTAATAATAATAATAATATGGACTGATGAGAAGTCATTTTTTTTATAAATTGAAGTTGGATTGATAAAAGAAATTTCGGTAAACTTGAAATTTAGGGGTCCCGATTTTCTGGCACATGGCTATATTCAAAGTGACTATGTATCCCAAGAGGTATCACCGCAACAAAAGAAATCAGACAAGATTACTGTAATGAAACAGTAAAAGCTGGACTGATAAAATAATTGTCTGCCGCAATTGAAGTTGGATTGATGACACTAGTTATTTGCTAAAATAGAAGCTGGATTGACAAAGAAAGCGTTTAGTTTAGCGTCGTAAATGACTCGGCATTGCATGGCGAGAAAGCGTTGGTCGAATACAATTGACGAAAAGAATTGTTGCTAAATAGAAGTGGGATTGATGAAAGTAATTTTAGGTTAAATAGAAGTGGGATTGATAAAAAATAATCTTGCTTAAATAGAAGCTGGATTCATTACTGTTATAATGAAAATCATTGAAATAATTAAATTCACTTCAATGTGTGATCTCTTGTCATACATACTCCCCGTCAACATGGGTGTTGTTATTATTATTATTATATTCGTTTTATTGGTAACAAAAACTGATAGTCACACCGCCATCAGGTACATTGCAATTTAACAAAAGTTATGAATGAATGCTAAGCAAGATTGTACCATATACTATAACAACAAGCCAATGTTAGAGCGACAATAAGGCAACAATTATTATTCGGGACCCCTAAAGCGCAAGTTTACCGACATTAAAATAATTCTGCAACGTAAACTACGGTTTTACCTGGGCGCGTCTGACTATTCTCGGTGCGAGGTAACATCGGGTAAAATTTGGTGACATTCGCAGCAACTTAGTAAATCCGGACCTCTACCGCCCTTGTAACGGCTTCTAACGGCATGGTTGTGTTATGGCGCCATAAAAATTGTCGTTATTATTATTATTATTATTATTATTATTATTACCTTTCTCCACTCAAATAAAGAATCATCACAAAGTTATTTCCTTTTAACTTAACTTTCGTTTTATTAAGAAAGCAACAACTTATTCCAACTGACCTTTACACGGCAACGGTTTTCGCTCAACTGATCTCAAATTTAAATCCCTTCTTGTTCCGCTCTTTACTTCCGCCATAGCAAGGCAGCCAATCAGGAGCCTTCGGTGATTTTCGTCACGTGACAAATTTTATAGCGCAGGAAATTAAAGTAAGTAAGTATATCATTTACTGAAACAATTATTGCTAACCGCACTTTGGTGTACATTATGAAGTATACAATCACGAATAAAATAATCCTAATAATAAATGTTTTGCGCGCCAGACTGTCTGAAACAGCTAGAAATCTGTCGTGTTTGTACAGAAATATTTGTCAGATGGCTAACATTGCTCGCTAGAAGAGTCACCAGTGGTAGGCTCGTAACATGGCCTGGATCTGCACGGACAGCATCGAAGAGGCGAGTGTCAGCACTCTGGCATAGTTGTTCGAAACTTAGGATTGTTTTCGGGGAAGTATCGCAGCCGGGCCAGTCGCCGCAGCAGCGACTGTAGGCTCCGCCCGTCCTGACTCTCAATCACCCCACCAGGCCGGAGAGGCATACAACATCCTGGTAAAAGTAGTCGCACGGATAACGTCGTGGAGCGATGAACCCGTGGGCAGCAATTGACACGGAGAGCATAAAGTGACACTGAGAGCATAAAGTGACTGCCTATAGCAAATGTTTATAGCGTCCTCAAGTGATACGACAGTTCGAGAGTAATTAAAATGTAATGAGTAGCCTATTTTTGCGTCCTGCATTAGGCCTATCGTAATTTATTAAACATAATAATAAAAGAGATTTGAGTGCCGTAGTTCGTAAGCAGTCGATGACTCGAAGCAACGATTCAGAAGCACTTTGAGGAGCAAGGAGAGATCACTCAAGATGGACCTGTGTGAGAAGTTCAGTTTTTAGATGTTTATAAATCCATACGTATTACTTTAAGGAAACTGTCTATGTTTTCTATGTTTTTTGGAGCTCTTGCCTATGTTTTTTCGAAAATTTAGAGTGGTAACACTGTCAGGCTAACTGAAGCAGGTCGAGAGCGCTGCTGATTTGAGCAGCGCTATGAATGTTCGATTGCAATTACAATTACGCATAGCCTTAGCCTATCCATCACATTCAGCGCTCGTGAATAAGCTGGTGCCCTGCGCTTGGCTTTCGAGTGGCACTTTAGAAGTTTGGAGATTACGATTACGAAGTATTACGTAGCACCGCCATGTGATTGACTGTAAATTAACAAAGTTTCGGTTACGTCATATATGTGCGAATCCATAAACACGTAATCTATGTACGCACCATGTGTTTTTTGGTCGTTTTTCTTATTATTTTGTTAAATGAAGTTTAAGCATTTTATTGTTGAGAATGCTTTCACTTCTCCGTTCACGATGCAGTGGTTCTTTTTGTACGATTTACCGGACAAATGTTAAATACGCGCATAGAAGTTCAGGTAGTTGATTTTTAATGCGAATCTAACACTTGGACTCTTAGATCAGGAGCAGAGGGAAGGAGGGGGGTGCGGGCCGAATCCCCGAAACCCGAATCCCGAAAGGAATTTCGGCCGGATCCCCGAAATTGATTTTCTAAGTCCGACCCGAATGAACATCATTTACAAATACATATTTGAATAGGCAGTAGTCGTATGTACAAGGCCACGCTAGGTCTTTGTCGTTTTTTACAATTTCACTTTGAATAGCTCGGCCGCTTTCTAGAAAACTGTTTGTTGAGATCGGGCTTTTGTCTGTTTTCAGCGTTTTCGGGGATTCGGGTTTCGGGCTGACCTCCAGCCCCCGATACTATATACGCCCAATAGAAGTTCCGAAACCCGAATCCCCGAAAACGATGAAAATACACAAAAGCCCGCTCTAGAAAACTATTCAGGGTTAAATTGTAAACATGACAAAGCTCGAATCCCCGAAAACGCTGAAATCAGACAAAAGGCCTATTTCCCGAAAACAGTTTTCTAGAAAGCGGCCGAGCTATTCAGAGTTAAATTGTAAACATGACATGGCCTTGATGTATATGGATATGCTGTCTATTCAAATGTTTATTTGTTAATTATATTCTTTCGGGTCGTACTTAGAAAGTCAATTTCGGGGATCCGGCGGAAATGACTTTCGGGGTTTCGGGTTTCGGGATTGACCCGCACCTACCTGGATGGCCTTGATGTATATCGATATACTGTCTAATCACATTTTTATTGGTTTATTATATTCATTCATCGATGTATATTGGGTGGATACAGCATAGTACAGCTAAAGTTGTAGGCTACTGTAAAGTGAAGGGTTCAGCCCGAATCCCCGAAAACGCTGAAAACAGACAAAAGCCAGATTTCCCGAAAACAGTTTTCTAGAAAGTGCCCGAGTTATTCAGAGTTAAATTGTAAACATGACAAAGACCTAGTGTGGCCTTGATGTATATGATAAACTGTCTATTCAAATGTTTATTTGTTAATTATATTCTTTCGGGTTGGACTTAGAAAATCAATTTCGAGGATCCGGCCGAAATGCCTTTCGGGGATTCGGCCACATCAAAAGTGAAGCTTCCGCCTACAGAACTTTGTGCCAAACATGACGTCAAGCAGAGCTCATTAACATATTATAATAGGTTCTGTGTCCATCCAGTCAACGACCTCATATATAACGCATCCAATAAACGTCAATAATTAGAAGTAAAGGTAATTAAATAAGTAAGGAAGAATAGCCTTTAATAAACCAAATGCTAACCACATTTTGGTGTACATACATCACTGTAATTGCAACAATCTAAATGAGTTATAAAAATCAATGACAGTCATCTGAAAGTTTCAAAAACAAGTCTTCAGCTGTGATTTGAATGTCTCCACAGATGGTGCATTCTTCACGTGGTTGGACAGCTTGTTCCAGGCAACAGAGAAGTCACTGTACTTTCATGTTATTGTTTTAAAGTATGCGTAAATGAGCTTTTGTAAGCTGCTGGGATTTGTCTTGTGCTAATAAAGTTTACCTACTTACTTATTTGACTTGATGGGGCCCGATAGCGCATTGGATAACACACTGGCATAGAGAGTGAGAGATACCGAGTTCGAGACCCATATGGCCGACATGCTTTGTAGGCTGCTATTAGCGCTGTGTATTGCAGGCTGTCTGTTCTGTTAGTAGTTAAGATTTATGCCTTCTGTCATTTGTTGTTTCAATTGCATAACATGTAAATGTACAGCGTAGTGCGTTTGTCAGGCGCTTCAATAAAGAAAAGATTATTATTATTATTATTAGGTGGCAGGCAGAGAAGGCACCAACAGTTATGGTCTGGACAAGGAAATGAGGATTGGGGAAATGAAATGGCTGAGGATGCAGAAGAAATTGAGGATCTTCACAGCTGGTTTGAAGCGAATGTGGCTAAACCGGAGTTTCAAACGGTCGTTGCAAGGTAAGCAGTGCTCACCATCTGTTCCATGTAGCAGCACAGTCTAGAACGAATTTATGTGAATGTTGTAGTATTAATCTGTTTCTGGCAGGGTGATGGTTCAGTCATTCATTTATGCCGAGAATTTATATAGCGTCTCTTCAAGAGACCTACTCAGAGGCGCTCCCAGCCCAGCCACGGTTGAATGGTAATAAACAGGCACGAAGAACAGAAGGACACGAGTTCGATACCCGCTAGCCCCACAAGGTTGACTCAGCCTCGCACTCCTTATGATGATAAAATGAGCAGCAGTAGGGCTGATTGGCACCTAACAGGTTGCCATACAGTTATAAAATCGACTCTTGTTTAACTTCTTATCATGTGTTCCTATTATTTCATGTAATCATACAGTGGTTTGCCAATTTGAATTGAATAAATGAATATTATTATCATTTTTTGGCTGGTATGTTCAAAGCTGTGTAGTAATATAATGGTATTATGGTTAGTAGTAAGAACATTAATAACATTTGATTACACCTATGGACATGAAATCTTGAAATTCTTAGTAAGTACACCAAACTTAGGTCTAGGTTTTAACGGCTGTAAGAGATCACCTTCTCTAGACTGGTACAGATGCGGTCACATGAGGAATTGAGGATGTAACAAATCTTTTGTAACATGTGGAGGCTAAGAAAATGAAGTTGCTAGCACTTCATTGACGTGGCTGCCTCTGAGGGTTAGCTGAAAGGACTGCTCTTTTTTCTTTTCTATGTAATACTGCAATACATCAGTTTTTCTCATTGCTATATAGTTCTTTTCTTTAACCTTGTGCTAATTAGTGAAGAAGAGAAGTTAAAGAAGAAAATTATGCACAAGATGATAGAACGCAAGTACTACAAGACGCCGTTGGAGATTGGCCTTCTAACGTGGGATGCCAAGGAACAGATTCGTTTCCTGCACAACGAATACCCAAATGAATGGACCGTCGATCGACTTGCAGAGAGCTTTCCCACCAGTCGTGAAGGAGTCATCAGGATTCTGAAGTCACGTTTCCAGCCGAAGTCATTGGCTGAGATTGTTAAGCATGACGAACGGGTTCAGAAGCACTGGAAGGAACTGCAGGATGGAAAGACAAAAGGAATGGTGGCTAGTGGTCCTGTTACATCAAGGTATTTGCTCATTTATTTGGATTCTCTTGCACAACAAGAGTCTAGTGCTCTGTTGTCCAAAATGCAGCATGCGAGCTGATATTACATGGCCCGTCCGAGCTCGTTAAATTCTTGCAATTTGAGTAAAAATGAAGTAATCGACAAAGTCACTGGCCTACTTGCATAGCTATTCGTTCATAACTTGGCTTATCATTTGACAATGTGAACACAAAATTCATTCAGTTTCCATGACAAATTAAACCTGTTTAAAGTTTTATTAAATTTTGATACAATTAATAATTTTCAGTAAATTTTAGCTGTTTTGAGTTTACTGGTGCAGCCTTCGGCTTCAAGAATAATTTCTTTGGTGGCCCACAATGTCAAAAAGGTTGGACAGCTCTGGACTCTAGTGATTAGCTCGACTGTCAACCCAGAAGTCAGAAGTTCAGATCCCTGCTAAGGCAGAAAAGAGTTTTCATGATTTCTGCTCCACTTACATTGTTTAGTGAACTGGGCTTCTACTTTGAGTAAACTGATTGTACATAGAGTTTTGGAGGGAAGATCAGGTAATGAGGGACAGAACTGGCCATCTGATTTCTGCATGAGCTATACTATCTATCTATCTATCTATCTATGAGATTTATATAGCGCCCCTTCAAGGTTACTACTCAGAAGCGCTCCCGACCCAGGCCCGGTCAAAAAGGTAGGTCTTAAGTAATTTATAAAAAGAAGAAGAGAAGTCTCGTGGAAGAGAACGCAGGTCAGAGGGGAGACCATTCCAAAGAGAAGGACCCACTATCGAGAATGCCCGACGCTGTCTGGTGCAGAGCGAGCATGTGGTACCATAAAGTCACCTCTAGAAGCCGAGCGCAGAGATCGGCGACCAGAGCAGATCGAAGTCAATGTGTCCAATACTGGATGAGTTTCAGTTCCAGGATGGTCTACAAACAAGTCAAACTTAGAGATCCATTTTATGCTGTTTACAAACTAAAGGTGCAGTACAAATCTTTGATTACTGGGAATTAGGTAATGAAGACTACTTGCATCTAAAGTTTTAATTAATTTTTGTTGTAGGTATAAAGAGCTGTTAAAGAGTGCAGCTGGAAATCCATCGCTACCAATGCCAGATCTGAATCAATTGCTTCTTCCATCTGGGAGGGAGAAAGGGAAGACTGTTGAAACGGGAACCTTCCTATCTATCGTTAAAGATTACTGTGAAAAGAAACAAGGAACGACAGATATAGGAGCTATAAAACAAGTCAAGGCCAAAAAATCTAATCAGCTGAACTTACTGGAAGATCATCTTGCCCTGAACAGAAAACTGATTGAAGGTGTTTTTGAAATGTCACCAAAACATCTTCCCAGAGACAGAAAACCAATCAAAGGCATTTTTGAACAATCATCAAATCATTTCAACCAAACCAGAAAACCGATTAAAGGCACGATTGAACAATCACCAAATCATTTAAGCCAAAACAGAAAACTGGGAATAGTTGAACAATCACCAAAGCATTCTGAAGGGAAATATACTAATTTGTATAAGACTTTGGAAAGCGAGAAGCATTCTTTTGATGTTCATTTGAGCAAAACTGCTAGACAAAACACGAATAAGGAGATGCGTCCAATGCAGCTTATTGACAGTGACTTTGAATTTAGCCTTCCTGAAAATGAGGAGGACGATAACAGAGACCTTGTCTCAGTTACACCTCAGAGAAGAGGAGGTCACAGCTTGCGCAGGCAATCAGTGGATGTAAATATTGCAAATGAGGAAACAAACAGGGTGGTCAATCGAATTACAGATGGCGGCATGCAGGGTACGAAGAAGCTGGGTGTTTCCAAAGACGTCCTAAAGAAAATGGAAGCAAATTCTCGTCTTGCACTTGAAGTAGACAAGTCTGGTTCTAGGCATGCAGTTGACCGTAGATTCAAAGAAGCTTTGCGGAACATGAAAGATGAAGACATTGAAGAAGGTACGGAAACGTACATGTTCAGCGAGGAAAAGGGATATCAGCATCCATTTGGACAGAGGAAAGACCTTCCTGAAAAGAGGATACCAGTTCCGCACAATAAGTTGAAGCCTGGAGTTGAGTTTAAGAAGGGCAATGATGTCTATGATGAAGATGGGGAATTTTTATACAGGACGCCATAACAGAACAGCTCAAAAGCAATGTAAAATGTCTCAAATGTGTTTTAGGTACCGGTAATCAAATCTTTGGACAGTGTGACAATACTTTCTTTTTCGTGTGTCACACGGGTTTGCTGTGTTAAAATAGAACATCTTACAGCCGTGGCCTTTTCCTAACAACTTTTCTTTGACTTAAATGTTGAATTCTACTGCCAGTGCTTACCAGATATTTGCTAATAAATTTGCTGTTGGTCTCCAAATTACTTTTATTGTTATTATTATTCTAACTATCAGTTGTTATTCATATATATATAATATTATATATTCATATTCAAATTCCTGGTAAGTTCATGTAGTGAGTCCTATTTCTTTTCATGCTGGAGGAATTTTAATGATTCACACAACCGTGGCACTGAGATCCTATTCATACTTTGCAAAAGAGGACATTGTTAAATCTAAACCATTTAAAAGAAAGTAGTTCTGTTAATCGGTGTATCTTTAGTTATGTTTAGTTGTGCATGTGTGTGTGACTTTAAAATCTGCTCCTGCTGCAGTTAACTTTAAAAATGTATGTAATCATTAATCATTATGTAATGCAGATTCTCTACAACTGATCACTCGTGCAAGCAAGAACAATATATGCTTCCCCGCCTGGTGGGGACTGACGAGCGAAAAGGACAAATCCCGCCTAAAACGCCTAATGAACAGACTAAAACGTTCTGGGTTTATTCACACAGATTCCCCGTCTACGAATGTTCTTGCTAATAAAGCCAACACTTCACTATTCAAAGCCGTTCTCACTCAGTCTCAGATGCCTTTTCCCCAACCAACATTTTACGTCCTATTTTCTTAGAGTCAGACAACATAACTTGATTACTTGAACCTTCCTGACAAAGACTCACAAAATTTTATATCTCGTATGTTATTCCTGAACTCTTACTAAGCTATTAGCTTATTACTTCATAGTATACTATCTAGTTTTTTTCTATGTACACCTACAGCGTTATGTCTGTTGTTAACACAATAAACGAATATATGATATGATCATTGTATACAATGTACATGTAATACTGAAGGTGCCCTTGTCAGATGCATATGAGGGATACTTCTTTACTTACTTAGATTAATGTATGGAAATCTTCAAAAAAAGTTAGGAGTGACTTTTAGAATAACACATTAAATCCACACGTAGGCCTATAATCTGCTTTGCCAGTTCAAATTGCTCGTGTCCCATGCTGTGGGTCGTGAGTTCAGCACGTACTACTCTTGCCTTCAATCTCTCCTAAAGCATTTCATATGAAAGTGAAATCTGAACTCTTAAAACTTGTTTTATCTCAAATCAAACTTGCTGGTATGAAAAGGATGAATAGAAGGCAGGTCCATGAGATCAAAGGTTTGGTTCCTTTGGTGGAAGTTTGGTCATATAAACTCCTATGTGCCTCACCATCCTGGTTGGGTCTTACCCTGGCTTCCGATAAAGAATGCCTGGAAAAACAACTAAAAGGAGCCAAACGCCTAAGTTACCCAGAGCAATCCTTTCCAGCAGTCTCTGAACTTGTTAAAGACTTCCAAGTAGCCGATGCGAAACTCCTTTTCTCCATATTACACAACCGGGCCCCAAGCATGTACTTATAACTCCTACCTCCACTTTGACCACTCTTCTTTCACCAATTAAGACCTAGAGCACACAGCCATACTCTCCCACCCAAAGACAACTCAGTTTATACCCAGATCCTAATATAAAAATATTTACTAGTTTATTTTAAAATTTCTAATTACTTTTAATTATCCATTATCATTCATGTTAGCATTTCTGCGTTTTTGAAGATTGTTTGTTATCAATAAAACGAATAATGCGATATATAAGATGGCACCAGTGTTGTCATTCGATAATTGTTTGCCAAGGAATCTATAAAACAAAATTGATCAATGGTGACTGTGTTTAACCATCCATCGCCCATCGGGTTTTGTTTTGAAAAAGAAAAACACTAGTTTTGCGAGTAAATACACGTAAGTTGATGTTCTTATGGTCAGAAATTTGTTGGGCAACATCTGCGCTGTTTGTAATGTTTAGATTTGTCTCTTTGATGTGTAGAAGTGTGGCCACGTGCGTTTTGAACCAAGTGGCCATGGGGGGGTGCGAATCCCGGAAACCCTTTGCACCGTAATCCTCGAAACAGAATTTCCGCCAGATCCCTGAGATCAATTTTCTAAGTTGAAGCAAAACTATTTGCGTAAATGTCATGCTCATATTTAACAAGGAAGCTGCAGTTCGTTTACATAACGTATAGAGGTATGTTTTCGAGATAGAATGAGTGATTGGGGGCATTCTTATAGGTTGGCAACGATACTATAAGAATGCCACTTTTTTCTTCCAGTTGGAGACACAGAACTAAATTTGTGAATTGTGCTATCTGTCAACTGTGGATAAGAATCTGTTTGCTGCCCTTCTGTTTCACTTATGTGACTCCTCCAGTTTTCTGTGAATTGCTTTGCTTGTTGGTAAATTTTCTGTTCGTAATGATATTTTGACATCATAATTATAGGCTAGGGCAGTGAATGGATCTGATTTTTTTTCTTCAAGTGGCCCTTTTGAAATTACAAGTCGTTGCAGACTTTTCAACAGAGGCGGCACCAGACATTTTATTAACCAGGGCATAGCCAGGGCAGTAACCAGTGGAGGAGTGATTTATGGTTAGCTCAGGGCAAAAATTCTGGCAGCCTTATGGCAGGGCAACGACCAGGGCAAAAGCTGTTTTTACCAGGGCATTTGCCCTGGCTTGCCTTGCTGTAGTGCCACTACTGCATTTCAACAGTGTTTTTTTATAGTGTAGTGTCTGTTTGCCCACAAGTCGTGCCTTGTGACAATGGGTCGATCTTCGAAAGACAAACGGGATGTCTATTATCGTCTTGCCAAAGAAGAAGGCTGGAGAGCAAGGAGTGCCTTCAAACTCCTTCAGATTAACGAAGAATTCAATATTTTCAAAGGTTGTCTTCATCTTTTAATTTTGGTGTATTCTGTTGATACATGTTAGTAATTTGGAATATTTAACCCTATGATGTCAAAGATGCAAAATTGCAATATTGGACAACTTTCCATGTGCTCCACAGGCATAACATTTGGATGCTATTGGTGCATCTACTGTACTCAGTTGGTTGGAAGTTAGCAAAAACCTGAGTTTGTCCATGTACATAAATTAACTTTTAATTATGGCAATAAGTTAGCTACAGCTTTCCAATGGGATATTGGTATATTTTATAAAATTTATTAGTAACATATATTTATTTGAAACATCGACAGAATGTGGAACTGAGCTGAGCAAAACTGTACTGACAGTGTTTCTAAACACACTAACACATTTCGAATGTAGAAACAATTAAATGACAGTCTTGTTCAAAATTCATTTATAAACAAAAATTAAGTTACATGCTTACAATTTAGCTCTTATCTCCAGTAATTGATGGGGTACAATGCTTTTACCCTTAAGGGGTGAATTTGACCAAGATCTCCAAAATTATAGCTGACCAGGACAAGAGCTAAAATATGTGGTGTGCATAGGGTTACCCTGATCATTAATTAGTCTAATATAAATTTGGGTGGTTATACATAGTTAAGATTGGTTCAGAAATGTCATTATGCTAGTTGACACATTTGCTGTATGGCAAGGCCACATGAATTGTGATTATAGAGTATGAAACCATCTGAAAAAAATGAGGATATTTAAGAGAATTGGTAAGCAAAATGGTCAGTCAATAATATTAGTGAGTTGCAATAGTATAAGTCTGCAAGTAGAATGAAGCCAGGCTTTAGGGCATTGGATTTTTCAATCTCTTCTTTAAGTGTCTTTTGTGATGTTGCACATTAGAATAAGTAAAATATGGTTTTTTGCACAGCATCGATCACAGTAACCACAGTCTTGAAAATGGAATCAGTGTCAGTCCTAAAACTATGGTTTGTGTTGGACTTGGAAAGAGGGTCAGTATTAGACCTGGCATAGGGTAAGTGTCAGACTGAGAAATTGGGTGGCAGACTTGAGATTATGGACTTGCCCTGTTACTTCATGGCTCTAGCCAATGCCAAATTATACTGACTGTTGTTGAACATTGCAGGAATTCAGCCAAGTTTTCTGCACGAAGCATAGCTGTTGGAATCACAAAGCTAGCCCATAACTGATTAATTATTCAATCAGCTAATAATGGAGTGAATCAGTGAATCAATTTGTGCACCAAATTTGACTACATGCAATTATTTGAATGAAGCCTTAAACTTCTGTTGTTCTTTGCTTGTTGTAACAGGTGTTAAAACAGTCGTCGACTTATGTGCCGCTCCAGGAAGTTGGAGTCAAGTGCTTTCTCGAAAACTAAGGTTTGCTGACATATTCTCTTGAAATCTTGTCCCAAGTTTCTTTTTTGGGGGTTTGAAGATAATGCACTTGGTCACTTGCCAGTTGCCTTCATAGAAAACTCTTAGAGGTGAGATCCAGCCATATAATAATAATAATGAAACATGTTTTGAAACATCTCTACTTGCGCTGGTACTTTTGTCTTTTCTTCAGTGCAACTTCAACAATGTTAAAAACTGGAATTAGTGCACTAGGTATGAGGTAACTGGTCTTGTGGCATAGGTAGATTTATGCCTTCAGGCTATGTTTTCTTTGTGCTTGAGTTTGGACAATTTAACACTGTTGATAAAGAAAGTCACTGGATCTTCTTTTCTCTGTTGTATCCTTGCAGGCTTGAAGCCGAGGACAAGAATCCCGATGTTAAGATTGTAGCGGTTGACCTCCAGGCAATGGCTCCCATACCTGGAGTTATACAGATTCAGGGAGACATCACAAAGGTTGTTTTTAGATAAGCCACTGTGTTTTAGTAGTCATCTTAAACGTAAAGATAATGCAGTCATTTATATGTTGCTGCAAAAACTCCTCAGAACATGGTATTGAGGTCCAAGGATCAGTTAGCACAGGCATAAGACAATGCTCCAACAACGACTTTTATACCTCTTGACTTAAATGGTTCAATAGGTGTCTGACTTAACAGTCACTCATTCCGGTAATAACCAAGCTCGTCATTGCTTAAATTCACTGAGGTGACCAGTTTCATGAATGGTATCAAATGGCCTTCAGCTTAAGGACCGAATTTATCTGTCTTATTTAGCTAAATCTGTACTTGTACTAGGTGATCTACACAAAACTGAAATTCTTAAACCCTCTGCGTAACAAAACATTAGTTCATGTAGAGAGATGTTGTTCCTCACCTATGTGGGGCGTGGTGGTGTAGGGGTATGTTCGGTGCCTTGCAGCTGGAGGGTTGCGGGTTCGAATCCACTTCAAGCCGCCGCGTAGGGACCCTGGGCAAGTCCTTCACTCGCAATTGCTCATGCGCTTCGGCGTTAAACTCCGATTCAGTGTCCGCGCTGTAGTCGGGAGCGCTTCTGAGTAGAAATCTTGAAGGGGCGCTATTACAAGTTCTCATACATACATACATGCATACATGTGAGGTCTGAATGGCAGGAGAGACGATTTGCATTTGATAGGTTGGTGCTACAGAGTTACCATGTTTTGATTGTGTTTTTCTTTTTAGGTGTCCACTGCTCAGCTGATCATTTCTCACTTTGAGGGCAGTCAGGCGGATCTGGTGGTGTGCGATGGTGCTCCTGATGGTAAAATATTCTGTTTCTCGCTTTGCTTAGTTTGGCTTATTATTTTCTACTGTCTCGTGGAAAGCACTGTCATGCATCGAAAGTAAATTCGCTCACCATGTAGTTAAGTTTCAGAAGGAATATTCTTAGTACAGTTGTGTCTAAGCATATGTATCTGGATCATGCCATTGTAAATGTAATTGAGCATTTATATATTGCCACTTCAAGAGCAAACTAAATTGGAGGCTCCTTTGCACTAGACTATGATGTTAAATGTAATTAAGAACTTGGATTTCATGAGTTAGAAAAGCAGTTAACATAAAACCAGAAGAGTCGCCAGTGGCCGCCTCACATACATGGACCCATCCAGAGTGTTCTCTTTCACAGTTGACAGATGACAACATCACGTTTAGAGTCTCTGGACCAAATTGTGTCGATGTTTGGTTGTGGGGTTCTAAAAATTTTAGTAGGCTTGCTGATTTATTTTTTTAGTGACTGGATTGCATGATATCGATGAATATATTCAGGCCCAGCTACTTCTGGCTGTGAGTATTCAGTTTTTTTCTTTTAAAGGAAAAGCACTAGAACTGATATTATTATTATTAATAATAATAATTATTATAATAATAATTATAATAATGACAATTTATATGTTGCTGTAACACAGCCATGCCATCACAATGGCATCATATTAAATTAAGAGCTAGAACAATGCACTGATGTCCCCATACAGAAGAGCTAGTCAATGGGGAAGGTTGTAGTATTGTTTTATAAAAATGTAGTTCTAGTTTTAGTCTCCAGTGATGGAAATATTTAACTCATCATTATTGTTCTTGTTACCATCAGTCTTATGTTTCCTTGGATTTCTGTAAGGGGGTGTAAAATGTATTAAATAAAATGTTTATGAAAACGTTTTTAAACTTGAATTCATAGTAAAGTTGTGGTTTTCGTGATTGCCACAATCATCATCGTAATATGAAACTGATTATTTCTGCAATGATTTCTTTAAAGGCACTGAACATTACAACTCATGTGCTGAAGAAAGGTGGAACGTTTGTTGCAAAGGTTGGTTATTTTCATTACTCTGCTCTTACTGACAGCATCTGTTGACATCATATAATGTGAATAACTAGACATGTATTTACTAGGGGTGGGTAACAATAAAAAATTTTAATCGAAACTAATCGCACGATTAAAATTTGTAATAACGCGATTAATATTTAATCGAATGTCACAATAGATAACAAGTACAACTACTCTACCGACTCTGAGTAGTTACGTTGAATATGCGCTATATAAATGCTTGCAGTCAGTAAACAAAAAGCAAACATGCTTTTACTACTTGTTTTTCCTTTTAGTTTAGTTTAAAGTTTAAACTTAAGGTTTTTACTTAGTAATAGCGGTTTTATCAAGAATTGTTTTAGTGCATCTATTAAAAATAATTGGGCGCAGTGACAATAGCGTTAACTGCATTAAAAAAGTTAATCGCGTTAATTTTTTCTTGAAGTGGCCCTGTATAAATATCTAATTAGAATTATAAAATGTAAACTTCAAATTTCCAAAGCACCACTTGAAAGTTAAATGGAGGGCTTATTCACAAGCTTTTACCACCGCACACGTTGATAATAAGTGAGCATTTACGCTAATTCATGTACTGTTTGTTGCTAGGTTAGTACAGGAACTTGGATAATGTATGTGAAAGTTTGTCTTTGAGCTGAAGGAGAGTTCTTTCTGTCTTAGATTTTCCGAGGGAAAGATGTGACGCTTCTCTACTCCCAGCTGAGAATCTTCTTCCCTCTGGTGACGATCGCAAAGCCACGCAGTAGTCGCAATTCCAGCATCGGTAAATTATCCTCTAATTCGTGGGCTTAAGCTCTGTTCCTGATGGTTCGTTATTACTATGACACAATTTGGTAAAAGCTTTTATGTTAAACTTAAACAAATCACATGCTGTGCATGGACAAGTTTGGCAATTCTAGTGAATTGTGAAGACAAGAAAAGATTCCTTAACAATAATGTATATTGTATATGAATGCTTGTATGTATGTATAATGTATGTGTGTTTTTCTACACAAATATGCCATATGTATAATTGTATATATACAGTGTGGACTCATTAACAAAAGTCAGGTGTCAGGCCTCATATTACTGTGTGTAAACTAGTCCACGTGTTAAAAGAGATAATGCTGAAAACTCTATATTTAATGCTAAAATGTCAATATTTAATGCTACATTGCAGTTCTTGTATGGTGTGCTAACGAATATGGCGTATAACGTGTTAAGTTAATAGCTAATAGGGAACATAGCACAACCTCATGTTGAGTGAAATGGCACGTAAACTAGGAGCGCATAAACAAGCCCATGATTTATCTGGATATCTGTATTTTGTCCTACTGAACCTCTTTTAAGTTCTAAAACATGCATTATTTAGCAGATCTATCTAAAAAGGTGCATCTTGAGATCAGCTGAAAATTGTCTCTGGCTGGGTGAAGCAGAACAGTTGATGAGACTTGCAGAGGAAATTTGATCCAGAAAACCAGTGGACACAAAAGAACTGTTACAGTTCAGTCTATAAAGTCCCTTGACATCTATTGGCACAAGGAATCATCTTTTGAGTGTCCCTTAAATTCTGAACATTTGATACCTTACTATGTAATAAAGTACAGGATAATGCTTCTCTGGTATCAGCCTTTGTCCTCCTTATCCATTGTTTTTGTTGTGTGCTGGGATTTATGCGTAGTGCTTTCTGTTACAGAGGCATTTGTTGTTTGCGAGAATTACTCTCCTCCCGAAGGTTACATTCCAAACATGTTCAACCCTCTACTGAATAACTCTCAAGGTAAATTTACACAACCCTAAGGATAGGTTTTACAACTTGTACTGAGCTATCACTACACCTTAACAGTGCCAGGTCTCAAAACTGCAATCTTTTCCATCTTTTCAGACTTGCATTGGCCAAGGCTAGTTTTGAGTTAATTTATGCACTACCCTATCCAAGAGTTTTAGTTGCCATCCTACTATTGCATTCATTATTTGATTATATTATGTGGTATTGTATCATGTGGAAATTCTGTCATTTGCATATGGTACAGTGTGGACCCCTTAGTTGTTAAGGGACATGCCTTATGATACAGCATGGAAAACAGGCTGTGCGTAAGAAAGGGCATGTTGAGAAAGTAAATAATTAGCACTACACTGCAGTTCTTTTATGGCACATTAACCAGCAGAGCATGTTAAGTTGATAGCATTTGGAACATAACACTATTTGCATTAAGGAGAAACTAATGGCGTCTAAACCAGGAGTGCATAATCGAGTGCCCACTGTATTTGAATAAACTTGGTGCACTTATTTAGTTAAGTGTCATGTTATGTGCCTTCCTGTGATGCTTTTGTACCGGGTATGTGTGTATCTGAACAGTTAAATGGCGCATCTTAATAAGGATGGTTTTTGTTTTTCAGATGTTGACTTCAACAGTCTGGCCGGCATCAATCGACTCATTGTTCCTTTTCTTGCTTGCGGTGACCTCAGTGCTTACGATTCTGACAAAACTTACCCACTTGAGGTGAGTTCTGTTACTAATTTATCACTTAAGCCTAACACTGGGTGTTGAAGGGACACTCAGAAGGAACCAGGTTGGTCCCACTGTTTGGAGTTGTTACACTGGCTCTACCTTTTGCAAGGTAAAAGATACTGCCTGAAACAGTCTGCTGGATCAAGGGGAAAACGTGCATGACATTGTACAACTCCTAAGACATTCAAATCATAAGACCTATCTTTTAAACTATCATGTGACTATAATTGAGTTTTTAACTCATTTGCAGTGCCATTTTCATCGGCCTTGGCTGAGCTATCGTGCTATATTAATCATTTTTTTTATTGTTATTATTAAGAACTCCCAACTGTAATTGCACCACATTTCTGATGTGCAGCTTAACACTTTGACGATTCTGCATTGGAGCTGCATTGATATCCCAGTTACTTTTTATACACTCGTCGTTAAAGTGTTAAACCTGTAGGTTAAGTCAACAAAAGCTACCAAGCGAGTCTTAAGCTGTGCATTGAACAACCACATGTCGTACCATCTACTCTGTGGCTGTTGTAGAGTAGCCTCGCTTTTGAAATATGAATCATAGTTCATTATGTTGATGGAAATTGAAAATTTGCCTAAGCACTAAGTTGCATAGGTCAGAGAATAAAAAAAAGCTATGGGCAAGAACCTCACTTCATGTTAATAAATATTGCAGAAATTTCTTCAGCTCTCTGTGTAACAGTTTACACATAAGCTTAAATATTTTGTTCTTTTTCTGTATATTTATGCAGCATTTTATTGTATTAGTACATTTATAAATGTAATGAATATTGCAGCTGGAGCCAGGCAAGACTTACTCATACCATGCACCGACCCAGTTACCAATCAACCCGCCCTACAAAGAGGCATGTTTCCTTAAGAAGAATGACCTGCTTGCCAAGCCTGAACTTCGACCTATGACCTCGGCCACTGTCTCAGATGAATGTTTGTCATCTTCTGCTGCAGAAAATGAAGTGATGTCAGGTGAACATCTGACAGAACAGAACAGTGCAGACTTGAGCGAGAAGTTAGAGAGTGTAGCGATATAAATTATTATAAAACTCTGCGTAACTGGAAATTTGTTGTTAGGTCATTGTGGTCTTCATAAAGAAGACATGTGGTGAAACGGTGCACATTAATTGATCTGAAATTTTCTGTCACCAGGCGAGAGAGAGAGAAAGAAAGAGATAGAGGAGTGAGAAGAGAGAAACAGACAGACAGAAAGAGAGGAGTGAGAAGAGAGACCTCGCTAATGGTCGAGCCCTTGCTACGTACGATAATTATAGTTTACTGGCCGACATTGCTACAGTCATTGATTCGGTTAAAGTGGGCCTGGGCAAAAAAGTAAAAAACCACTACTCCAGTGGAACAGAATTCTTGAAATAACTCTCGTCTTGACAACCTCTGGTTTGGCAGCTAGACTAACGTAAAACACAAGGAGGAATAAAGAATTCTTTTAATCATGTTTGAGTAATTTTTCTTAAGTTAGAAGTTTTGCAGACAAAAGCACTACTAAGTTACTGCGATATAAAACTATATAAGGTGTCCTCAAAAAGTACAAAACTGATTTCAGTGGTTCGCCAAAACCACGTTATACCAGTAATTTAGAAAGATTGAAATGTCTGTGGTACATAAATACTGAGCACTGTTGTTCAATAAATACATGACCGAGATGAAAAGTAAGAAATCAAATCCACATATGCGTGATCTAAAAAACTAACAATAATTATATAAGCTATTCTTGCTAATATAATACACAAACTAATTTCTTCAAAAACTGTTAACCATTTGTTCCCCGACGATTCCTTGCTCCGCTAACAGACGCAGGGCGTGTTAACAAAATAATTACTTACTTGTTCATGCAACCCATTGTCTAAGTAGATATGTATGCTAAGGGACATCAATTATATAGCACCTCTTGCTGACCTCTTTAACATTTTACTGATGAACTGCATTGGTTTCCCAGTCACTCTGAGTACACTCTCATTGTTAGTGTTAAAAGCACGGCTTGTGATGAAAAAGTACAACTATATATGAAAAAATGCATCTTCAGCCACACAAACGGCCGCCATTGCTACAGGAAGCCGGCAACAAGTCTTGCACCAATTACTGGCCAGTTTAGTTTGTTCATTATGTCGATTTTCTAATGCCGTTATGAAATAAACTTAAAGCTGGTCTGTTTCAGCTTGTTTCTCCATACTTGACTTCTAGTTCTCTCTGACTTACTGCAGTTCAACTTGGCTTCTCTAAGAGACTACTTTCTTTGACTAGGATTTCAATTGGATTGACCATCAATTGATGCTGTACAATAATAGTGCTATAGAAATCATTCAATTGTACTGAAGTAAAATATGGACGGTAAATAAAAATGGCCGGTTACAGTGGAGATCAGATTATAACAATGACCCTGGTTACACCAGCTCTGCTTACAACATGTAGCTTACAACATGTAGCTCGAAACAGGCTACACAGGTAGACTCTTGCAAACTTGTAGAACCAGACCAAATTAATCTCATCGACAGCTGAAGTCAGCATTCTACAGATCTACTTGTACGCAGGAAAACACGATGAAAATCCACAAGAATACTAGTAACAAAACTGATAGTTTTGGCAACATCCTAAATGTACCAGAACCTTCATTCCTCGGTTAAAGACCAGATCTAAAAGACCGCTGAGAGCATCTTTCCAAATACTACAAAATGAGTAAAAGATTTCAACAAAATGTTGATAAATTTTGAACTAATGCCAGTTAGAAACATTCCAATAACATATCACGTTATACTGAATATTATGCTTTAACAAAACAAGCAACAATATATCATGCAGTTTAAGACTCCGAAAGCTTCATTCACCCAATAATAATATAAATTCATCAACCAATCTTGTGAGATGTAAAAGCTAGAGCAGTACTAAAAGGGCGCCTACAAACACATTAAGCAGACAACGATTAATAGAAATGCTATAATCAGAAAACAGCTGTCTGTAAAATTGCCATGCTGTAACTCCTAGTGCACACAATTCATTCATTCATTCATTCATTACTTGAATTTGTATAGCGCCTCTTCAAGGGAACTACTCAGAGGATCTTTAATGGTAGCTTTGAGTGTCTTTGCGACACATCCAGTCAAACCATCCCATTTTCTCTATAGTTACGCTCACATCCTGTATTAACCAGAATGCTGGTAAATACATACACCCAGACCTATGTAGCATGAAGACATTTGCCATCAGTATGGTCACTCACTAAGACTGCAACTGTTAGCATGCATGAGATTACTACTTCACTGGAGAGTCAATGCAATATATGGTAAGTTAATAGATAGATATAATAGATAATTAAGTTAAGCTAACAGATAGAATATATTTTTTGTTTTTGAAGAGATGCTGAAAAATTAGCAGGGTCAAGGCCATATGGTCGCTATAGGAAACGTGCAGATTTACATATGTGTTGTGTTAGCTATCCGTAGATAACGTTACATTGCAGTCATAGACAGGCAACAAAAGCATCTGACAGGCTGCACAGGTAGACTGCACAGGTAGACAACTGACATCATAGTTATAAAAAGCCACTGCAAATGCATTTATTATCTGCACCAATTTTACTAGCGTTTAGTCCACCCATGGCAAAGTATTTCGATTACTAGCATCTACTTTACCCATGCTAGGGGTTCAGATAAGCATTCAATTACTGCTAAATGACGACAATTGCAAAGGAATGAAAAAGGAAGAACTCCGACATTCATTGCTGTAGTAGAAAATTGAACCTAAGCTATGGTAAATGAAAGCATAATGGAAGCAATTTGAACATTTTGAAAATTTGAGCTAAATGCTTGCTTGCAAAATGATGTTCAGAAGGTCTAGCCATAATTGTAAGTGCCTATTTAAATAGCCCTCTTCAACAAAAACAACTGATATCAGAGCTGCTTCTGACCTGACTACACGAGACATAAACCCAAAGACTTGTTACAATTATTGCTAATTACAATTAATACTGATTACAATTATTATTACCGATTACAATTTCTCTTCTGTTTGTTTCTCCTCTTCCTTGAACACAAGTGAGAACTGACTCCATTTAAAATTATTTTACCGGTTTTCCATTTATATTTAATTTACATAGCATAAACTAGAACCTTATTATAAGATGCTTCATGACAAAAATTGCACTATTACATGATATAGATTCCTAGAATTACATGATATACATTCCGATAATTAGCTTTAGAATATGACTTTCCCAATACACAACCTTGTAATTACAAAAAAACACAAAATAGATCTTGGACGTAGCTTTGTACAGAGGTTCCAGCAAAATAAAAAACGAGAAAATCACGGCCATTAATTTAAAAAATTGCTTTAGAATACGAATTACCCAAACATAACGATAATATAACACAAATAAATACTTTATGGCTTTCAGAAGTAGCTTTGTAAAGAGACCACAGCAAACAAAGAAATCTGAAAGTCAGGGATATAAATCTGAAAATTAGCAATAGAATACTTTCTTCCCACAACACAACCTTGTTATAATCCCACAAAAGGCCTGACAAGGCTCTCGGAAATAGCTTTGTAAGGAAGTTCGTGCAAACTGATAAATCTTTAAAAAACCCAGGTATATGTAAAAAATGAGCTTTATAATATGATTTACTTACAACAACCCCACATTTTTTACTGACAAAATACTCAATTTAACTCTCAGAAGTAGCACTACATGAAGATACCAGCAGAAACAAAGAGAACCTATGAATTCATGAATTCGTCAGCAACAAACTTGCTGCAAATTGAATCAGTGCTTGGAGTAAATCAACAAATGCTATGACTTTATAACAACCGAGTTCAGAAAGTGACTGAAAAATTACATGTACTCAGAACCATAAACACTGTAAAATCGTGTTAGTGAGAAACAAAATCTGAAGAATGATGTTTGTACAACATAAAAATCCTAACTTGTTAGAAAGTTGTGTACATATGAAAACACGAGAAAGCAACTAATTCTTCCCGCAAAGGTACAGATCTGAACCTATGACCACTAGGTTGACAGATAGCATACTAAAGACTAATCTATCAAGAACCCACTATGAAAAAATGATGAAAATATTAATTCTTCTACTCCGCAATGTTTGCCGGTTTCTTTACAGATCCTCTTAAAACAAGTCCCAATTGGTTTTCTACACCAGATTTAATCTCAGTGTCACAAAGGCAATTGATAGTTCTAGCGGGCAAGCAAAGCTTTTCTGTAATTATTATTCTACAGACAGTTCAGTTTCATGGCCCATAGAACTTTGGCTGTCAAGGGCTCGCTCAGTCATGTCGATACACTTGAAGGACAATCGCAGTTTGAAGTAAAGTTTACAGTTGGTAGTGGCAAATAAGTTGTTATTGGCCAGGATTCCTTCTATGGCTTCTCATGAATACTGCTGATGGAACGCATAACAAGTTAACCTCAACTTCTTCCCATCTTCTCTCGAAATTGACCAATTTATAAATCCAAACACCTTTACTACACACCACATTGTCCCATCCAACTGTCTCATTTCCAATCAGGTGCGATAGCGTAATGGTTTGTGAGCTGGACTGTCAATCCCAGCCACGACAGAAATTTGGTTCAAGATTTCTGCTAAACCTGTGCTCTCTAGCCAACTCAATGAGCACACTCACCATACACTGTTAGTAGGAAGATGAGACTGCAGGGAAGAGGACTGGCTACCGAAGCTAAGAAAATGAAGTTGCTAACACTCAGGCTAGCTCAAGGGACTGCTCTTCTTTTTCTTCTTGTTAGCTTCCAAATCTCATCAAAACAGGCATTCACAGTATTTTAAGATCACAGCTGTGCCTTTAAGCAGAAGCACAACAATAAACTGAGACAAAATTCACTCGACTTAAACATTTTACGAAAATAAGCTGGGTAGAATTGCGACAAAAACTGCACAACCCACTGCAGCGAGGTCAACAATCGCTTGAGCGCCGCCAGCAGACAACGCCGCACGATACGCTCGACTGTAGGCCTTGAAGTTATGAGGAGGCGGAGGGAGGGAAATGAAGAGCCAGTAGTAGAGGGGTCTTAATTCAACAGCCTTCCGTGTGTACACAAGCGTATTCAGTCCATCTTTATCATAGTGTGCTGGTCTGAAGCGCCAACCCATTGCACTGTTGAAATGAAAACACAAAAGTAACTCACTCACTTTATTGTATCAGCCCATGAATAATAATTATGCATGAGAAACTCATCATAATGCTATCTTTGGGAGTCATATAAAGAACTACCTTATAACGAGGTTGTTATATAATGAGTTTGATTTCTACATATGAACTAATTTTGGCAGCAATGTCCCTGACAATGTTATATCAGAATTTATGTTATAACAAAGCATGTAATAACTAGATTCCTCTGTCTCAAACAAATTCTACAATGCCTGTGTCTAATGAACAAGACATTAACCAATGGTTTATCAAAAACAAGCTGCAGTCAGTTCAGTCTATGAAAGTCGGTCCTTGACTTAAGATGAAAAATGACATCAGCATAGATTATGCTAATTTTAAAAAGCTGTCCTGTTAACAGGTTGCTGTTGTCATGCTTGAGCTTAAGGAAAAAGATCCTTCAACCTGAAAACCCAACTTTGGTATTTAGAACTGTAATTGTTGTTAGTAACTTCTATTGTGCCTGCGTTCGTTGTACAAACCGATGGCACACAAAAACCAATGTATAGGCCTAGGCATCAGGCATGCAAACCTTCGCCTGTTTTGTCACAAAGTTTGACTAGACAGAGCTATACTGACAGAAACAATCTCTTGTGTTAATTACTAATAAAATACAGCCCGTAAAAACAAAGTTTTTACTATATCCATCTAGTATCCTATAACGTGTACTCTGCGCTTAAAATAGTCCGCGTTCATTTTGCAACATAGCATGCGTTTAATGAGGCAGCGCACCCGTTTTTGTTGCGGCCAATGGCAACGCTGGCCAATGGCAACGCTGCGTAATCGGAAAAGGGGATTCCCGATTCGAAAAGTTGAGTCCCCGATTCTATAAGCTAGCCTTTTTGGGGAGCTGAAATTTTGATAGAATGAAGTGTGTGCGAGGGCGAGTCTATCTGCCAAGTTTCACGACGATTGAATGATTGTAAGTGATCGAACTAGTCGTCGCAAGATTTGACTTTTTAGCCTGTGGCTCAATCAAGCAAGCAAGCAATTTTCCCGCAAGTTAAACTAGATGGATAAAAAGACTGACTAATCTGTGAGAAATTCCCCACTGCAACCATCACAATGACTTGAATAAGTCTAAAGCAGTTACCTTGCAACTCAGCATCCGCCTAGCCACTCACCTTCTGATGTTGTACGGGTTTCCTGCATCAGCCTCGTGCTTGATCATGTTAAATCGAGCAACAGATCTGGGAAATCGTGTTATCTTAAGACTCTTGGCCTCAATCCTGTGTAAAAAAGAGAATTAGTCAGCTAAAAATAGACATCTATCAGAGAATGTAACGTAGCATTTACATCGCAGAAAATAATGTAATGTTTATCATTTGCCTGCAGATTAAGTTGTTCTTAAGAATACCAACATCCTCTAAGTTGACAGGAAGCACCTTTGAAAGGTACTTAAAAGGCACTATATAAATGTCTCATTACATTACATTACTAGTACTATTACTTTATATATATAGGATCCTGAGTGGCCGAGTGGGTTGGTTGCCTGCTCGTCACGCCTTGCAACTCCGGGTTCGCCTAGCCGGTCGGGTTCTTATCAGAGATTAATTACGGATCTTTACTGCGGGTGGCTCGGCTCGCATTATAAACGTGGAGTACAATACAACACACAATACAACACAACACAATATACTGGGGGCGCGGTGGTTTAGGGGTTTGTTCGGTGTGCAGCTGGAGGGTTGCGACATCTATCAGAGAATCCACCGTAGCAAGCCGCCGCCAGGACCCTGGGCAAGTCCTTCACTTGCAATTGCAGTTTAAGCTTCGGCGTGAAACTCCCATTCAGCTGTCCGCGCAGTTGTCAGGGAGCGCCTCTGAATGGGAAATCTGATAGGGGCGCTATAACAAGTGTTCAAATACAATACAATACAATATATAAAGTGTAAGCTTATGCGTCTCTCAGAAGTACTGTGTAGCAGGTACACATGTTGCATTTTGATTAAGAACAAACCTTATGCCCTACATTCTTTTACACGGTGACCAAACATATTTAAAATGAAAAAATTAAGAATAATTGCCAAGGTTAGGCTAATCTTTAAATTAATTAATTTTTAAAAATCTTTAATTTTACAAGAAACTGTTTTAAACATCAGGGCAAAAATGCTGAAATACATGAAATTTTTTCGTCACGTTAGCTCTATATATTGAAAGTGTTTGTTGAACGTACCTTTTGAGCATGTCATCATCTTCTCCACCCCATCCATAAAACTGATTGGAGAAACCATTGACTAACTGAAACTGGGCTTTAGTGAATGCTGTCACCCCTCCAAAGAGCCCTGCATACGGAATTCTGCAAATTGCAAACGCGCAGGAAAATTAAAACTAACTATATATAACTTTAACAGTTACAACTCATCTTAATAGCAGCTTGGCTAGTTATCCATTCTCACAGTTTAAGAAATTGTTACTTTGTGCAGCTAATCTCTCCAATTTATCTGAGTCATAAGTTTCAGCCATACATTATGCATTTATTAAGCTCCATTATCTATCGATGGTTCTGCACAATTGTCAGTGAAGGACTTGCTTAAAGTCTCTACTCAATAACCATCTCAGGGGAGGACTGAACCCTACTCTTCAAATTACAAGGTGACTGCTCTAACCAATCAGCTAATGTGTCCCAGTTTTCAGCTAGGCAGTACTTGGTAAAACAAGATATATATAGTTTTCTATTTTCTTCACGTCATAAGTGTACAGTTTCAATTTACCTAACAGCCAGTGACCCTAAAACCTTCAGTTCTGCAAAGAAGAAAAAGCAGAAAAGGTTTGCAGAAGGCAGAAAATGATCAAACTGGTGCACAAATAAAAATGAAACAAAAATTTGAATACAAATTCGTATATAGCCTGTAAAAATAATTAAAAGAGATGTAGAGAATCAAATAGCTTTGCTAACTTATAGTCCCATTTGTCAACAAAGGCTCCGATGTGGCGAGGCACGGAGGAGCAGACGTAGAAGTTGCGGTCATCCTCTGGAAGCATGTCGACGTCATGGAAAATGTAGCAGTCGAATGGCGCTACATTGGTTGCCTCACTGAATCCAGCGTTCATCAGCATGGCCTTGTTGAAGACCTCAGGTTCTGCCTTTGAAGGACAGACACTTCAACGATTCAGTAAAAATGTATGTAAATACCCTGTAGAGGCGCTATATAAATTTATAGGTACAATGAAATGTTAGATCCATTCTTTCTCACATCTTTATAAAGATTTTTCTTTATACTGGTTAATAATCTTGACAAAGTCCCTTGTGCCTGTACCATATAAAGACATATCCTTATCAGAAGTGTCAGTGAAAAACAGAGAAGTCAGAAGCACACAGAAAAATTTATTTCCAAGTTCCCAAGGTCTTTCTGTACTAAAAGCCCTAATTAAAAGCCCTAATTAATTAATTTAATCCAGCCCCGATGATTGAACCGGTGACGCATCTCTACAACATGTCGGTCCTCTTCTCTTATGTCCCACCTCAGTGGAAAACCAGTACTATCACACCAGTACCAAAAGTAAACCACCCGACAGAGGCCGCTGATTATCGCCCCATATCGGTTACACCTATCTTATGCCGAATACTTGAAAAAATCGTGCATCGGTTTTTCACCATATTCTGCTTGAGCCCCAGCTAAATCAAGACTTCACAGACCAGTTCGCCTTCCGACCAACAGGATCCACTACAGCAGCACTAACAGCACTAACAACCAATCTTTTGGAGCTACTAGAATCAAATCAGTATGTTCATCTCATTGCCTTGGACTTTAGTAAAGCCTTTGATACGGTGCGGCATTCGTACCTGGCTGAGCAACTGGCGGAGATGCAAATTCCTGATTGCATCTACAATTGGATCGTGGCCTTTCTGGAGGATCGGGGCCATGGAACTAAATTCAACGGCTTCACATCTCTCCTCATGAAAATCAACTCTAGTTTTGTACAGGGTTCAGGTTCTGGCCCAAATAATTTTATCATCACAATATCTAAGCTCAAGACGATTCACATTGGAAATATAATACTAAAGTATGCTGATGATAGCTACTTACTGATACCTTCTTCTAATAGTGCCACTGTTTCAGCTGAACTAGAACATGTGACAAATTGGGCAAAAGCATGCAACCTAAAACTAAACCATAAAAAGACGCAAGAGATGATTGTAAGAGGGGTTGGGAGGAGAGGGCGGGTGTCACCCTGCGGCCACCCCGGGAGTGACCAGAGTACATAGCATGAAGGTACTGGGGGTTATGCTTACTGAAACTTTAAGTTTTGAGATGCACATTGCCCAAATATGCTGCAGGGCTAGGCAATCCATGTATGCCCTGCGCATACTAACTGCCCATGGTCTATCTGGCCCTGGGCTTTACGATGTGGTGAGGGCGACAACGGTGGCACGCCTGTTGTATGCTGCTCCGGCATGGTGGGGCTTGCCAGCCAAAGGGAGAAGGGAATGCTCCAGTCTGTAATGAACAGATTGATCCGTCAGCGATACCTCCCAAGTGATAGCCCAACCTTTGAACAACTATGCCTTAAAGCCGACACCTGCTTGTTTTCGGCGGTCCTGGCAAACCCGGGCCATGTTCTCCATAGGTTTCTTCCTCCAAAAAGCTGTTGGCCTATTCCCTTCGACCCCGGTCACATGACCGTGTTTTACCTTTAGCTAATCATACTATGAAAAAAACTTTTATAGTTAGAATGCTTTATTCATATTGACTATTGATTGTTTATTGTTTATTATATATGATGTATGTACACCAGAATGCGGATTGCAACTGGTTCAATAAAGAATATACTTACTTACTTACTTACTATATAAATGACTTCATAAATCCCCTTGCTGCCAATCTCTAATATGGCACCCAGGATTCTTGAGGCAGTATACATATACTGTTCATTCAGAAACCTCAATCAACAATAATGCTTAAAAGAACAGATCTCCGAAGAAGAGTCCTTCTAGGACTAGTCCTCAGAGAAGAATAATCCTCAGAGCCTTACGAAAAATAGTTTTTGGAGGACTCTTACAAGCAGAGTCCTTCAAGGAAAAGTCTTTAGTGGTAGTCCTAAGAACAGTCCTTAGAAGGAGAGTGCTTACAGGAAGAGAGCCAGAAGTAGTTTTCCTGACCTGTTCCACAACAAAGATGGTGTAATCAAGCATCTGTCGCTGCAGGAACGGATGTAGGATGTACAGAAGTGCTTGTAGATGTTCTTTACGATCTCGGAATGGAATGATAACAGCTACACGCTGACGAGGCATGCAGTCGCTTGGTGCCCAGAGGCCACCCGGGGCTAACTCAGGATGCAGTAATACGATACTTTCGACAGGAGGGGTATCCGAAAAATTAACAAGAAACCCTCCAACTACAACAAGAAGACCAAACATGCTGTTTTCAATTTTCAGACAAGTCTTTACAATATGCTCATTATAACATACAAATAGCTGAATTTATAAAATTTCTCTATAGTCATTTATAGTTATTGCACCAATACGATAGGTCTTATTCCACAATTATACTTGCATTAATTAACTTCAAATGGCCCTAATTTAGTGTACACTTTACAGATTTTTCTTCATAGCAGTTCATTATTCTAGTCTATATATGTGATAAGTAAATAGCCACAGTTTCACTTAAGAATTCATGTTTTGAATACATTCATGTGTCACTTAAGCCAAAAAATAGCTAAGTAAAATACCCAACATTACTTTAATATTAAAAGTGCTGTATAATTTAATAATTGATATAAATGGAGATCATTCATTTTAGGGCTTAACCGATTTCGTTTTTTTGCCGATTCCGGATACCGGATAGTGTAGACCATTATTTGCCGATTCCGATTTCGATTCCGAATAGTAATAAAGATTGTAATCTGACCAAATAGAAGGACATCGAAGACCAGTCATCCAATTAACGGGTGTTCAAAGGCCACGACTATGGTCGATTTGACAGGCTGCAGATAGGCTGGTCAGTGAATGGGGTTGCAAGAGATCTCCACAAGACTCTCTCTGTGTCTGTCTCTGTGTGTCTGTGTATCCTTCAGGCTTGAATTCAACCATCCCAGAGGAGGGGTTCAGATTGCTCCTAGCGCTGATGATCCCTCCCACATGTGCAGTCTGCTGTATAGTCCAAGGAGGTCTTAATACCCCACCCCAAGATCAAAGATCAACCCATGGTGACTGTCAAACGTTTTACACCGTGGCCGACGGGTTCAGGGTTGTTGAGAGTCAACCCTCCTCCCCTCGTGTGATCAATGTATCTATTAAGACCTCCCTGAACTATCTGATGAAGGCAGTCACTGTATAGGGAGAACTAGCAGAGGTCATTAATAAAGCCATCCCCGGCTGATAACGGCAGGCCGCGACCGTCATTAGCTATCCAACTATTAAATGATCTGTGTGGGAAATCATCACTGCAGGGCCATAAATTATTGTTATAGTTTGAAAACCGTCAAAAACATTTTTTTACTAATCGGCAGCCTAGAAATTCCGGATCCGGATAATTCCGGATAGTCCAAAATCGGCAAAATCGGTTTGCCGATCCGGATTCCGGTTAAGCCCTAATTCATTTGCACACAAGGTTGCGAAATGGCTGGGCATTGGAAGCTAAAGACAATTATAAATTATCAACTCAAATTTAAAAGAAACAAAACCACAGAATCTCTTTGTCCTGTGAAATTATAAGACCAAACTGAATTCCTCTTTAGCAACCTCACCAGGATGCAAAATCATTTTGAAGAAAATTTCTTTATGCTTTGTTTGGCATGATAAAGGTCCAGATTAAATATACAACTAAAATAAACATAACAAAATACTTTATTACCAAGATCTTTAGGAAGACAGTCACAAACTTCACTGGAATTCGATCTACTCATCTGATTCTGCCAATGCTCGATGTTCTTTTCGGCTGGCAAATAATTTTTCTTACAGAACTCTTTGTACCGGAGAAGAAAAGAACTCGCCGGCTCGTCGATGCCAGGATCAACCCCAAGACCAGACAGATTTTCTGAAGACCAGCCAATACTGAAGTTCCCAACGTTTGCGTAGACCCAGTGTGGCAGGTGGAGACCGATAGCGCTCAGCAGAACAACAATCATCTCAAACACAACCACAGCTATGACAACATTCAGACAGAACTGCAGATTGAGAGAGCAGATATTCCGTCGAATCATTGTCTGCATTGGACTCATCTGCAATAACAGAATTTATCAACACAAACGTCAGGCAAGCAGATAATTGCTTTTGCAACCCACAGATTAAAAGCCAGATGGTGTGCAATTGTCATCATTTAGCAGTAATTGAATGCTTATCCGAAGCCCTAGCATGTAAAGTAGATGGAGAACTATTCCATGCAAAGGGGATTGATAGCCTTCACAGATCGGACTCATCAAACATACTCCAAACAGTAATCACGTTGAAACGTTGGATTATCATTGTAATATTATATTATTATTCAGCTAAATTACATGGCATCATAAAAGTTAAAACCTGAGACAAGGGTTTGAAAAGAAATTACAAATCAATTGGTTAACAGTGCTTTGGACTGTCTGATCTACCAATGGATTATGATTTTTGATTGTGATTTATCAAAATGACCATTGACTGATGTTTGAATATTATGATAACGGTACTAAACAAGTCACGAGATTACATTTAGCTTAGATTAGATTAGTCATTTAATCCATAGCCCTTATGGAACAAGTACATTATCAATAGCCTTCTAAATACAACACATATGTAAAGTACAGTAAAGTAAGAGCTCTAGCAGATCAGTTCTTAAGACCAGCCCCACAAAGCATCCATGGCTATAAAATGTCGGGAGATCTGATTTCCATTGTTTTGGCATCAAAGGAGAAGGCAGCCATCTTCTATGCAATCAAATCTTTCCATTAACAAAACTAGGCAATTTAGCTTCCGGTTGATGCAAGATGTTGTCCGGGGTGGAGATGTGTCCGAAAAATATTGTCATTGGTTCATGTGACCAATGATCTTCAGATAGCAACTTTCAAGTTAAACTGATTAATATGAATGCGAGATCTTGTCCAGGAAAGACATAAAATAGGAAAGATGAATTAAATTCTTCCAACGTACCAAAGATACGATGTGTAAGTATGCATGAAAATCCGGTAGCACACAAAATTAAGGGTTTACAAAGCATGTCAGCATTCAGTGAGCAATTTTGTTTCCTGTAAGAATTCCTTCAAGAAAATTGGAAGAAATAATTTCACATATTTAGGTGAAGTTAGAAAATGAATAATTAAACAATTCAGTCAGATAAACTGCTAATCGTAAACATGCATAGCCTGCTGACCTTGACTTCCCTCAATAAATCACTTAAATGCACTTACTGACAACTAACTGAAATGAATATGGGTTTCAATAGGTACTCTAATTTCCTTTCATTGCTATCATCCTCAATCCTATGTTTACTTCTCATTCCACTTATTATTACTAGCTTCCTCTATCCCAGCGGTTTACAGCAATAAAAGGGCTTCTCTGGAGCCGGTAATAGACCCACTTGTGAAAATCTTGGCAATTATGTATTGTGTGCACTATAAATTTGCATTCGTAAATTGGCATCGAAATATGCATAGATTTACTTTGGTACAGCATTTAGAAATGTTGTAGCTCCCAAAAAAATGTTTCACGAAGAAACTTGGTGACCCACCTGCCTACCCAGTTTTTTTTTCGCGACCCACTTTTGGGTCGACGACCCACAGTTGAAAATGGGTTTCAACACTACTCTATTTCCTATTGTTATCATCCTCAACTTAAGTTCTCATCCACTTATTATACTAGCTTCCTCTGCCCTAGGTTACTTCTCATTCTCTTATAATTACTATCTTTATACTATGATTTCTTCTCATCCACATCTGCTGATTTCCTCATCCCATTTGAATATTGCTGGCACCTTTTCCCTGCAAGCATTGCTATGGACTTTAGATGGGATAAATTATAAATTACGGGTCCACTACGGCTACGATAAAATTTTAATTAATTGTAATTAATTAATGCATTTTGATGCTTATTAGATAGGCCTAAATATAATGCAATAAACTCAGCTGATGCTTTTCACTTTGTGCACGATCACAAGTCATTTTGCGTTGAATAGAGATCTGGAGAAAATAAGAAAACTTAAATCCCCAATAAATGAAAAACCTAAATTTCTTTCATTTCCAAAAGTAGGTATGTGCAACTCTTATGTAGGCTATGATAAGGATTATAACTTTGTTTACATAGGACATGGGACTATGGTAAGTGCTACGTAGGCCTAATTTAGGACTTACAACAAAGTTTCGACAGTGGGGAATTTGTTTCTAAAACTCGTGTCATCACTACAAGTACAAGCATAGTGTGTTACAATAATGATTGATTAAACTGCTCAAACTTTTTTGCTGTTCTTTCTCATCTTGACTGATAAATATATTGTCTCGCGTGTCATTTTCATATCACGTTAATATGATACTTGAAACATTAACACAATACTTCAAACGTCGTCTAACTCTCAGCCTATGGTCCATACATTATTTCACACAGACAATATCTCGCATATGTTGTGCCAAATACTGTCTTGACAACGGAAGTGGGTGGAGCCAGACACATCTCCACTCTGGACAAGATCTTGCACCACACTTGAAAAAGACACCTTGTCATGAGATAACAAATCTACAACAACTATAATTGAAATAAAAGACAATAAATCAAAAAATCACAAATAAAATACAGCCCGTAAAAACAAAGTTTTTTACTATATCCATCTAGTATCCTATAATGCGTCTTATGAAGCAGTTACCTCTACAAATATATAGTCCGCGTTCATTTTACGACATGCGGCTTAATCAGGCAACGTTTTTGCTGGCCAATGACGCTGGCCAATGACAACGCTGCGTATGGGAAAAGGGATTCCCCGATTCGAAAAGTTGAGTCCCCGATTCTATAAGCTTGCCTTTTTGGGGAGCTGAAATTTTTATAGAATGAAGTGTCTGCGAGGGCGAGTCTATCTGCCAAGTTTCAGGACGATTGAATGATTGTAAGTGATCGAACTAGTCGTCGCAAGATTTGACTTTTTAGCCTGTGGCTCAATCAAGATTCCCGTAAGTTAAACTAGATGGATAAAAAATACAAAAATAAGACATAATAATGAACAAACAGGACATAACAATAACTTTTGACATTTTATGGTAAAGTAAAAGTGAGGTAGCAACCCACCCAAAAAATTCTAGCAATCAAAAGCTAAATTAAATTGTAAGGATCCTTACACTCAATCACGCTACTTGTATGCATTTGTTTATAAAAAAGAGAGCATCAAGGCCGTACAGAAATCAAACTAACTTAACAATAATTAGAAATAAATTAACACATACTTTTATGATCAACGCAACTGTTAATATATAACAGACCCACATAAGCAAATTACTTAGCAAAGACCACTCATATCATGTCAATCCAGGGCTTATTCTAACGTGCAGCTGGACACAAAGTGTTTTGTTGGGAAGGAAATTTGTGCAGTTAAAAATAAGATTTTGTGCAGTTACTTTTTGCAGACCTAATTGTATAAACCAACAATAGTAGCTCTAATAATACTTAAGCTTGTTGTAAAAGTATAAGACACGTTGAAGGGCAGTTAATTAAGTTTTAAACTTCTATTTACTGTGCAACTGGCATAAGATACACAAATACAGATAGAGACAATACAACACAATAAGAATCAAAGTTTATAGCGCACTATAACACGACTGGCTTCTTGAGCCCCTCCCAGATCCCTACCCCAGGCTCAGGCGTCTTCGGCACCCTGCATGGCCCGCCACTTGGAAAAAATTGCCACTGACTCACCATTAAAAAAGGTTGGAGACCCCTACATTAAACCAACTTTGTTTTATTGCTTTTGGTGTGTATATTTTAACTGTACACCTACAGGGACAAATGTCCCAGTGGTCTTAAGATTTGTCCCAGTAGTTTGGATGATTTTGTCCCAGCCAGGTAAATGGTAATGTTCTACTTTTAATTGTAGAGTAAAATAATGCCATTAAATTATTAACCTTCTAATTCTTCCCTAACAGTAGTCTAGTTGGTTTGAAATTGAACTTATTGAAGACATCCATCGATTCTAGTCACAGTTGTTAGACATAGGCCTATTAATGTCTTGTAAGACAATGTAACATGCATAGCATGATAGGACAATGTAGGCTAACGACTTGGATTTCTTTAGTATTTTCTGCACATACATTGTAAGTGATTCTGTGAAATCAGTATCAAACTCAGACTCATTAGCCTACACTGCCCTATCTTTACCATTTTTTGTTTGTTCAACTGCCATGATCAAGATTAATGGACCGCCGAATAAACGGCTACGTGAATCGTTGTTTGATTTGGGTTTGGCATATCAAAATCACATTGGAAAATGAAGTTGGTTGTGTTTGCTGAAGTTGAAACTATCATTGTTTGCTGTAGCTGCAGCTCATCTGTCACTGACTTGATAGATATTCGTCTTATTTTCTGACAGGTTGACAGGCCGCAACCAGTTACAATAGAAATATGTTATTTATATCAATTAGTTTGGTGGCATGGTTGAACTAATTATGTCATATTTGACAGGCCTATGCAGGAGTTAATAGGGAAATCTATGATAATAAAAAGCAAATTTGGTAAAATAAAGTGGCTAAAATGGGCACCATTTGGCAGGAAATCCTCTTGGGGGCTTATGATATTCCCTCAGAGCCCATAGTCATTGCAGACTTTGTCCCATTAGTCCAAATCCGTTAAAATATGCACTATACGTGCGTTAGAAATAAAATTGAAATATTAATATGCACTATAACATTGCCAAAAAAACTCAGGCAAATTTACTGTTTGAAACACAGTTGTTAAAAACGGTAAAATCAAAATAAAAAACGAAAAAAACGTCGTTTTATTCCAAAAAATAAAAAACGGAAAAAACGGAAAAGAAAATAATTTGACTTTGCTACATCTTTTACTGCATTTTAAAATTAAAACCTTGTTTACACAATTTAATTTTAATCAGCAAATAACATAACTTTATTAGTAAACACCAAGTAGGCCTAACAGTAATCTACAACAATTATTTTCTTTTTCATAAGTTTGGTTTAAAAAGAAATTGAGAAATTAAAAATATTGAAATCTTTTCACATTTAAATTGTATACATTTAAGTCCACATAACTCCATGCTGACATACGCAATTAAAAACTAAACTTTGTAAGTATAGAGTGTACTTATCTAAAAATTGTAGGTCTACTTACAATTCTGACTTATATATAAGAATATGGAGTAATATCTGTCAGTTTATCGGTCAATCACAGATCACTGAGTACAAAGAAAACATTTAGCATTTTGGATAACTTCGAAATTCAAATAACTTTTACAAATTTTGTTTCCTGTACTGTGCTGTTTATTTCTCAACTGATGACACTAATAGTGACATAAATTAGATGAATCCTTGAAAGGACGGAGACAACATAAGGGATATCAGACAAAAATAAAAATTAAACAAATAGGGCCTAGTAACAGACAGTAAATAAAGAAATAAAGTTACCGCACATACAAAAAAATAAAAAAACCAGAAAAAACGTTACGAAAATAAAAATGAAGAAAATAATAAAAAAACGAAAAACGTTTCTTACAACTATGGTTTGAAATCAATTAGGCCTAAATGCCATATCTTTACAGCTTGGGGGCCAAACCTCAGACAGCTTGGAGGCCAAATCTCGGACCAAGGGCTTTCCCGATATCCCACTGGAGGCACAGCCCCCAGCCCCCTAATTCTGTGCAGTTGAGAAAATTCCTTAGAATAAGCCCTGTCTCTCATACATACCCTTATCATCTACGTGAACTCTGCACTATCCATCACTCGCTCCCCCCCCCCAAGCAATCACTGCTCTGGTCCACTAGAGTGGACTTGACAACACTAAAATGCGTGGGAAACCAATGCAGCTCATCGTTAAAGGGTTAATGAATACCATTATCATGTCGATTATACTCAGTAAATATAGATTCAATAATCATATCTGTGTGATTGGTGTATGAAGTATTTAGCCCCATTGATGCAAGCCAGATACTTTTAACTCTTGTTCTGGCTCCAGCTAAATATTTTTGGAGCAGTTGATCCGTTTCACCCCTTAAGGGTAAAAACATATAATTCGCGTCAACCACTGAAGATAGAGCTAAACAGTAAACAGTAAATATGAAATTTGCTTATATTGATTTCTGTACAGATATATGGCAAATTTATCTGTTTCGTATGTACATGTACCTGTTTTTTTATACAGCAGTTTGACAAGGTGACATCATCATGGTGCATTTATTAAGAAAGAAAAAAGTTATTGTAGCTTTCCTTAAAAGACTGCAAATTGCGTTATACTTGTTCTTTTACAATGCGTTCAAGTTATATATGTACATACATAACCAATGAAGTGTACTTGAATTAACAGCAGTCCAAAGTTCGAATGACTTCCCAAATTCATTATTTTAGGTACTCTGAAGCAAGTGTGTTAGCATTCAAAGCAAGGCACTGCATACACTGTTTGTTTGCAAAGTGTCCAAATCTGGCGTCACTTGTTATGCTAATCAGCACACACTACACGGTCCAGGTATGAGGGTTTGCCACCAGGGGCAAGGCTGGCAATGTTGGCCAAGAAATGTCTGTCACGTAGCAGACATGATGGTGGCTGGAAAGGCCTGCGACCAAGCCTGGTTGCTCACAGCTAGCAAGCAGCCCTCATACAACATCCATATGAAACCGTGTGGGATAAAACCGTTGGCCTTGGCGTAACTGAAAGTATATATGATACTGGCATTGATCACACAGAGCTCTAGATGGCACACAAGGAACTTCTTTCACCCCTTCTATTGTTGGTAACTGCTCAAACTGAACCAAAGGAGCTGAACCGAGTGGTCAACGCCTTGTATATAACAAATGTAGAGTTCTGCAGCCGCTGGCTTGTCAACTACACGCTAGTGATCGGCTGTTGGCTTGGTACAGAGTTTTTCGAAATACAAGAGTTTGTGTATACACAAAATCAGGCTCACATGCATTTGGTCAAACCAAGAGAAGTACAGAAGACCATCACTCTCTGTCACAGCTGGTCCTTCCTTCTTCAGTTTGGTTGACCAGATCTTCTGCAGTACTCCCCTTCAATTTGTCTGTATAGTTCAGCAAGCATCGAGTGGCTTCAATTTCAATTCAGTGGTTTGGGGTATGCTGTATATGTTAACTTTATTGTACCTTACCAGCACTGAGTGCATGTGAATAAACAGGCATGGTTTGCATTTATCATTAAAGAATGAGTATCAAATTTGGGGTCAACCCGAATCCCAAAACCCCCAAAATGCTGAAAATACACAAAAGCCTGATTTCCCGAACAAAGTTTTCTAGAAAGCGGCTCAACTCGAGAAAGCTATTCAGAGTTAAATTTTAAACATGACATAGACCTAGCATGGCCTTGATGTATATCGATATTCACTTGTTTATTTATCATTCATTCATTCGGGTGAGACTTAGAAAATCAATTTCGGGGATCCGGCCGAAATTCGTTTCGGGAATTCGGATTTCGAGGATTCAGACCGCACCCTCAAATTTAACTGAACGTTAGTTATGCATAGAACCCAATAAGCTAATCTCTATTTAAGTATGGGGCCATCCATAAATGACGTCATGCACCTAGGGGTGGGAGGGGGGTCGGAAATTTGTGACGATGTGTGACATGGGGTGGGGTCTGAGTAGTGTGACGTCACACCAGGTCTATGTTATTAAATTTAACAATTAGCAACAATTTAATTTTAATAATAACAGCACTAATTTTGAGGATTAAATTTTAATTATTTTTTTAATTATTTTAATGTATACGGGCACCATTATTAATAATTTTCTAATTATTTCAATATTTGGTCACCGTTAGATTTTAAAATATTCATGCTTTCGCTATTTGTTCCATGAAGGAGCATTGTGCTTCGCCATGGAAATTTGGTTTTAGGGGGGCAGAGCTTTGTGACGTCATTTTCAGAGGAGGGTCTTACTTTTTTGTGACGAAGTGTGACGAGGGGGGGGGGTTAAAAATCGGCCAAAATAGCGTGACGTCATTTATGGACGGCCCCTATGACTAAATGGTCCGTTATTTGGCATCCTTTCCATGGTATTCTCTACATAAAATTCATTTTCAACAGCTAGGCCGAATCAGATCCTGGAAACAGGTCAAGGCCACTGTCTATGTTCCTTGCAATGTTGTCACAAGTTAAAAATTCGTGGTTTATGATATGGCACTGGCTACGGAACCGTCCGGACGGTGCCGTAATTTCTTTTCTACGGAACCGTCCGCAAATAATCTATAGGCGATTGCACATATCTATGGCGTGAAAGCCGAACCATCAATAGCGCAGTAGTTAAGGGATTAACGAAACTAACCCTAACCCTGACCCTAACCGACCCTCACGACGCCTAATTTGACACTAAACGACCACACGAATACTAACCTGGCCCTAACCGACCCTCAAGTTGTCCGCCATATAAAAATTCGACGGGAAGACAACAAGTTCACGTGACAGGCTTTTTGCCAATATTTATTTGAACCGGATGTACATGCCATAGATATGTGCAATCGCCCATAGATTATTTGCGGACGGTTCCGTAGAAAAGAAATAACGGCACCGTCCGGACGGTTCCGTAGCCAGTGCGTTATGATATACTTCATCGGTTCGTGCCAGACGCAAGTTTATGCAGAAAAAAATTATTACACATTCTGTCACCTTGCCTTGTGGTACTAGCATTTACTGGCATGCCGGGACCGACATTTATGGTCGATATTCCGGGTTTTAACCACAACCCTACTTCTAAAAATGAAAATAAAAGCGTTGTTTTATCTACCCCCGTTTGCTGAGGTTCAATCCCCGATACTTACGATAGACGTTGAATTAAGAATGATCGATTAAATCGATACTTACATTTGCAGTGGTTGAACGAACTAAGAATGATCGATAAAATCGAAGGACAATCTGCCTTGGCGCCGCTTCAAGCTGTAAGGTTATGGATCGCAATGCAACTGGCAAATTTCCTATTTTCAACTGTCATCTAGCTTCGTCTACGCGTAAATTCGACTTCATTTTCACACAATCCGTGCAACACGACGACTGCCCAACAACAAAATGATTCGTTACAAATTTTGCCATTTGAGTTATTAACAATTCCTTGTTTTGCTGAACCAGAACCAACGAGATTGAAGATCACATGCGCCAACCATCGAGACAACACGGTCCGCCTTTTAACGCATGCATAGTAAAGCACTTGCGTTAACGGACCATATTCGACCTATAACCAAAGATGTTAGAGCCGTAGATGTTAGAGCCTACGGACCACATTCGACCTATAACTGTTTACATCATGTTTAACATAATTTATCTGTAGACATTATTTTCGATCTTGTATTACGAAATTTTAATGTTTCATTTTGTTAAATTCCAATGATCACCCAGTTGTGCTTTCTAAAAATAATTTTGAGAATAGGCCTATAGAATAATTATAACAGTAATTACAATTTTAATTGTGACACATTGTTTAATTGGTTAAGATTTTGGCTAAACTGGATGCAGAAGTCACGAGTACTTCAGCAACGACATCTAGAATTTGTTAGAGGGTATTGTTTAATTGATAATACTATAACATTCATTTTAATTTCACGGGGTCATGTAGGCTACTGCGTGACCTGCTCCCGCCGGTCAAAGTCGCTTTCTACGGGCGCAGGTCGAGGTAGATGGCATGATGAGGAAAACTTTCATCATTAGGATATATAGGCTAATAATGATAGGTTTTCGGATTTAGGATAATAATGTGTGATTTTAGAATATTTGTCTTGATCAGCTCAATGGATGATGTATGTTTATTACAATGTCTGTAGGCCTACACCAAAATGCGGATAGCAACTGGTCAATTAAAGAATAATATATGACAGGGCATGTTAAATATAAGATAAGAACTTATCTTATAGTTAACATAACTGTCACATAACTCTATCCGACACCTTCAGAAGATGCTACCAAAACGATTCCTTCATCTATAAGCCACGCCCATTTTAAAATGAGAATGTCTGGCCCAAAGACCTTGGTCTGGCCCAAAGACCTTGGTCTGGCCTTGATAATGTTGTTTAGGCCTACATCAGTGCTTCCCAAAGTGGTGGTCCGCGGACCGGTGCCGGTCCGCGAGTCCTCAGTTGCCGGTCCGCAAAGTGAGTCAAGAAACTGGTCAAATTGTCGCGGAATCAAGGAATGACTTTCATTTTTAAAAGTCATAACAGTAAGACTTATTAGGATAGCATTTAAAGGGCTATAAAGTCATATAATTTGCTAATCATGCATCGAAATCAATTTTTAAGTAATTTGGCACCGGTCCTCATATGCAGTGGAAAAATTCCTGCCGGTCCGTGACAATGAAAGTTAATTCCTGCCGGTCCGTGACACTGAAAAGTTTGGGAAGCACTGGTTTACATCAAAGATCTTTGGTTTACATGCTTATTAGAGATCTACTGACGCTTAATAAAGGCATAGGCCTAATAATAAAGGGAGGGAAGGATTAAATCAGGGTATTCAAACGTGATCGATCGAAGTACATGCACACGGGTACTTTTAAGACATGCAAAATACGAGGCTCGCCATGTCCTCAAATTTGCATCTAAATGGATTCTGTGCTTCAGTGTACGCTCGATTTAAACGTGGAGTACGAGGTTGCTTTCTGCCTCCGACACTAATCATCTTCGATATGAAAAAGTGTCGTTAAGCCGAAACAATTTATTTTTAGTGTACGCTCGCCGTGTCTTGGTTGCTCATGGTTTGTCAGGTCCAAAGCTAAACGACGTCGTTAGGGCAACTGCATGTTGTATGCCACTTCTGTCTGGAGCAGGAAAGTAACTAGCGCTGGGCTTGGGGCTTAAGCCCCCCAAACGAAGCTGAAGCCTCCACAACATAAGTCAAGCCCCCGGCCCCACTATAGGCTAGTGCTGCCGCACTCGCCAAGCTCAAGGCTTAAAGCCCCCAAACGAAAAGTCCTAGTCACGTCACTGGTGTGGTGGGATTTCTTGGACAGGAAGGGCGTTTTTGCTATTTTAAATGAAAGTGCTCAATGTGATCCTTCCAAGTAATATACTGGTCTATATAAATACCCAGAAATTTTACTGACTACTTGGGAAATTAAAGTTAGAGAAAGTCCCATTACATTTCACGTGTTGCATCCAATTACATGTAGATAGGTAATCTTTAACTTATACGCTGAGTGATGATAAATTCACATTTCTGTCCCACTTACATGATGTGTGTGCCACATTTCAAGCAACCAGTGTGGATGCTGTGAGAGGATTCAGCTTAATAACAATATCAAGACCAACTCTTGCAACAAGTTGGGGGTTTCTCATTTGGATATGCTAATGTGCATCAAATCATATCTAGCTGCCGGATTCAAAGTTGACATTGACTGTGTGTATTCGTTCTGGAAATGTGATAAAGGCAGACAATAACAAATAATCTGAATCTGATTACTTCAATCTGATGCAAGTGTACAGTTAACTTACAGGTACTGCTTGTATTACCGCTTACAAGTGAACACGGTGACTAACATGAGTGACTGTCATGTAATGACGATTAAAGACTAGTAGCTGTATTTTGTTTGATAAAGTGTTAATGTTTGTGTTGTCTTGTCAAGTGGAACAAGTTACAGTACAATGAAATGAGCTAATACAAACTGAAGGCTTCTTATCCTAAGCTTGTCATTAATTGTCTATTCTCAGAAGTCAACAAGAATAAACCATTTTTTAATAAAACAATTACAAGACTAGTAGTTCACTAGTACATGTAATTAAATTTTCAGCAATGTATAAATCAATCGTATTTATCTAGTTAATAGCTGCAAATCATTTATAAGATACTCATTTTATCAGATAACATAAATATTAATAATAGCTATGATTGATTTTATTGAAGGCTCTATGAAGCAAAATGTAGGGTGTGTCACAAATGAATAATTCAGTATTGCATTATTATTATCTATTAATTATTTTCAAGAATCAAAATAATAAAGTACTTATCAACCAAAATAGTAAAGTTGTTCTTTTTTTGTAAAGCTCAAATTTAAATACAAAATAAGTCACACAGTGGCATATTCACACTGCACAGCACACTATAGTGCTTTAAAACAATGGCAAATAAAGTATGTTCATGTGCATCATACGGTCATTGTTGAATATGAAAAACTGTTGCCCATGTCTCTTGCAGTCACCGCTCAGCAGATGACGAGGCTTGCACACTTGCATCTTTGCCTTAGAGCAAATGTTGGTGGATGACAGAAAATTTGGATGGTAATGATCATTAGGCCCTTATATGGGTTGAAAAGTTGAGCTTTAGTTTGTTTTCATGTGCTATTTACATGTATATTACATTCATTCTTAAACTGTTGTGAATTTCAACATTAATTTGAGAGTGAGTAGATTAAGCTTCTGGTTGGTCAATTGCGTTTGGGAAAGAGCACGACTTAGTTTGGTATGGAAGGGCCGATGTGACGTGTACAGGATTTGGTGCATCTGGCCCAACAGTCTATATAGGCTGCTATTGGCACTCATCACTGGAGCTAGTGCAGTGGCAATCATGTGAGATTTTAATGTACGCAACTCGGTTTCAAGACCATAACGCAAAATTCATGTAGCTTGCAGAACAGCGTGTAAGTTGGAGGCCATGATCTTCTGTATGAATGCCTACTTACATGGAATACACATACATGCTGAAACATTCCAGAAACCAGTAGACTGAAAATAACAAGTACCGGTACAATGCCATAAATGACAATTGCATTTTTAATTTTCAGATGCTTAGTGACAGGGTGTTGATTTACCTTACACATTACCTCCATTGCTAGGACACGTTCCCTCAGTTAAGGAATTGACCGAACTCTGGATTGCTGTTTGTGACTAATCCCAGTAAGTATTTGAATGAAGTACATTACAGTAGGCTTATCATAATAGGTCGACTTTGTTTGACAAGACTTTCATGGAATACACACACATGCTAAAACATGACAAAAACAAGTACACTATGAAATTAAAACGTACAATGCCATAAATGATGATTGCATTTAATTACAAATGGACACAACAGGGAATTTATGCAAAAAACACATTTTCACCATTTCTACTGTTTTAAAAGCTCCCTCAACTATTTAACCTATCTGTCATGACTCAATATTATCATAAACACGTATAACGTCATCCAAAGTCTCAAGACTGTCCAACATCTTTGAAGCTACCTCAAGGCTGGCCTCATCCAGTTTAGTGAACATGTGAGGGATGTACTCCAAACGAGCTGCCTGAGGTTTGAGGCCGCGTTCTTCCATTGCCTTCTTAACCGTGTGCAGTTGCTTCGGATCACAGATCAGCTGGACAAAGACAAAGTTTGGCACATCAGTTTTATCTACCCATCTCAAATACAAGTCCTAACTTCTTCTAAATTTCTCTTTTGTTATTTCTTTATGCAAGGCAAGATAACTCAGGACTTAAAAAGCTCTGGACAATAGTAATTAGCAACTATAAGGTACTCATTAATTCAAACTTGATTATTTTTTCAAAATCAAAAGAAATAGTTATACCATTTATATAATAAATAAATAATATAATTTACTATAATATCAGCTACCTACTACTGAACAATTGCAGACTTTGTCATTTTCATGGATGATCAGAAAGATTCTTGAATGCCAAGACATGTAATAAATGAATTTAACTGCTTTGCATAACAATGACAGTGCATTAGCTGCTAGTTGTGCATAGAAATGTATTGGTCATTATCTACATAAATGCGAATGCAAGACTATTTGTTGAGACCAGTTTCATCTGCACAAGCATCATTCATACACAGATCAACTTGTTATTCCTTTCAAACTTTAATTATCTAGTTACTGTTAACACCCAAGTCATCAACTGAAGGTCACTTTCACTGATATCACAAATCACAGTCAAAATTCATAAGCTAATGGAGAAGCCAGGCTGAAGTTTGCAAGACCAAATATCAGTAAGGCCAGGAAGAAGTGTTCTTTTAAGGTGCTTAGAAGACATTATAAAGGCCAAACACATAAAACTGTGCTTTGAGGTTAACCATTGTTAGCTGGCACAACAGAAATGTCTGAATTCAATCAATGCACAGATTTAGATTAAAAATTCCATCCTAACCTACCTCCCTAAATTAGTTAAATTAATGGTATCCCAAGAAGCCTTTAACCCTTTAACGACGAGCGTGTACTAAAATGTATGGGAAACCATAGGCAGCTCGTCGTTAAAGGGTTAACAGAAAATACCTGAAAAGATTCTAGGCCATCATCATCAAGTCCTTTGATGATTTCCTCTGCTCCAACTTCAATTGCAACCTCAAGAGCCTGGTCTTCTGACATAGAGGAGTCTTTGTCTTTTGGAAGGTAGATGACACCTTTAAATTTGAAGTTGTGGGCAGACGTGCCAGCCTCACCAATGCGACCACTGAAAAACAACCGCATTAGCATCAACATGTACAAATATGTGTTAAGAGCCATTACCTGCAAGCACAATCATAGAGACAATGAGAGTCATAGACACAATGAGCAAGAGAATAGGATTTAAATTAGGCCTGGGCATTTTACGCGTTATTAACGCGATTAATGCGTTAATTAATTAATGCGATTACATTTTTTAACGCGGTTCACGCGATTGTCACTGCGCCCAATAATTTCTAAAAATGCGCTAAAACAATTCTTGATAAAACCGCTCAGTTTAAACTTTAAAGTAAAGACTAAAAAGTAAAGACAAGTAGTAAAAGCATATTTGCTTTATGTTTATTGACTGCAAGCTTTTACACAGCGCATTTTCAACGTAACTACTCAGAGTCGGTAGAGTAGTTGTAGGCTACTTGTTATCTGTTGTGACATGCGTTAAAAATTAATCGCGTTATTAAAAATTTTAATCGTTGCCCACCCCTAATTTAAATGTATTCGTGGGGGCCTGACAGGACTTGTTGATGAACATCAAGGGTGACATCATGACATGGGTGGCATTGCGACATGGGTGACAGACAGATTCACTGATCAGTACAAAGCGCCTTCAATAAAAGTAAAAAACTGACAGATGTGTTTATTCCTTGAGTAGTTTGCACCAAAGAGTTGCTACATAAACACATTTGTGATGTATTTAGTTATAGTGCTGTAACTTTCACTTAAAAAGTCTTAATAATAACAATAATAAATTGACATATGTAAAAGTCAGTCATTCAATAGAGGCGCCAATGGTGTAGGCATGTGTCTTACCCAAACTTCTTCATAATGTGCTGAATCTCTTGCCTCGTCCACTTTGGTCGGTCAGTGTAAGTTTCTATGATGAGCATACAGTTCCCGATTCCCTTGGCTTCGACGAACACCTGCGATCCTTTCACATCCTTGCTTTTCTCCTGCAGCACAATAAGGAAGGACATTATTCCACCTGCATAATATGTCCATTTAAACCCCAAAAATTAGCAATCATCATTTAATGGGGCACGGTAGCCCACTGGTTAGAGCGCTCACCTTCTAATGCAGAGAGCATGGGCTCGAGCCTCCTTCCTCGAGACGGTTACTGTGTAGGAACCTTGAGCAAGTCCTTCACTCACAAAGTCTGCTCAGTGCCATGGACAGATGCTTACACTACAGTTAGTCATTAGATAAAGGCGCTTAATAAATGCAAAATAATAGTAACTTCTCTTTGTCATCACTGTAATAATTCTTGTCATCACAATCATTGCCCGTCTCCTCATTATCCTTATCATTAGAGATATAATCCTTTTCCTTTTCATCACAGTTATTGTCCTCATCATCTTCACCACTGTTCCTGTTGCCAATCGTTTGGCCACTATGTTCATTTATGAACAGCTTCATTTCTTGGCTATGTGTCAAGTCCAATGCTTTCCTCATGTGAATTTCAAGTCATTCACTCATATGAAATCATAAACACAGGACATAGTGTTAAGCATTACGCATTATAATTACTATTACTACTACTACTACCAGTGTTTCCGTTAGAGTCCAAAAAGAGGAAGTGTTTACGCCTTGACCTAAATTTTTTGGACATAGCTCATTGCTTTCGGCTATTACACTGAAAATTTTGACGTTTTGGATGTCTTTTACGGATGTAAAAACGGCCATTTGGGCATTAACGGAAACACTGACTACTACTGCTACTACTACTGCTACCAGTAAAAAAAGTTTACATGTGCCAAGTCACACAGACATGTGAATCTGAGGTGCCGTTAGTCGTCAGACAGAATTACAAAACTTTATGGTTTACTCTTGAAAGAACTATAAACATTCATTTTCAAAGCTGTTTATTAATCAATCAAAGCTGTTTATTAAAGAGCAACAACCGACGATAATACAGAGTTGTAAAATAAATCGAGGTAGTATACATTAATGTTATGCAAGCAGATATTATATATTATTTTCTCAACACTTTACTGACTGACAGACAATCTGGTTCAAGGGTTTCTTAGAACTGCTTTCACCCAAGGATCCATCAACCCCTATAACCACATCTTTGAAGACTGATTTCATAAAGGCATAGATCAAAGTGCAATAACATTACCTTATCGTTGACTTATACCAGAAAAAGTTGCAATAAAGTTACCAAAAATGTGCAACGCAATTCTTGAAGTGGTGCTACATAAATTTATAATGAAAATTACAATTCGAGTGGCACCAACTGTCAACCATGCAGATGTTCTATGACCAAATCGCTAGCTATTGACGAATGCCCATCTTGCATAGACCTGGTGGTCCAAGGGACATTTGAATGCTGGGTTCTATGTCTATGAGAGAAAGTACTGGAAAGTGCAGTAACCATTCTGTGGACTTCATTGTCATTCCTCATTTGTAGTGCAATACAGACATACAGTGGCTGAGCACAGAGCGTGAGGTTTGAGCTTCCACATGGCAATTACTGTGTAGGGTAATTGAGCACGTCTTTCATGAACACTCATAACATGGAGCAAAAGATTCATGTACATGGAGATTGAGCATGTCCTGCATGGCATCGAAATGCTTAGAAACATCAGCTGATGCTAAAAAATTTGAGCTTTATAAATCTAAGAAACAAAATAATATCCAACTCACCAAACGTTTAAGTACATCGAGCATAGTTACACTGGATACATCCTTGGCCTTACCATCTTCCAAGACACGTGCTAAGGCTGAATTTAGTTTCGGATTGGTGCTACCACCCTCTTGAAAAGAAAAACAATGACCAGAGTTGGCAAATGCAAATGTTCTCCTTGTGATACACATTCATTTGCACCAATTGCTTCCAAATGAGAAATAACGAAGATGATGATCAGCATTCAAAATGAAATCTAGACATTCATTTTCTCATTGAAATATAAATGTCAGTGTTTTACCAATGAAGAGGGAGCAAAAGGATAGGGGCATGTTAGCCAAATGGACAGAGCACTCGGCCTGTAGCATGGAATGGAGAGATGGGTTCCAGCTTTCACTCAAGTGGTCACTTTGTAAGGACCTTGAGCAAGTCCTTATGCACAATATCTCAGCAACATAGAGGCTCTGTTTCATGGTCGTGTGTGCACTTCTGAACTTTATAAGGACAGCAATATCAAAAACCGCTGTATTCTATATTGTATAACCAAGAGGGTAGGCAAGGAAAGGATATTAAAAATACCTCCTTATTTACTAGCAGAATATTGGTTATCATATTTTTCGGGCTATACGTCACGGTTTTTTACATCAGCGCTGCTGGTGGTGTCTTATATAAAGGAGTTAACTGATTGTGTTTAATAGCTAACTGCAGCTCTATTAGTCAATATATATTATCCTTGGATTCTTTCAGCTACATCAGGTATAGAACCTAGTACTTATGATTTTAAATTCATAACACACGGCAAAGGTTTTAACAGTTAATTTCAAAATAACTAAAACTGTAATAAAACCACAACATCCACCAAAAGCTGAAATTTTTTCATTTCAACAATACATAACATTTAATTTTAAGTATTTGCTAACAATGGCCACATATTTACAGCTGCCAACAGCGCATGTGCTTATACGCGTTTGAATATATGTGTATGGGTGCACCATCTCTGCCTGCTACTGCGATGTATGTAACGATTTTACACAAATTTGCCATTTTTTTCATCACTGCGTCTTATACAAACAAGCAACATATAGTCCAGAAAATACGGTACCTTAGGCAAGAATGGAGTACTATCATTTTTCCCCAAAGAGTTTCAGGGATCCAGCTGAGCAAAAAAGCATTCCGAAACTACTGAAAACCCATATCTTGTTGCTCAAGGACAGTTCTCACCACTGAACAAACAGTATCAGGAAGTCTGAGTGCTTCCAATATAAATATGTTTCATCATAGTTATTTCATAAGCAACCTACAGATAAATTTATTAGCTGCTAAATGGTACTTGAAAATTGCAGAACTCATTACCTCTGACAGCCAATTTAATTTTGCGCACTGCGTCCAAAGCCGTTTTTTGTTTCACTGCATCTTTCGATTCTTTAATGTGTCGAATGTTATGCCAGTGACTGTGACCAGCAGACCGGAAGAATATGCGGTCAAAACGCTGTGGCCGCAACTCAAACCTCCCTTTGTGATTCGACACATCGCAATTTGACAACTGTGTCCATGACGATGGAAAAGAAGCAAAGCTCCTTGCATTGGAACCGAAATTTTCAAAACAATCACCTAGCTGAAAACATATCTTTATATCATGCAAACAGACGCTTGGAAGGAGGCGTTTGTTGTAATGCCGGGCATTTGCTGAGATGCATCGAATTAAGTGAGACATGATTGGCATGAACTTCTGACCGCTCTCCAGTACCACTGTTGGAAGTATATGCTGCACCAGTCGTCTTTATACCGCCCTGTTTGAACAAAACAAGCAAAACGGTTTAAATCACGTCATATTAAATTGTTTAGCAAGAATTCTGTCGAATTCAGGAAAGTGCATAGAGCCAGAGCAAGGCAGGTAGTGACATGACATTAGGTTTTGCTGAAGGATAACATTAAGAGGTAATTCTAATGATCCTAGGCTCACCATGTAAACAATTTAGCTGCCCCACATTCTGACAGAATAGAGCACAGCAAGCTCCTACAATGCAATTCAGTACAGTAAGTTAGTAATTAACACACTATATTTACCATCTGGGTAATTTAGGACGATCCTCGACATGAACAATTTCTGTGGTTCTAGATAGACCTTAAAGGCATAGTTTTCAACCACAAAAAGTCAACATTTCACCTTCGTAAATATAGCGTGCTCATATCGTATATTCGTTTATTCAAAATTCACATTTGCAAGACGTAACATGATACAGATCACATGAAAAGTTACACTGAAAAACGAAACCCACGAATAAAGCTGCAGATAAAGTCTGCGGATTACTTTACGTGATGATAAAGCAGTCGAAAGCACAGAAGGGGTGAGAGGACAACCGCTAGAGTTTAGCATGTATGGTGAAAGACCTGTCGTCGACAGATGGAAGTTCTAAAACGCTCAATCGAGGACATGGACTACATAGGTTCTTCAGACTTACTCAAGTGAATTGCAACTGCAAGTGAATTGAGAGGTCGCAGGTAGGTAGCAGTGCTCTAGTCTATCGGAGTCCTAATATTTTACATGTTGAGCCTAGGGATCTTTAGAGTTACTCATTGAGATTACAGACTGGAAAGCAGTGTTAAAGGCTTGGGTACAGGAGTACATTTAGAAACAGATAAGTAAATTGGAAAGTGTTCATTTAATCAAGTGATCGATTACATTACATTGCAGTTTAGAAGTAAATTGTTCAGCATAAAAAAACCATGCGCAAACAAACAGAAATGCGAACATCACAGAGCGGTTGGCACCTGGCCCAACTCCTCTACGCGCAAATCAGGGCTGCAGCTCGGTCCGTTCTCCCTCCGTACCATTGATGACAAGTTAATGCACTATGACCCTCAAACTAGAGGACCTTTGCAGCGTTTATTAAAACGGATACGAGATCAGTCGTCATATTCTGTATACGAAGCCGGAAACTGTTGTAAACTGTAGAAGTTAACAAAAGTGCCATAACTTACATACGATGACTAATTTCAAAAGCTATTTCACAGATAAAACGACACTTTTATTGGAAAGCACATGCAGCCGCCATCATATTTGACCATAACTTCCGGTATGATTTTTCCTTCGCTGCTTTATCTGGAAAAGCAAGTAAGAACATTAACTCTTCTAAATAACTCATTTGAATAACTCACTTGAATAACTCTTTTCAAAAACTTTTTGAGTAACTCATTTCAATAACTCTTTTCAATAACCTCTTTTCAATAACTCATTTCAATAACACAT
>JACEVL010000469.1:0-230000 GCA_020284085.1 Aporrectodea caliginosa
GTTTCACGCAGAAGCGCATGAGCAATTGCGAGTGAAGGATTGCCCAGGATCCCTACGTGGCGGCTTGTGGTGGATTCGAACCCGCAACCCTGCGGCTCCAAGGCACCGAACATACCTCAACACCACCGCGCCCCACGCTTTGTTTAGAGTTATTTACTAATTTTGAAATGTTGTGGAGCAAAAATGAATCAAGTACGTCCATTTCATTGTCGTTACTAGTTTCTATGTTCATCAAACTCAGTCGTCTGTGGAGCCGTACCATTGTTGTTATATTGTCACTTTGGTGGAGTTCTCTGCGTTATGAGCAAAACGAGTAGGCCTAAAGAGACGTGTTATTTTTTCGGTGAAACTTTATTAATCGTTCAATGGATACACACTGTTGAATTACAAGAAGCTGGAGCGCTTTCGTCAATTACATGGTGACTCTTCAGCAGCCCTTATAGGATGTCGTGAAATAAGAAAGTTATAAGGCGAAATTGTAAAGGTATGTGTCTCCATTTTCCAAGTTGCCCGGATCGAAGCCCATGACTCATGATTGTACTTGCAGTTAGTTACTTTTACCGGTGTCTAATGCACAAGATGCCAAACGGTGGCACACATAAAGCAAACCGTAATCAGACCAATGGAGTAAATCACTCCATCTCAAAAACCACAATTCGTCCATCTGTCCATTTCTTCTTCGTTGGGTTCCATTTATTGTCGGCAACGTATAACAGGGTCTCACTCTCGTTCAGGAGAATGCCACAGGGTTGTTGCAATCCGTGCTTTTTGGAAACAAGTTCCCGTTTAAACTTCAGCTCCGAATCCAACAGGACAATCCTCCTGTTGCCGCTGTCCGCCACTAAAACATTTCCCAATCCATCAACAGCGAAATCGAGTGGATCTCTTAATTGGCCAATGCCTCTGCCCTTCCAACTACCAAAAGACTTAATAGTTTGTCCATTGACATCTATGATGGCTATACCGTGCTCAGAGTCTTCCCCTTCACCATAACTGACGAGGAAATTACCTTTGGAAATCCTCACAGCTTTTATCAGACGGGACTCCAAGATGTCTTCTTTCATTTCAACTTCACTGATTATTTCGCCATAAGTCGAATATGTAAGTATTTTCTTTGAGTTGTCCCGCACAGCAAGTACTACGTTGCAATCGTCAGTTACGGATATCATACCTGACGCAACGGTCTCCATTCGCCACTGACCCAGGAGCTGTCCATTTCTGTCGAATTTGAAAATGTATTTGTTCCAGGTGGAGACGAAGACTTGTCCGTTCTTCCGACAGATTCCCATTCCAGCCACCGTAGATGATGGTATCGTGGCCCAATCGGTTTCCTTGGTGACTGAATATGCGTCACGTAATTTCAAGTCACCGTTTATTGAATTTGCAATCAGCAATTTGCCATCGATTAACATCAGAGCCACAACTGCTCGGCTTTCCGCTGGCTCAAGTTTAAAAGTTCTGGTCAAAGCTGGATAGTAGGAATATCCAAGTTCATCTACGATAATTAAAAAAGTCTTAAATTATAGAAACAAATAATTATGGTAGCTAGCCTATTACAGAAGACGGCTTCGAGAAGGTCAGATTTACGCATAAATATTGTGTAGACTATTTATGTAGGCCTAATGTCTTTCTGTGGAGTTCGAATGAAGCGCTTTCCTTAAATGTCCTATACAGTGATGCAAATACAATGCTGCATAGGCCTACGGAAAAATAGGCCTATCCTAGTATTTTTTATCATAATTCGTAATCTCTGGATTTCTAAAGCGACCAAAGAAAGCTAGGCCTACCGTATATCAGCGCTCGTGAATAAGCTGGTGCCCTGCGCTTGGCTTTCGAGTGGCGCTTTAGAAATTTGGAGATTACGATTACGATTATCACATTCACGTGACACCGAGTTGCACACAATGTCAATCGATATCCTATTGGCAATGACTTCACGAATATTTCCACGACATTTATCCATCAATAGTCCGATGAACGAAGCAATCTCTCAACTGTAGGCCTAAGCATCATCATGTTAAGCGAAAATTAAAAATGGTAAGATTTTACCCACCAATATATTTCTGCAGTCGTTGGATTTCCAAGGAGTCCTGTTCCAGTTTGGCTAATACATAAAATAAAAACCTGTATTAAATCGCATTCAAAAATACCTTGAAAGCTAGCTACAGCAGGTTGTCATAAAATCAGGATAATTTATCTGGTTCTACATAAATACTGTGAATACATTACCTTATATCAAACTTTCATCGCGTAGTTTAATTGTTACAAAATATTGTGGATAATAATTTCAGTTAATCCGTTCTATAGACTTAAACGAGACGTAGGTTCTGCGACTGTAACAGAATGAAATGTTAACATTTCTAAAAAAATACTGCAGACCTACAAGAAATTAAGTAAGTATAATTGACAAGTGGTAGGCTATCGGTTTCATATTCTCGACTGATACGTGGAAAAGTGCTAGGCTTATCTCAATGCACGTTGCCAGAAAACATTTATCTCCGTTTTGCCAAACTCTCAGATCTGTACGTTTTGTACTCATTCTCGGATGCTTTGACCTCTGTTGCACCCAAAGCTAGTTTTCTGGCTTTCTCTGAGGCTGGAATTCGTCGTCCTGTCTGTACGCTGTCGTCGCTGTGGTGTCGTGTTTAGATCTATGCTGTATCTTCGTCCTTGTTCGTTTGCTTACATTTCCTACGTTGGCTTATCGGCTGCCCCCGTCAAGGCACCGACCAAGCGACAAAACCTCCTCACTCACATGCCTTCCAAACGCCAAACGCCAGCAGACTGGACCTGAAGAATGCTGTGGGAACTGGTTGGTTGCCTCACTTAAGTGGGCCTTTTGGAACAATAGTATCGAAGGCGTAGAACCTCATATAAACGGTAGCATGGATGAAGTGGACAGTTTGAGATTTGGATCAGAATAGACAGCTTAGGTGTAGAGCGATCTATCTATCGTATCATATTTAAGTATTTGTAAAGCGCCTCTCCTATAGGGTGAACCGTTCAGAAGCGCTCCCAATGTGCTAAGCCCCGCGAAAATAAACAGGTTTTGAGAAAAGCGAAGGAAGATGAGAGACTGGCAGAGAGAATTTTAGAGCGAACAGAAGGAGAAAGAGCATTCCAAAGAGAGGGACCAATTGAAACAAAGGAACGAGCCTGAGCCATAGCAGTTCTATTACGGGGAACCAAGAGGTCAAGTCTATTGCAGGATCGAAGTGGACGGTGGGAGGAAGCTGAGTGAGGCCGAAGAATTACACCAACCAGAGATATTGAGGGGCAAGACCCTTCTGAGCCTTGAAGATCAGAGAGAGGATTTTAAATTGTATGCGAGCATGCAGAGGGAGCCAATGAAGTTCATCAAACATAAAGGTAGAGATGTGAGAGTACCGGGGAAGGCGGGCTATCAGTCTAGCAGCTGTGTTAAAGACCGACTGAAGAGGAGAGAGACGAACCTTAGGAAGACCAACAAGAAGGGAATTGCAGTAGTCAATCCGAGAAAATACAAAAGCATGAACTAAAACTATCACCAAGAGGTAGAGATGCATGGGCACAGAGGAGCGATAGAGCCGTTCCAAGATACGCTTAATCAAAATACTTTAGCTCGCTGTAGTTTCTTGTAATTAAATTTTAAAACTCTATTTCGTTGTCAGTGATTCTTCTTCACCTTTGCTCCGTGAACAAGGAACTAGTGAAGGGTCGTGCAGGATGATTAAATTGTCGTAGCTATTTCTTTGTTTTGAATTGGATCAAAAGAGATTAATTTAAGATTAGATTAACCTTAACAGATAAAAGTTAACTCGAAATATAGATCAGATTAATTTACAATAGATTATGTAACTCAAAAGAATCATTAGTTAATACCAGTGAGATCTTTAACTTGTGTTTTCAGACGTTCTTCCTCCAATGCGTATTTGCTATTCTCGGATGCCCAGCTCTCTCTTTCTTTATCCATTTCAACTATTAATAAAACGAGAATTATTTTCAGAATCGACGTTTCTATATGTTGTAACTATTATGTTCTCTCTGGCAACCGGACTCGGACCGCGACTGGACATCGATCTCTGGACAACCCCTCCGATTCGACGCAGCGCTCTTGAATTAGCTGATGCTTTGCACTTAGCTTTAAAGTAGCGCTTTTGAAACTTGGAGTTTACGATTACAATTACGACTTTAGTAACACCGCATGGTAATAGTTGGGCGATTCTCATAAAGGCCTTCATAACTGGACTATAAAGATTCCAGCAACATCTGTTGGCAAGAATATCGCGTATGCAGTAATAATCGGGCGCTATACTTCGAATTTATAGAGTTTGCGTCCTCGGCTACCAACGAACTTGCCATTCTTTGAACAGTTTGCCATCTTTTTACCATGAAGCCAGCGTCAGAAGCACTCATAGTAGTTGCATGCTATATTAGATGACGGACAGTTGTGGTAATTTCCTGATCCAACGACCGTAACATTTGACTCCAACTCTCTTTTTTGTAAATTGTGAGCGTTTGGTTGCATCGATAAAATGCTACTTACTACTCAATTATCAGAAATGAAATCTAAACCGTTTTTCTCCCGTCAAACCGGAGGAGCAAACGATTATAGGCTACAGTAACTGCCCTGCCATGGCAAAAGCCAAAAGGAAGCAAGTCCAGTTTAAGGTTAAAATTACATATCGGTATCATTCTGGTTCAAGAAGCAAGTCCAACACAATCGTCTATATAAATAGTTATTATTGCATGTGGTTCTGGCGGAAAAGCAGAGGCAGAAAGAAGCATGTCCAAGTAGTAGGCCTACTGGAAAATTCCAAGGCAAACAGAAGCATGTCCATGCGTATGCATCAACCAATTGTAGCCTACGCATAAATTCAGACCGATGGGTGATGCCTGAGTTGTTTTTCGCATTTTTCTCAGAAACTAAAATCGGTGACTTGCTTCCTTTTGCCATGGCAGGGCAGTATTATAATAGTTCAGCTGAAACAGCAACATTGAAGCAACACGTGCTATCGTGCTTAATAACTGAAGAGAGGATTGACAATTTTGGGGAATCTCTTTCTCGCTTAAATTGGTCTTCAGTTAGTGATGCATGTTTTAATGGAGAAACTAATAAAGCATACGATCTATTCTTAACCCAATATAAAAATGCTTATGAGAAGGCCTTCCCTAAGATCTGCACTAAAAGTAAGAATGGGTCTTCTTTTAACCAGCCCTGGATGACCAAAGGCCTATTAAAATCTAGTAGAAAAAAGGAGCAACTCTATTTAAAATACGTAAAAAATCCAACACTGAGCAATAAAAATAAATTCACAGTATATCGAAATAAATTTTAAAACATTAGAATAAAAGCCGAGCGCAATTAGGCCCTATTATGCTGTCTGTAAGGCTTGATACAATCTTACAACGGAGTGATTTAGCGCCATGACAATTTGGCAGACGAGCCGAACAGACGACTCTAACGGCAGAGGGCGGTTGCATGGAATGCCTGGAGCAATGCGGCAGAGCGCTTAGCCAATGAGAAGCCTCCACGCCAGTGACACGGAGCCAGCACGAGCCAAACACGCGCTGCCTCAGCCGCAGACGCGCCGATAAAGCGTTATACGACGCCGCAGTCAGGGCAGTCGTTTTCCAGCCGCCGAAGAAGAAGAATCGAACCAGGAGCAAGGGAGCTCCGACCGAGCTCTGCCTCGGGCGGACGCGCCGGCAGCCGAGGATGAAGCAGTCAACCAGGAGCCAAGGATATCTCTGGAAGGAACGATGCCCGGGAGCCGTGTAGAACGGGATCCGCTCTCGTAAAGTATGGATTATACCGACAGTCGACGTGAATCCTGTCCGTGGTGAGACAGAAACTCACCCTTGTTACGCGTACGTGGAATCGCTTGGAGCAGCCGAGGAGGCTATCGCTCGATGAAGAAGACGGCAGTTAACCGAAGGCCTGACCGTGAGCTGGAGTAAGAAACTCGCTCTGCTGAGGCAATTGGATTACACGTATTGATTAAGCCACGGGTTCGAGTCCTTGAGATTCAAGCCTCGACGCCTGCGTGAGCTTCGTGTGATGGATATAGTGAAGTTATAAGGCAAGGAGCCTGGTTCCGTGTGATACGAGGAAATACTACGCGTAAACGACGCGTGGATCTGCGATTATATGATGTGTAACAGGAACGACGGTTGAAGGAAGACGGCGCTTGTCCGTGTATTCTGTATGAAAGTGGAACGGATACGCTCTGCACTGTGTAACGGAGTGATCATCCTGGATATTCTATATGTGATTCTTACGATCGGGAGCGACATCGAGGGAAACAACCCAACGACGCCAAGCTCGGTGGTATACGGCCACAGCGACGACGGATGTCTGCTGCGCTCACCTGTCGACGTCAGAGACGAACTTAGACCCTGCTGTCTAGGTCACGGTACAGTCTGAAATGCCATTATATGACCTGACCGAAGATATATAATTAAGAGGCTAACTTGGGACTAGTATAACCGTGCACGACTTCTAACTGACTGACAGTAGACGAATGTATGAACCCTACAGGAAACCAGTTATGAATGATGATGCCATGATAATGAATGGTTGTGCATGGAGGATTACTGATGGTATAAAGTGCATTACGTTAGTCTGGTGAATGGAAGAGTTTAACATGTATTGGTTGATGCGCATGAGGGATGAAACTGTCGTTGATGGTATTAAAGTGTTGTTAGCTCAGATGGATTGATAAATGTGTAGGCGTTGTAACGACTAATTGTATGTGTTGAAATAAGCATGAAACGAGAAGCAGTCTTGTTTGTTGAATTAGAGATTATAATTAAGCAAGTAAGTAATGGAGGTCTTTAAGGGGAGACCTCAGGTTTCGGATAGCAGCGGATCCACGAGTAAGTCTGGCCACTTACTTGCAACCAGACCGGATGCTACGGGAACCCACCCTCGGATAACCCACCTTGTCACAACCGATGGAGGCGGAGGAGGATAGGAAGGGGAGCCAGTGCACGGGTGCCCCGGAATACATCTCTTCTGTCTGGCCAAATCGGCGTAGAATAATAGTACGGAAACCCTAATGGCCTAGCAACCCATATAGGTAGGAATATACAGTCGCATTCACAGCAGTCCCATACAATCCGAAACCAGGGCGACGTAGAAGTCAAAATGGCGATGAGATGTAACACTTCTATATAGCAAAGCCCAAAAACCTCTAAATCCCTACACTGACGAATCGAGGATGGGGTTTATGTAGAAAAAGTATGGGATGCTGACGATGAATGTATGTGAGATTTGAATCTGACTGTGTTAAAACTAATGAGTGAATTAGTGAAGAAATTGTAATGGAAGAAATAAATGGTTTGTTTGAATATTTGATCTATGTGTATGTGTTGTACATAAAGATAGATTCAGAATGAAATGAATTATATGAATGGAAGAGATACTGAATTTGAAACTATGAATGACAAAGACAGACGTAGGAAGGAATGCACAGTTATGCATTAATTGTCATAATTAATAATGGGGATGAAATTCTCTCCATTCACGAGAGAATGCTAAGAGTCAAATTTGGTCTCAGAAACAGACGAGGAACGAAGACTCGTTAGGGATGGAAACCCGTCCAAACACTGTCCAAATACGTTCTGAAACTGAACCGAGAGATCATAACTCTGCTCTGATGTCTGCCTGTTCGACAAATGATCCTACTGGTCCTTTCTGAACACTGTGGCACGAACCGAGTCGAATCCTCGCCTCTGCACACTGCGTCTGTTTTCAATCTCGCCTCTACTCGGTTGGTGAGATCGGAAACAATGGTGCCGACTCAACAATGTACAACTGCCGCTTGTGGAACTGAACTGAGAGTGACGAGACGAGCAACAGTGAAAGACTCAAGTACGATGGTATCGTATTGGAATTCTGCTGACTGAAGATAATTCTGGTTTAATTTGGGACAATGGTGGATGAAACAGCAAGAGGACTCTGTTACTGAACTGATTGACATTATAGCTGCCAGCAAGTTGCAAACTAAACAGAAAATAAAATTGCGCTGAATAATTAGGCACCTAACTGCTTAAGAAATTGTGTAGAATGCGTAAAATATAATTATGTTGTTAATTAGTACTGATTACGTAGAATCGTCATGATTACTAATTGATAGTGATTGAGAAAGACTGAAATATGAATTAGAGGCAACGAATTATATTAACGGAACATTACCGTAGGAATGACAAATTTTTATGAGCGCATAGGCCTACGTAAATGCGTATAGCTTAGTGTCGCTGAATAGAACGACTAATGAAAAACTTTCTAGAAAAATAATGAAGCGACAGAAAAATGAAATGAATTCAGCATATGTAAAACTAGCTTACAGCGTACGAATTATGTTAACAGTATGCATATATCTTTAGATATGCGGTAGAATTTTTAGACATAATGTTGTCGTATGAACTATGTGAGATGGCTTTGCGCATGAATGAAATGCATTGGAAAAGTTACTTGAGACTGCCTGTCTAGAATAATGTGAATCATGAAAAGTAGCCGAAAGATGAATTGCGTAAACGATTTATAATTAAGTAGAGATAAAACTGCATTGAATGATGATATTAACGATGATATATCTCTATTACGGACACTATGAACGACAAAAGTTACAGTGTTGTGCGATAGAATCTGAAGTATGGACACGCTGAAGAATTAGCATAATTTATGCGGAAGATATTTGCGCCCGCAATGATTGTGCATTAGTTGTAACGGACACTGCTAGAATTAAAACTACGTATAGATATATAATGACTAGAATTGTAGGTTGCTGATGATTGCCAAGTGTTTACGTAGAATTGCATTGAGAATGGATGCATGAATGATTTGTTGTGGAAGAACTGGTAATGAAGTTATACAGCATGCGTGTATGAATATAAATTGGAAATGAATTAAGGTTAATGTTGGAAAACTCGCGTGGAAGATTTGTAGCATGGTATATGGAAGAATGCGTGCACCATGAGATGGCACGATGTCGATGATTTGAGCTGATGATTTTGATTTGATGATTTGATGTGACTACTGGCTTGGATGATTTGATTGGATTAACTGCGTAATGACGTAGCATCCTTGTATTAGAAGTTTTGGTGCTAGCGATTATGTTATGTGAATACTTGATTTGATGTGCTGAGAGTCTAAGCAGTACGATTGATATGTTGTTTGATAGCACTGTTAGCAGATTATGCATGGAATGCACGGTAAAATGAGACAGAGACAGAAAGACGGACGAACGCAGAAGCTGTTAGACATTAACATAATATATGTGCCGTATGTATGCGCTGAAGATGAATACGAATGAGCTGTTACTGACTGACTGAGAAACAGCGAGACTAATTAGATGAATGGCTATGCAGGATGAGAATTGCACGATGAATTACGAATAATGTTGTGCACATGAATTGATTGTATGAAGGATGTTATATTACTGTGAACTGTAACTGTTCATAAGAGACGGACAGTAATGGCCCTAGAGACGGTTAAAATTTGGGTAGAATGGAAGCGTATGCAGACGCTGCTGCTGCAGAGGAGGTGTACACACGTAGATAAGGTGTACACACAGGGAGCTAATGTGTGCAGCGTATACAGAGACTGTGTGCGTAGAGCCGTAGACCACAGGCCGAGGTTACGACCTGGCACCCTACATTCGGAACGGCCCAGTGGGCGAGGGAAGAAACCAGATGTCAGCCGCAGCCAACGTCGCGTGGGGGAGGACACCTGCTGTGCGACCGCACCCTGTACTGGAAGGCGATGAACGGCCGACAACCGAGATTAATTGCTGTGGACGAGTCCAGCCGTACGCTGACCAAAATGTGAGGACAGCGAATTAAAGAAAGAGAAAAGTTCTAGTGGTAGCAGAAACTTCTAGGAAGTCTTGAATACAAATGGTGTGCATTCGTATTGGATAGTACAGATCCGTATAACGCATCTAGAAAGAGATGGATGGGGAAAGTGTAAGGCTTGATACAATCTTACAACGGAGTGATTTAGCGCCATGACAATTTGGCAGACGAGCCGAACAGACGACTCTAACGGCAGAGGGCGGTTGCATGGAATGCCTGGAGCAATGCGGCAGAGCGCTTAGCCAATGAGAAGCCTCCACGCCAGTGACACGGAGCCAGCACGAGCCAAACACGCGCTGCCTCAGCCGCAGACGCGCCGATAAAGCGTTATACGACGCCGCAGTCAGGGCAGTCGTTTTCCAGCCGCCGAAGAAGAAGAATCGAACCAGGAGCAAGGGAGCTCCGACCGAGCTCTGCCTCGGGCGGACGCGCCGGCAGCCGAGGATGAAGCAGTCAACCAGGAGCCAAGGATATCTCTGGAAGGAACGATGCCCGGGAGCCGTGTAGAACGGGATCCGCTCTCGTAAAGTATGGATTATACCGACAGTCGACGTGAATCCTGTCCGTGGTGAGACAGAAACTCACCCTTGTTACGCGTACGTGGAATCGCTTGGAGCAGCCGAGGAGGCTATCGCTCGATGAAGAAGACGGCAGTTAACCGAAGGCCTGACCGTGAGCTGGAGTAAGAAACTCGCTCTGCTGAGGCAATTGGATTACACGTATTGATTAAGCCACGGGTTCGAGTCCTTGAGATTCAAGCCTCGACGCCTGCGTGAGCTTCGTGTGATGGATATAGTGAAGTTATAAGGCAAGGAGCCTGGTTCCGTGTGATACGAGGAAATACTACGCGTAAACGACGCGTGGATCTGCGATTATATGATGTGTAACAGGAACGACGGTTGAAGGAAGACGGCGCTTGTCCGTGTATTCTGTATGAAAGTGGAACGGATACGCTCTGCACTGTGTAACGGAGTGATCATCCTGGATATTCTATATGTGATTCTTACGATCGGGAGCGACATCGAGGGAAACAACCCAACGACGCCAAGCTCGGTGGTATACGGCCACAGCGACGACGGATGTCTGCTGCGCTCACCTGTCGACGTCAGAGACGAACTTAGACCCTGCTGTCTAGGTCACGGTACAGTCTGAAATGCCATTATATGACCTGACCGAAGATATATAATTAAGAGGCTAACTTGGGACTAGTATAACCGTGCACGACTTCTAACTGACTGACAGTAGACGAATGTATGAACCCTACAGGAAACCAGTTATGAATGATGATGCCATGATAATGAATGGTTGTGCATGGAGGATTACTGATGGTATAAAGTGCATTACGTTAGTCTGGTGAATGGAAGAGTTTAACATGTATTGGTTGATGCGCATGAGGGATGAAACTGTCGTTGATGGTATTAAAGTGTTGTTAGCTCAGATGGATTGATAAATGTGTAGGCGTTGTAACGACTAATTGTATGTGTTGAAATAAGCATGAAACGAGAAGCAGTCTTGTTTGTTGAATTAGAGATTATAATTAAGCAAGTAAGTAATGGAGGTCTTTAAGGGGAGACCTCAGGTTTCGGATAGCAGCGGATCCACGAGTAAGTCTGGCCACTTACTTGCAACCAGACCGGATGCTACGGGAACCCACCCTCGGATAACCCACCTTGTCACAACCGATGGAGGCGGAGGAGGATAGGAAGGGGAGCCAGTGCACGGGTGCCCCGGAATACATCTCTTCTGTCTGGCCAAATCGGCGTAGAATAATAGTACGGAAACCCTAATGGCCTAGCAACCCATATAGGTAGGAATATACAGTCGCATTCACAGCAGTCCCATACAATCCGAAACCAGGGCGACGTAGAAGTCAAAATGGCGATGAGATGTAACACTTCTACATAGCAAAGCCCAAAAACCTCTAAATTATTATGCTGTCGAATTCTGCAAATACAGTAGCGATTTAAAACAGACTTGGAGACTAATTAAATCCTTAGTAAAAATGGGGAGTCAGGGATCCACTATTGAGGGGTTGGTTATTGACGGAATCAGAACTGATAATCCTGAAGTTATGGCTAACAAATTCAATGATTACTTTGCTAATATTGCTAAATCTCTCGCTGATAAAATACCAGATTCTTCAAACTCCTTTACCACTTTTATGAAGCCTCCACTTCCGCAATCTTTTGGGCTTAATTTAACCTCCCCTGAGGAGATTTTAAATTTGGGCCATTCAATTCGTCTTTCCCATAGCAAAGGGGTAGATGATATCGACCCTTGCATAGCTAGTAGGCATTTAGCCAGTGTGGCTCAACCACTAGCAGATATTATAAACTGCTCTTTCACCCATGGTACTTTTCCTCAAGCTTTAAAAACCGCTAAAATTGTGCCAATATTCAAACAGGGTGCGAGGGATGACTTTACAAATTATAGGCCTATCTCTGTCCTCCCCTACTTTTCCAAATTCTTTGAAAAAATTATGTACGAGCGTCTCTATAAATTTATCACTAAAAACAATGTAATTTTCCCATCTCAACATGCCTTCCAAGCCGGACACTCCCCCTCTATGTCTCTATTGAGCATGCAGGATAGAATATCGGCTGCAATCGAAAGAAACGAATACTCCTTAGGAATTTTCTTCGACCTTGCTAAGGCTTTCGATACGGTCGATCATGGTATTCTATTGCGCAAATTAGAAAGATATGGTATACGTGGTACCCAACTCCACTGGTTCAATAGTTACCTAGAAGATCGCTCGCAATGTGTCTACTGTAATGGTATTTTCTCTGATCTAAGAGCTATTAAATTTGGGGTTCCTCAAGGATCTAACTTAGGCCCCCTGTTATTCCTCATATACATAAATGACCTCCCTAATGTCTCATCCCGCTTATACTTTATATTATTTGCAGATGACACGAACGTATTCTACTCCCATAGCTCTCTGGATACCTTATTCCAAATTGTAAACGCTGAACTATCGCTTGCAGCTGATTGGTTTTGTGCCAACAAACTTACTCTTAATTTAAATAAGACGAATTTTATTTTGTTTAAGTCTCATAGGAAAATTTGTCCCTCGCAGTATCCTATGCTAAGTATTAATGGAACTCCTCTCTCCCGAGTTGAGTCCACAAAATTTCTGGGAGTTTATGTGGATCAGCACATGACATGGAAAGATCACATAAAAAGTATCTCCTCCAAAATTGCTAAAAACACCGGAATCATTGCCCGTACTGCACATATCTTGCCTCCACCCATTCGTTTAAAATTGTATTACTCTCTAATATATCCTTATTTAGCTTATTGTAATTTAGTATGGGCCTCAACCTACACTACAAGGTTGCAAAGACTGATAACTTTGCAAAACCGGGTGATCCGTATAGTGGCTGGTACTACTTATGGATCGCATACCAACCCTCTATTTTTTAACTTTAAAGTATTAAAATTAGAGCACCTCAGGCTATTCCAAATCAGTGAATTTATGTAGGCCTACAAATTAGGGTGGTCCTTATTTTTCAACTTTGACTTTTTTCATGGGGCACCCTCTAGTTTGGTTTCTATGAATGAGAAAACAATTCTGTAATTTTTTCAGCTCAAAATAATAATATCTAGAGGTCGCTACCGGATCTGAAAGTTTGCCATGGACAGCTAACATTGAGCTGTAATTGATACAAGCGAATAGTCATTGTTATTGACGCTTGTAAATTATTATGCCATAAAATGTTACGACTTGCATGGTTTGTATCTAGTCAACTTGATCTTTGCAAGTATAGTAATGTAATGTAATTGAACATTTATATAGCGCGCCTTCGAGATATCTATTCAGAGGCGCTCTCTGCACTAGCTTATGTTAAATGTCATTACGAACGAATAATATATTATATCAGTTAGCAAAACAATGCTGAAATAGTACCTTTTAAGCTGACAGGAAAGTCTAGAATTAGGTTTTAGCTAATTGGATACACTGTAAGATACAAGATACAAAGACACGTGTGTGACTTAGGTCAGGAATAATACATTCAGTAATACAAAGCTACAAAGCAAAGAAGAAATCCTGACAGTGTTTTACGATTGTATAAAACAACCAATCAAATAGTAGCAGATGCTTGTCATATATAAATTGATCGATACAATACAATACAATTCCATAGCCAGTCATGTTCTCGAAGTTTGCGCAAAGACATCCAACGCTTTGTAAGAAAAATTAAAGGTTTCTTCAAAAACTATTAAAAAATTAGGGAAAATAAGGAGAACAAGCAAAACAACCAGAAGTGCTAAAGAATAAAGAAGAAGAATGAGAAGCAGGTTTACAGGATTTGTGTGACATTGCACATGCCCAAACCTTGCAAATAGCAGCATTGAAGGGGTAGACTGTTAACCCGTTTTGGACCAAAACTTTATTAAGAAATTTTTTTATGATCTGTGATAATTATTGGGGCCTTGATGGCAATGTTTGAACGTATGTATTATGTTTTTTGACTATTCTCAAATAACATATGCAAATTTGCATATGTTCGTTTTACGAACATTGGGCCAATAGGCTACTAACAACATGTGAAATATTGAACATGCATGAAATTACATTGTAACACAATAACGTAATAAAAATGGATAATTGGTGTTAAACCGTCTTGGAATCGCTTCTTGTCAACACTGAAGCAGCGTCTCTTGGACACAGTTGGACTCACACCGACATGGTCTGATGCTATGAACACTGGCTTGTTGTCTTTCCACAATGCCACCACGACACTTCCATTGCCCTGATATTCGATTGCTCCTCGCTGCTCTCTTCATCGCACTGGATTTCATGAGAGGGCAGTCTCACAAGCAGTTCCCCCGTATTGTCCCAGTGGCAGCAAAAACTGTATCCTTCAGTGTTGTGAGGAGTACCAATGAAGTGAAGAAGTTGTCGAAAGTAAGAGTGTGACACTGGGATGTTCAACTGTAGTCAGAAGCTGCCAGACAACTTGACTACCGAGGCTGTCATCCTCACCACGTGTTGAATCCTGTGTATTGATTGGTACTCCACAGCCATCAATTTAGGGTCCTTTATTGTTTATTGCACAAAGACACACACACACACACACACGCACGCACACGCACACGCACACGCACGAACACGCACGCACACACACACATACACACACACACAGACACACACAGACACGACACACATATATATGTATATATATGCTATATATGATTTGGTTGATACATGTAGCTCAAGATCAGAAATATGCATATGTAAATCAACGTTGACTTGACTTGACGCCATCAGTAGCGTATTGGACCAATGTTCGTAAAACGAACATGACCCAGATATGAAAATTTTGCGACTCCATTTATTACAATAAAATTACGCAAATGGCATGTGCTTTGTGCTAAATATGTGCACTTGTCAAATACCCATCAGCTCGTGCGATATCACACATCAAACCAAAATTACAAATTTTCAAACAAAAGACGGTGAACAAACCTGAAGTTGAGGTATTTAGCATAAGACAAAAACAGTTCAAAACAAAATTTCTTTGCGATTTTTCCGACAAATCAAACCTTTCGCTTACATAAGAGCACATGAACAGAAAACTGGAGTGATGACCTCAACCAATTTGAAGTCATCAAAAAATGTGTTCGTAAAACGAACACTGTTCCTGTTAACACAGCCCACGCAGGGGACCCAGATAAGATGTGTTGTGTTGATAGGACTTTGGCAAGAAGAGAGAGACAGTGCTGTACATAAAAGGAAAGTAAACATTGGACCAAAAATGGTGGCTGGCTGCATCCTGTTGGAGCAGACACTTGACAAGAATATGTTGTGGTGTGCATGTCACCATCTCATACTAGAAATAATCGTGATCCATCCAAAGGTCCAGACATGCCGGTAATGATTTTCAAGAGATTCCAGAAAAGCTGGGAACTTATAGACAGATCAAACTAGGAAACAGTAACAGCCGATGAGTTTTGCACGGTGCAATTTCCTGTGAATGAAGAGATTATTGCCTTTGCTGAGAGTCAACTTCAACGATACCAACCACGGACGACTATCGCGAACTGGTGGAGCTGACCATAACCGTCTTGGGCGGAGTGCCTTCCAGGGGCATACCATTCAGAGCACCAGCTGGACTACAAAGAGCGAGGTGAATGGCCGGGAGTATTTACAGTCTTAAGATTTGGATGTTCAAGAGACAGTTCAAGTTGACAAGAAGAGAAGAAAAGAGGATAGCTAACATCTGATTGTTCACTGTAATGCTGTATGTCAAAGTCTTGTTTCAAGCACCGTATACATTAGACTGGTCCAAACTTACATGGGGAAATATATTTTTTCAAAATATGCTGCTCCACAAGGCTGCCCCTGTTACACTTGACTAGAAGACTCTGTGTTGAAAAAATTGAAGAGATCTGAGCATGTTTAGAGGTCGCTAGGTTTTGACACTTTTTGTAGAAATTGCAAAAATTGCGCATCTGACGCGTTAATAGCTTCATTATGAATTAAAATAAGCACCCATGAACACCAAGCACCATCTTTCTAAATCATGATCAATATGCCAACTGTATTTAAGTAACTAAAAGAATAATAAGCTTATTTACAAATAAAACACTTATTTCAAGTTCTTTCTGATAGATAAACGGTTGTTGGCTTATAACTAATTTTTAAATTTTGCATGCCACCTTTTCATCACAATTCGTTTCATATCCTACAATTGTATTGTTCAATATTGCTCTGTATGCTGCTAATTTAGCGTGATTCGAGTACTTTTTTCGTCTGTGAAGCCAGCCTTGAATATGAAATAAGCTTACAGCACATGTTTTTTCACTTTCTGCAATAAAAGCTCGTACGTTACAAAACGGCAGCTATGGTGAAACTGGCATCAACAAGGAGTTCCTCACAATGTTGTCTGTTAGGGATGCCTGACAAACACTTTCTTGGGTCTGGACTCCCAAAAAATTGGGCAATCCTGAGGAATTTCATATTTCATTACCAGAATAGACTATAGCATTTGGTGAGGCCACGAAAGCAACAATAGTCGCTGCGTTGGTAATTCGGGAGGAGGCTAGAATCCCCGCACAGTGTGTGGATTCGGGTGTTCGCAAACTGTGGAAGTTGTATGAACACAAATTTGTGCTGATTCAAGGAGTTACAGTTTGAGTTCGATTTAATTAACTCTTTCAGTCATCATCTCCGCTATTTCTTCGAAGCGTGTCACTGAAGACATCGAGGCTGCTCTGGTAATACAATCTTATTTATCCACCTAATCCGCTATCCATGTAGCGTCTGGACAGGAAATCCTTCGACCACCAGACTCCACTGGAAGAGTATGTCACAAGGAGATCTTTAAAACTGCTTGATCTTTTTACCATCCAGGGTCAAGAACAACCCACAGCCTTCCTATCAAAGTCCTTTACTCCCTGACCACTGGACCCTACTTCCCAGTCGATGAAGGCAAATGTCAAACTGTTGATGGTCGTCAATGACTGCGCAGAACGTGGAGTGGCTCTGATCCATTCTTACAATGATATACTAAGGATGAGTCACAGAAACAATACTTGCTGCAACTTGTCTCCAGTCATCGGACAAAATTTTCTGTTCCAACAAAGGCAAAATGAAATAATAGTAGGTTGCGGGTTTTCCAGCACTTCAATGACGGGATTTATGCAGACTGGATTACTTCTTTAATTATCCAAAATTATATTTTATTACAAACGTAATGCAGCCTGACTAAGCAGTAACACTGCAGTATATATTTCTAAATTGGGCTGTTTATTTTTCAAAATAATAACTGACTTGAAAATAATTTATAACCGATTTGAAAAAAATCAAAATTATACATGTTTTTGACAAGTTCATACTATAATATGATTATGGCAAAAAGTCGAAAAACATAGCGACCTCTAAACATAATCAAATCTTTCCAAAATTTTGCATACAGACTCATGTTTTCATGTGTAACAAGAGCAGCCTTGTGGAGCAATGTATTTCCAACTTTTAATTTTGTGGACCAGTCTAGTATACATACACCATCTGCTGCTCGAATTGACCTGGAACTCTTGAAGGACATTGACAGATATAAAGAGAAAAATAGCGCAGTTACAGAGATTGCAATGGGCGTCCGCAGGGGGGCGCAAGGGGCGCATGTGCGCCCCCTGGATTTTGCGCATATTTGCAGAGAATTTTTGATTATTTGGTTTGGACCTATAGACTATCTTTGTTTAGGCGGATGTTTGAAAATTTAACGTATAGAGTTCTCTCTTGGTAATATTGAAATTCATATTGTCAACCTGAGACGGCGAAATGCATTCACTCGTATCGACTAATTGGTAGCGTATTCTTTTCTGTTGTTTTTAGCCGATGCTGCCAGATAACAGTTGGCCGCGTAGTCAGAACTTTATATATATATGTATATATATATATATATACACACATATATATATATAAATGTACATATATATATGAACATATATAATTGACACTGGCATGGAGCGACAGTCTCTAAGTAATCAGATTCTTCCATTAGATGCAAGCTAACACACGTTCTGCCAGACTTTTTAAACATACTACCCCGCTCGCTTCGGAACCAGTCCCAAGCCTGGATGAAGGAGGAATGCGAATCTATTGATCTTTATTGTCGCACGGGTCGTTAAACTGAAACTTCTACTCCTACGCTTTGTGAGTCACTCAGGCAGTATCACAGGAACGGAAAAGACTAGCACTTCTGAGTAGAACAATTTCGTCTTGCTGTCTCGCTGAACGAAAATTAATACCTGAACTAAATCGATTCCGCCTTTGACTGGGAAGGTAGGTTTGACCGACTAATACTACGTATTAGCCTACTTTGAGGGAGGGAAAATAGAGTAAGGAATATTTACGCAAACTCTTTAGGCCTACTCCACATCGGAAGCTGGTTGTTATAGGCCCTAATCTTATAAAAATAATGACAGTAGCTTCTTTATATAATAAGCTCAACGAGTAGACCTAATATAATAAAATTGACAGTGTGCCTGTGTTTAACTTCCACATTCAGTTTCGTGGTAATTAGGCCAAATATAATAATTTAATTATTAACTAACGGGTTTTTTCTTTTGCGTTGGGTGTGCATATCAAATGAATACATTGCAGAGTGCTTGCCCACTGCTAAGTAAACCTGCAGTTAATATAGTCTATAGAAAATATGCAGTACTGATAAATTATATTATATTATGTAGAATAATATGGGTCGATTGGCTGCATTGGCATGAACTTAGTAAAAGTTTAAATTGAATTCCATAAAAATAGAACGTCTCCAATTTTTACTTTTTACAGATGGATAGCCTATTAGACATTTCTTAAAGAAACGAAAAATAACTGACAGTACAGTGACTACATCCTTAGAGTCCGAACAGCTCAATTATGCGACCACTAGTAGTAGGCCTAGTACTGTACCACTACCCCCGTAACGGCGATTAAAGCTAGAATCAACAAGTTTATCAGGTCTCTACATGATGAGTTTACATCGAAAAAAAATTTCAGACAACAAAGACGGCTTTATAGATAGAGTGATAAATCAGTTTGGACAAGAACCCAGACGATTGCAATTATTATTTCAAGAATAAGGTCAGATTTCAGTCCAATAAAATTTAATTATCATAATAGTTTTTGACAATGAATGTCTATGAATATTTTCGCATGCTGGGCTCCGCGCCAGAGGATCGAGGGGTAGCCAGCGCCGATGGGATCGAGCGAGCGTCGAAGGTGAAGTGATCGGTTGCTTTCGACACTCTATTTAGTCCCTGTGACAACTATTTACAAGTTTGCGCCCCCTAGAAAAATTCCTGCGGACGCCCATGGAGATTGCAATGACGAAATTTCTGGGTCACTTCTGGCGTCTGTCGGAGGAATTGCTGGCTTAGTCTATGCGTTCTTTCATGACAGGATCTCCATTGATACCAAGCGCCAAATGGTTGCTGCTCTGGACAAAACTGGCATCAACATCCTCAAAAGAGAACAACATTGATCAGCTCGAAGCAACTGGAAGATTTTGTTAGGGAAAAGACTAGAATATTCTTCAGCATTACAGGCATTCCATCAAGTTTCCTTCAACAAGATGTTGATGCTTGGCAAAAAGATAACAACGGAAAGTTAGTAAAAACCAACCGCCAGCTCAATAAGAGTTATGAATGACATAGCAGAGCGTGGAGTGGCACTCGTGTGATCTCAATCCACGTGATGGAACAAAGAAACTTTGGCAGACAGTTAACCAACTAACAAAAAAGACGTCTACCCGTGTACCGAGTAGTGTGATTACAGCTGAAGAACTTAATTCTCATTATGCTAAAACCTCCACTGATGCTGAATACATCAATACTCCTCTTCGATCGACCGCTGAGCCTGGATATTCTATTCTCTCCGAAATGAATGTATTCTATCTTCTGGACCGGCTTCATGCCACTGCTGAGGGTTCTGATGCCCTTCCTGCATGGTTTCTTCGAATTCTGGCACCCATCATTGCACCCATCCTCACTCACTTGATCAACAATTCTCTAGCATCTTCACACGTGCCTAACCAATGGAAGATTGCAGTCATTCATCCAATTCCTAAAGTTCCTGATCCTGCTTCTCCAGCTGATTATCGTCCGATATCCGTGGTGCCTATCCTTTCACGTCTTGTTGAACGAGTAATCGTACGCACTTATATCTACCCTGCGTTCCAAGTACCACCTACATCAGAGAATCTAGCTGATCAATATGGATTCCGGCCTACAGGATCAACTACTGCTGCCTTAATCGCCCTCTTACATCATATTACTTCCCTCTTACAGGAACATGAATTTGTCATCATGGTCTCAATGGATTTCTCGAAAGCATTTGACACTATTCGTCATCACACTTTGTTGGAAAAGCTTGGATCTATTGATATTCCGGATCATATTTTCAATTGGCTTTCAAACTATTTTCATGACCGCAAGCATATCACCAAGTTTCAAGGAGAAGTCTCGTCAATTGCATCCATAAATGCTAGTGTTGTTCAAGGATCTGGGGTTGGACCTGGATCCTACGTAGTTGGGTCGGCTGACCTTCATCCCAAAAACAGATTTAATATTCTTGTTAAATATGCTGATGATACCTATTTATTAGTAGGCTCATCTAATATTGGAACAGCTGCCGAAGAATATGACCATGTGGCATCCTGGGCAAAAACTAATAATTTGAAGTTAAATCCATCTAAGACTCGTGAAATAATTTTCTCAAAAAGGGGTTTCAAAGCATCATCTATACCTATTGTCATCCAAGGTGCTGAAAGGGTTGACACAATTAGAGTGCTAGGGATTACCCTAAGTTCTGACATGCGCATGACAAAGCATACTGAAAAAGTCCTTGCCTCAAGTTCCACTTCTCTATACGCCCTCCGTGTTTTGAGAGATCATGGCATGTCTACTTACGCATTGCATGATGTTGCCATGGCAACCACTGTTGCACACCTAATGTATGCCTCCCCTGCCTGGTGGGGGTATGCCAGTGAGACTGATAGGAATAAATTACAGAGTATGCTAAATAGGATGAAACGTAGAGGCTTCCTCTTATCTACTACCCCTAGCGTTGTAGATATGTCCCAAGCTGCTGATTCTGGCTTATTTCGGGCTATTTGTGGGGAATCATCTCATGTTCTCCGAGGAATTTTCCCGCCTACACAACAAATAAAATATAACTTACGACCCAGAATTCATAATTTTAATCTCCCAATCAATGATAAATGTAATTATATACCACGTATCTTGTTTAAAGATACATATTAATTAATTGTCCTATAATTATAATTACTTGTATATTATTTTGTCTAGAATTATTAACGTTAGCCTGACTGTTTTAGCTAATTATTGTGTTACGTGTAACCTGTTGCGTTTTGTCAACTGGATTATTTTGAAATTAAACGAATATGATGATAAGTATTATAAGCTTCCAACTAATAGCGAGGATCAGAAGCAGTTTCTGCTGTTGGTTGTTAAGGAATATCGTCAAAGATATCCAGACAGGAACAAAAAAAACACTGATGCATTAATACATTAAATATTAATTGGAACTCAACATTTTCATGTTCACTTATGTGTATTGACCCAAATAGTAAATACCACTGTCCACCAGAATTTTTTAAATTTTTGCATAAGAATAGTACACACTATACAATATTCAATGTTTTATCAGCGGATTTTTACAATTTGATATAATGTTCGGTCCGGTAGCAACCTCTAAAACTTATAAAATTCTTTACAAACTTTTCAATATACATATTTTTGTACCTAGAACAATAAGTTGGAAGGGTGCCTCGTTTAAAATTCATCAAAAATTTCTTTTACATGGAGCTAAGGACCACCCTACTACAAATACGACGGAGGCCTACTACCTCCAGTATACAAGGGATTCTTTAATCTTGCTTAACAAGAAACTCCGTAAATTATAGAAGTGTCTTTGCCCGTTCAAACAGCCGTCAGTTCTCAATAAAATCTATTGGCGCCACTACCTGGAATAAAATTCCTCAAGAAATTAGAAAATCTTCCTCACTTACACTGTTTAAGAATAATGTGGCGAAAATCCCCTTCTTCGGTGGTTCCCTGGTTCTCTCCGGGAAGGCAAGGAGAAGAGATTCGTCCGGCTCGAGTAGCAGAGTCCCCGTGTCGCTCGAAGGAGCGCAAGTCCGGCGTCCGGAGTATTGCGAACGTCTTACACGCCACAGTCGATCGGTCGCCCAAGTCAAGAATCTCCAACACGTCACTGGTTTTCAACACGATGTATTTTTGCAAACGTCACAGCACACCAAGACAAAGACCGAACCCCAAGCTGGCGGACTACCTATGACCAAGGCAGGTCACCCTCTCCGTCGAGACTGCTAGGCCGATGCTTCGCTCGAGGCCGAATCTCAAGGCGGTCTTCTCCAGACTCTCTTCTAGCTGAGGGAGCCCTCTATTTATACCCTCCCAAGTGGAGCGGAGCGGAGCAGAGCGGAGCGGAAGTACAGAACCGTCACAATAAGCTACGCAGTTATTTAGTTCAAGGTAATTATTAAATGCTTTGATGTATTAATCTTTAAAGTCTATGTGTTTAACTACACTTCCCACTCATTCCTTTCACTTTCGTTATTTAGTTTTTTTTATCAAGTCACCAACTGTTATACTAAGTAAAGCATCTGTCGGTCGCCACATATTATTTAGAAACTATATAAAGGTTAGGGTGGCAGTCAAAACGGTTATTTTTTTATAATGCCAGGGACTTCCCCCAGTTCTGTTCGTATTGGTAGTAGAAACCCATGTGCAAAATCTTTTTAAAATATTCCATTATTTAGGGGTGCCACATCACAACTTGAATTTTGCATATAAAATTATTGCGTTATCGAAGCCATAAAAATCAACTTTTTATTTTTTCAGGAGCTGGATGAAAGTTAGACACTTCTAGAGCCTATTATTTTTTATTGTGATATGTGATGAGTGCTACCATGGATTGTTGGATACCTTATTCTCTGATGACTGGTTTGATAAATAATGATTAAATGATAAATATATAAATTGGAACAAACTGGAGCTGAGGAGTAAATATATCATTTTAATTTTTTAAACAATTTTTTTGACTTCTGTATATAAAAGGCTTTCCTAAGCTTAATAATTTATTTATATTTACTCACAATATCCTATAGTATCCATAATCAATTTTAAATAACCCAGCAATTTGTATTAGAGAAAGAGCATTTCATATCAAAAGTAAATAATGTTTTTCAAAACATTTATATCTGGCTAAAGTTTGGTTACGGGTCAGAACATATAACTAATATAGTAGAAAATCAGATTATAATTAGCAACTCTGTAGAAGTTTAAATTGAAATATTTTTTTAGCTTATTTAAGAAAATACTTTGCAATAAAAATCCTAAAATACCCAACACCCAACACTAAGTATAGCCTAATGTATCCAGTGTTTCCAATCTCTTTATTGACTTGCTTGTTTTCAGTGCTTTTTGATTGAAAACATACTAGGATTCATTCATTCCAAAAATGTATACAGCCCCCTTCAAGAAGCCTACTCAGAGGTCCTCAAAGGTTGGCATGTCCAAGACCTTCCACCAGATCTTAAACTGAAATTTGCTTTGTTGGATTCACACATGATTCAATCAATATTGGCTGCTTTAATTAAAACAGACATTACAGGTTTTTCATTTGTTAAAAGTCAATGGCAAACTGTTCGTGAAAGTGCACGCATGACAGTTGGAACAGTTGCAGCTTTTTGCAATAGAGCTCACTTACCTGTGATTGCAATGCAACATGCACTCGGGAGGCTTGAGAAGATCTACAATGAGAGGAGGAATTCACAAAAGGCAGCATGGAGAGGTGGAGAAACACAGAAAATCACGAGTAAAGATTAGTTGAATCATTAGAGAAAACATTTCACATTTCACATTCTGATGCGGAAGTGAAAAATAAAATCGTGAGGACAGAGCACTTCTGCAGACTCAGCTTAGAGATGGAAGGATGTCAAGTTCAATGGCACAAGTGGATAACAAATTGAAAAACAAGATGAAGAAAAACGGAAGAGAGACAAGATGAAATTAAGACCAGCGTTTATCAAGAGACATTGATACAATCTGTTGCTACCACACAGACTAAAAGACCTCGCCCAAAGAATATTATCAATATGTAAGTAGCAGCAGCTCTTTATCGAATGAAGGACAGCTATAGTAATGCGTGGAAACAGAACAGCATTTAGTTGGAGTGTCAGCAGACTGAAGATAGGTTGAGTGTGGTGACTGATAGGACAGAAACAGGAGTGGCATTGAAACCAGAATAAAATAAAATGCTGACCAAGAATGAAGGTCAAAATCAGGCCTTGCTTCACGTGGTGTCCGAGCATCGAAAAAGTTTCCGGACCCCAAAAAGTCAACGGTCACAAAATGGACCAATAAATATTTTAATGTGCTCATGATCAGTAAGTCAAGTAAGTCAAGTCATGATTTAATCAAACTTGTAAGGCTGAACAATGCTCACCAGTACTTTTTATTTATTCTACTTTTAGGCAAAACAATTTAAGGTTTACTTGATCTTACACAAAATACGAAAAAAGGTTCTAATATTATCACAATTGTGCTTACGATCCTTGTCTAAAATTTGGAAAACTTGACCTCTTATGTGGCAGACCTAAATGATGGAATATGTTTATCATATTTTGCACACTAGCTTACTTTATCAAAAGGAACATAACCTGGAGCTGTCCCATCAATTTACTAAAAATATTTTTTTCAGCACCACCCTAATAAAGGTGTCCCTACTAAGCGGGATCATTGATCCCTTCAGTGCCTTCAACTGTCCATACTAAAAAGTGCAATCTGATTTGTAATATTACTATTTATTATAGTTGGTTGGCTACAAATAAACGATCGATTGATTGATTGATCGAATATAACTGTAAAAACTTATTTGATATTGCTCTCCTTCCAAAGTTCAGAAGTGCACACGACCATACGATAGAGCATCGATGGCAATATTATTGTGGGTGAATGACTTTCTCACCTACCATTAACTCTAGCCTACGTGTTATAGCGAGTGCTCTAGCCAATCGGCCACCGCGTCACGCCGATAAAGCCTTGCTGTGCAGTATTGTATGGTGACCTAGATCGTGTGCCTGAGAGTAGGGCCTATTCGATCGTTGACAAGCCTAAACAGCTAAATATTTTCCAACACTATTCGACGATTACTTTCAATTTATATTCGCTTTATCGTGATATCAACCTACTTTATTTCGACAAATGATAAACCTTTTGACCAATGCACTCGTTTTTCTTCGTGACGTTTAACGTTTAGGCCTAAGCAGAGAAAGAGACCTTCACAGAACTAAAATTGCGTCCATTAATCTTATCGGAAATATACGCTGCGCTCAGTAGCGTAGCCAGGGGAAGCGGCCGCTCCCTCCGACACCATTTTGGCAAAATGTGGGCCTTTTCGCAATTTATTTATGGCCCAATAACATTCCGGTATCGACAGTATGCAAGTCAAACGGCGTCTAAATTAGAGCTCTGCGCCGACTTCATAGTGTCGGCGGCGGCGCGCCGGTCATTTTTGGTCGGCGGCGGCGGCGCGCCGCCGACCGACAAAAATCGGCGGCGGCGGCGGCGCGGCGCGGCGTGTTCGGCGCCAGCGACGGATCCAGAAGTTTATGAAGGGCCAAATAGGAGTCCGAATTTTTAAAATATGTTGAATTTTCACACTGTAAAGGAGGCATTTTAAGCTATCATCAAAGCTTACACTATTATTTCGGTGCTGATAGGAATCAGCTGTCACTCGTAGTTAGGATGTAGTTTGAGTCGTGTTTGAGTCTGACATTTATTGAAATTAATATAAAAACTAGAAACCCATAAGCCTTTAGTAAACGAATTGCTGACCTCTGACCAGGACACAATTAGAAGAAGAAGAAGAAGAAGAAGAAGAAGAAGAAGAAGAAGAAGAAGATGATGATGATGATGATGATGATGATGATGATGATGATGATGATGATGATGATGATGATGATGATGATGATGATGATGATAATTTTCCTTTATTATTTCAAACATACAAACCGGAGTATGATTACAATATTATTCATAGTATAAAAGGATGATCACAAGTTATTACATGAGTCGAATTTGTTCTACTGCCATGCAAGGCGCCCATCACGTCCTACTGCTCGTTTTATTGTAACGGAAATCGCCCGCCTTCGTCTCAGGATGCTCGAGTGTTACAGTAGGCGCGTGTCGCTCAGGATGGGAGCACAAGTCCGGCCTCCGTTGTATTTCGAAGGGCTTCAGCATCCACCAGTCGATCCCCGTGCTCACCAAGTCAACCCCCGAAAGGATCAAACACCGTAGTTCTATGACGATCTTTATTCACCAAGCATATCTCTTCCAAACTCAACAACGAGAAGATGAGTAACCAACATCAAACTCTACACAAGAGCGCCCTCTATTTATACCCAACCGGGGCAGGGGTAGGACACCAGAACCACGGCCAGTCACCAAGCCCAGCCAGGAACCAAGGCCTAGGAACCAAGGCCTAGCAGGAACCAAGGCCTAGGAACCAAGGCTAGGAATCACGGGCTATCAGAACCAAGGGCAGGAACCAAGGCCTAGGAACCAAGGTCTACCAGAACCATGGGCAGGAACCAAGGCCTAGGAACCACGGGCTACGGGAGCCAAGGGCAGGAACCAAGGCCTAGGAACCACGGGCTACGGTAGCCAAGGGCAGGAACCAGGGCTAGGAACCATGGCCTACCAGAACCATGGGCAGGAACCAAGGGCTAGGAACCATGGCCTAGGAACCAAGGTCTACCAGAACCATGGGCAGGAACCAAGGGCTAGGAACCACGGGCTAGGAACCACGGGCTACGGGAGCCAAGCCTAAAGCGGCGACCAAGGCAGAAGACCACAGCCCAAGCACCACGGGGGTGGTCCAAAAACAGGGGAGGCCCAAAAACAGGGTGGTCCCTGGCAGAAACGTCAGATTATGAACGCCACCTGGCGAAAGAAAGGCTGAGTCGACCTTTGTCCCGCGTCCATGCTGGTTTTCTGCTTTTCGTGCCAAAGTGTATACCATTAACCTAAACCCTCCTATGGTGTATCACAAGTATTACTAATTATTTGCAAGCTACTGAACTTCTTTTCGCATTAGCCAATGTAACAGGAAGAGTGAGATATAATTATTTTATAAAGTACTGATAGACTAGGGAGTCCTGGTGCCATCTGTTTTTCTATACAAAACGGTCTTTCCGCAGGTTTGCGTTTAGTAGTCTCGGCCATCGCGTTAGCCTACTATCCTAATTAATATATTCAAGTTATCACAGTTTAAAGCTAATGTTATTTATTTCAAGAACGTAAATTAACGTTTTTATAAATACCAGATAGTCTTCGTTTCATAGCAGTTTAATCCACAGCAGTTTAATGTGCAGATCGCAAATCCACTAGTAGAGATTTGCAATTTGGGAAAATTCATGCCTATACAAAACGCTGTGTGATTTGGGTTTGTATGCACTAGAAATTTGATATAATTATACTACAAACTCTTGAAGAATGAGCTGCATGACAGGCTGAGTGTGTGCTAATTTGATGATCGATATTGTTTAAGTCTGCCTGATGATGACTCATTCACTGTGTATGCGTTTTTTAGTGTATGTTCTGTTGCGCTTTGGAACTTTTAGCCTAAAAATGACAGAGAGGACACTTTGTTCACTCGAAGAATGAGGGTCAATTCAGAGTAGTGCAAATCTTCCGTGGCCTGTCGATGCTGAAGTCTGCCTTGTCCGGCCCATCCCTATTTACATACCTTAAGATAGACAGAACAGCAATACTTGGGGAAGCACATTATTTGGGTTAAGAAAGAACTAAACCTCTGCCATGCCAGGCCCGTGGCCCGTTATGGCAGCGCACCATGCCGGGTGTGTCTGGTCTTGAGGGGCGCCGGCATACAACCAGGAGGTGAGCGGGGGAGGTCCCCAGGCCTAAGGCTTTATACTGTATGTCTGTCTGTCTGTCTGTCTGTCTGTGTTTGTGTCACTCTGTCTCTGTCTGTCTGTGTCTACTTCTATTACCCACTGAAGCAACAGTTTTATCGTGAAATCATGGAAAACATGAGAAATGCAGCAAAACAATTAAACACATCAGCGAGGCATCGGCGGCGCGCCGAGGAATTATCGGCGGCGGCGGCGGCGGCGCGCCGATCCACAAAAATCGGCGGCCGCGGCGCCCAAGAATTGTCGGCGGCGGCGGCGCGGCGCGGCCGGCGCAGGGCTCTAGTCTAAATGCGGCGTTCCGATCGGTTATCGCGCTAGCAAATTTTCCGATAGGTCTACGTTTAACGGAGCTTCTCCAAGTATTGCTGTTCTGTCTATGTTGCTATTATGTCTAAGTATGGACGGACAGAAGGAGTAGAGACAGAGAGCACTGATTCGAGTGAGCTACGAGTATCTATCTCTCAGTATGCTGCAGGTTACAAGTTCTAAAGTCCAACAAAGTCATACAAAACACAGTCACAGTCACGCTAAGCATGATATTCTATCCAAGTCCAAACATAGCTACAGTTTCAGCCTTAGACATATTCATCAACGAATTAGTATACACAGTCGTCTTGTCATGCTCCTAGAGTTTGTGGTATAGGGTACGGACGAGGGTGGTTCTTAAAAATAAAAGTTTGAAACTACTGTTCGCCAAGGTTCCATTTGGTTCCATTCCCTCCAGAAACATCGCAAAAAAGTTGTATGAAAATGTTTTAATATTTATGACTGGCACAACACCATCAAAGTTGTACCCCTTATCACATAATAGGAACACTCGAAAAGTAGGCCTAAGCATAATAGTTGTAATCAACCATGAAAAGTGAACATTTAAACCAGGAATAAGTTCAGCTGCCTGTAGTAGGTCCAGATTATAACACAATGACATTTATTGCATGCCTGGTTACTAGTGATTACACTGATTAGTGATTAAAATTACTTATTAGAGTTATTATTATTATTGAGGAAATGGTAAAAAGTTAATAACTTCTACAAATATAGAAATATTCCATTACTTGTATGCACCCGGTGAACTCGAGGGTGGTATCAGACGAGCTACAGATCCTAACTGGTCTTTAACCATACACGCTATTTTAAACGTTGTCCGACAGGCTGACCAGCCGGCATTGTACCACCTAGCAGATGGGCCAGGCCGTGGGTTTGTTCGCGAAGAGTTGCTCGTGGTACCTATAGGAACTGAATAGCCTCCTGATAGAATACTCAGAGTTCGTTGAGATATTCTGCTGCTATTTCAAAGTTTTTGTTTACAAATATACATCGTTTCGAACGATTCAGAATTTATCGTTTTGATAAATTCTATAGTGCCCGTATTCCCTTGTTGTAATCCCATCATCGGCTATCCACTTTCTGTGTCCAGTGGGGAAAGGGATATCTTGTTTTGCTCGTAAACACCAATCTGGTGCCCGCGACTTCGAATTGCAACCTGTGTGTGCCTCATCTGCTTATGTTGAAACAAGCATTCTTTATACATCTCATGATATAGAACTTTCTCAAAAACTGCTCTGTGAACACCTTTTGCCTTTCGAATCTGTGATCCGCTGGCATGAAAATCAAACTTTTTTGATTTTAAGATTGAATACATCTTTGGACGAAGTCCCACGAATTCGGCGATTAGGATTCCAGTATATTCATCTTTGAATTTTCCAACCACTTTCTTATTTTCGGCATTGTAGTACGGGCTATCTCGCGGATATTCGCTGAGATCGTACGAAGTTCTTTTGACCAGCATATCCTCGTATGTTTCGGAGTTTCCACTTGATATAGGAGACTATCGGTATCCGTATACAGAAGTTGGGCTCTTTCGCCGTACTGCGCTTTGACATCGTTGCACCAGAAGTCGTACATCAGATGTTTGGACAGATCTAGAACTGCCGGGCCGACATATATCTGCCTGTTCAACTTCAGTCTTCTTTTTGTGCTATGAATTGCAGCAAGTCCGCCATTGAAGATGCGGTGCGATAGATAGGCGAGGTCGGCGGTCAATTTACGAAGTTTGTCCTCTTGTGTTCCAGCCACTAGATCCACCCGAATACGCTTGCGAAGGTTCTCCATTGTTTTCCCAAAGACTGCATTGTTAGCCAGATTGAAGAAGTCCTTCTCAAAGTCGGATGTTGCTTTGGCTCTTAACTCTTTATTCATCTCGATGTACGGCTTCATCCAGGCTTCCTGTCGAAATTTAACAGCACGATGAATTTTACTGACTCGCATGTTCATCGCATGATATAGTTTGAGATTTCTGTAATGTACCACACCTATCACATATCGCTCCTTCTTTCGTAGGCTGGGTACTAACTTAACACACTCTGTGGACTTGCATCCCAACTGGTTCACGAGCAAGCGCTGATAGACGCTCATCCAATCTTCTCGGACTGATATGGTTTCTGGGGCTAATGGATAGTTGTTGTGGGCGTCGTGGAGATGTTCCGGGTATTCCCGGAAGGTCCACCTCGAGTAAGAATCCAGTATTTCGTTCAGAAAATCTTGAGAAACTTCATTTTTGCGCCAACTTAATCCGCCTACTGGTAGTAGCTGTTGCATGGCACAACCGTACAGGTTTTTTGCATCCAGATACATAATCCAGTTGTTTGGCTTCGTACTATCATAGTCGGGGCATTGCGGATTGTTAGCCTTTGCGAATCTTTTGGATGACATCGATATTTCACCTCGAAGACTTCTTTCAAAGAATAAATGCATGTCGATGTCTGTCAACAGTTCGAGTTCGACTTTTGTCTTTTTTAGTAATGCATCCCAAGCCATTCCAGGTAGACTGAAGTAGTATGCTGGGTCTAGCTGATAATGCTTCATCGATGTGGCTCTGAAAGTTTCGAATACATCAGCTAGTAGAAGTACATCAGTTCGAAGATACAAGACGTGGTAGTCACCCAGATTTTTACAGTCAAACTCGGTTCATACTCGTTGGGCGTATTGGTAATCCACATCTGAAATGTCTTCTCTGATTGACTTACTGTAGAATGCCTCTTTTGGTGGGAGCTGGTCTTCTTCGAAACGATTGTAACTATCTAAGTATTAATAGGGATAAACGCCTTTTCGCCACAATAAATCTAGTTTTGTACTATGGGTCGCTGTGACTTTTAAATCATCCAGTGATAGATTGCTAGACAACTTGTCCAACTAACTAGTTAAGAACTGGAGACTGTCGATGAACTGCAGCTGGTCTAGGCTGAATGTCATATACTTTTCATATTGTTTGAGATACAGGTGATTTTCTCAGCCTCATAACAACTCATTGCCTGCATAATAAGATGGCTGTCATTGCCACGAAGATTATGAAGTCCACTCTTTGCACTTTTCGGGGTATATACGAAGCTTGAGATTGCACTCATTGTGTGCTGCTCCACGAAAGTTACCAGTTATATAACTGGTAACTATCGAGGGGCAGCTCAACTTTGTCTAAAAAACAAAGCTTCTCCGTAGATGTGGCACTCGGTAACCTCACGGAATGATTGGTGATCAGTCTCTGTCATGTCCATCTTCGCTGTATTAGCCAATTTTTGTTTTATGTTAGCCAACTCTCCTTGTATGCGATGAAGAAATTCCTCTACAGCATTTTCTCCGCGATAAAGTACAGGTTTGTATGAGAGACCATCACAGCGGACTACTATATAAAACAGAAGCTGTATGGTTTGTGCTCGGCAATGAGTCTGGTGTTTGTCTCTTCGGGGTCTTCGACTGGGGTATGTGGTCAGCATAAAATTAATGATGTATGGAACTCGCATCTGTTTGTGGTGATTCTCAAATTTGAGTAAATTTTTACCTTCTTCAGGCATCACAATCCGCTGTGGTTTCTTGCTAATACCGCGGCAATCTTTTGTGTGGGAATCCAACAAGTCTTGCCTAGAGAAGACATGTAGACAACAATGGCATGGGTGCTTGCGCTCTATATAATTGCTGTTTTTATACAGCATGACGGCCAAGTCCTTGATCCAGACATAGTGCTGGTTATCACCATCGGCTATTAGTAGAAGGTCAACATTGTGTTTAGTAAGTGATAGGTGGTTTGATAAACGGATCGGATACAAACCACGATCCCGTCTGAACACGCTTACCGATACGGCTAGATTCTGTCGTTCAAATTTATCGATGTCGGTTACTTTAACCTGAAATGTGATTCCAGTGAAATCCAGCGTTTTGAGGTGGGCGCTATATTTAGTTGGGCGGTGAGGATTCTGTTCAGCTGGATATAAAGCAGAGAGGATGGTCCATTCAAAGCAACGGTTGTCCTCATTCTTCACATTAATAACTGTGCGAGGAGGTATGTATTTAGGTGTTGGAAAATAGCTCTTACCTCGGAATGGTTGATATTTCGCAATACAAATATCTAGTGCCATAACTCGTCTTAACCCTCGGGCTACCAAGGGGATGATTGCCACCCCCTAGGTTTTTTTCATCTCAAACTTTTTCCGTATGGAATAAAATTTTGACCTTTTAGGTAGCTGTAGGGGGTTCATTTACACACGTTTTGAGTTAAAATGTGAGATGATATCTCACACCGTTCAAAAGTTATACCCAATATACCCGAGGTACCAGAGGGGGTGGATACCACCCCCATAGATTTTCGACTATATCTTATCCGTCATTTAATATTAAGAGAAACAAATTATAACATTCTATAGAGGGAATGTGGGGCTACATTTCTATGGTCACTGAGTTGACCTGAGACAACCGGAAGTGCTCAAAATAAATTAAAATGTATGAAAATAGGTTACACTTTCACACATTTTTCATGTGTTTTCGATTATAACGTATTCATAATTTATTTTTGAAGAGAAATAAATTATGCCGTTGCATACAGGACATGTTGTGCTAATTTTTCATGCTGATTAATTTATTTTTTTATGACCGGAAGTGTTCAAAATAAATAATAATACGCGTAATCTGTGTGAAAATGGCTGAATACAGCTTCACAATGTAAAACCGATATATATGTATGAATATATATGTATGGATGCATATTTATACGTATATAAACATGTGTAGGTATGTGTTTGGTGAAAACTATCACCAATTCTCTTTAACATCTACATTGAGGAATTAGTACGAGAGGCGATGGAGGAGGTGAAGGAGGGCATAAAGGTGGGAGGAAGATTGACGAAAGCACTAAGATTTGCAGATGACCAGGCGATGTTGGCAGGTAGCCAGAATGGGTTACAAAAAATGATGGATCAGCTGAATAAGATCTCAAAGGAGTATGATATGAAAATAAATATTAAAAAGACAAAGATCATGAGGATAAGCAAAGGAAAGGAAAGAACAGTAAAGATCACTATAGATGGTAAGGAACTGGAACAAGTCGGAAAATTCTGTTACCTAGGAAGTATGATCACAACTGATGCAAAGTGCCATGTAGAAATAAAGAGAAGAATAGCCTTGGGAAAAGATGCCTTCTATAAAAGAAAGGAATTAATGAGAGGAAAGCTAAATAAGAATCTAAAGAAAAGAATTATCAAGTCTATGATATGGAGTGTGGTGCTATACGGATCAGAGACATGGACTCTAAGGAAGGAAGACACCAGAAGATTGGAGGCCTTCGAGATGTGGATATGGCGAAGAATGGAGAGAGTCAGCTGGATGGATCGGAGGACAAATGAAGACATACTACAAATGGTGGACGAAAAAAGATCCATGATAGGGATAATAAGAAGCCGACAAAAAATGGATGGGCCACATCATGAGGGGAGACTCCCTTCTAAGAATTATAATTGAGGGAAGAATGGAGGAAGAAGACACGAGGAAGACCGAGAATGATGTTGTTGGACTGGATGATGGAGGAAGATTACAGCAAACTGAAGGAAAGAGCCAGAAAACGTGATGAATGGCGAAATTGGACGTACGAACCTGCCTAGCAAGGCAGAGAACCAAGAAGAAGGTATGTGTTTGTGTATCTTGGATGCATAGATCAGTATCAAAACACACACATAATCTTATTTTGTTTATCCAAAAAAGTACAAAATGTACGCAATAATATAAAATATCGCTAATTATCGGTTTCTTTGTTAAAAATGATGTAATTTCGAGCTGCATTCACATAATGTACAACTAAATATACCATTTTGTAGAGAATTGAATGCTGAATCCATTGGTGTATTACAAGAAATGATATGTGAAACCAAAGCCGAAATCCAGGGGGTGGTAACCACCCCCCCTTGGTAGTCCGTGTTACAAAAAAAGCTTGGTTGCCCTAGGGTTAATCTCCAGCCTGATCCCTTTTTAGTATACGACTCAAGGTGTTTTAAGACTTCAGTTTTGGCAGCTTGAACAACTCCTTTGATGTTGCCCGTATTGGTGATGTGTGCTGGACCCTGCTGGTTTATTCCGAAAGCAAGCGTTGCCAGGGATAGCCTTGTTGTCATACACATTATCAATAGAAAACGCCAACTTTTCCAACTCAACCGTTAATACTTGTGACTATTTCACACCGTGCCGCCTTATCAGCTGTTCATTGAGCTGTGTCTCGATGCCCCGTTGCACTCAAGAAAGTCAACGCGTCTCCCTCTAATTCATGACTATGAGGAACATCAGCACGATAGTCTCTAAGCTGATTAGAAAACTCTGCATAGTAGAAAGAATGGCGGCCCATCTCTATCCTTCTTGGACAGGAGTGGATCAAACTCTGTCAGAAGGGCTTTACGTTTTACACCTCTTTGTTTTCGCACTGGAGGCACTGGCCTCGGGAGCAGCGGTTTCAACTAGCGTCGTTTGGTTGCTTCCGGAATTGATTCATCAAGGATTTTCTGTATAATAGTCCGGAGAGCTGGAGGACCGTTAAACTCAGCTAGCAGCTGCTCAATGTGCTCAATATCCATGGACAATAATGTGATAGATAGAAGTTTATTTATAATATATCTCAACCTATTCCTTTCTTCAATTGGTATTTCAAGCCCGATTATTCAACGGAAATATGACAGCCGCTCCCACTCTGCTCTAAAGTCACGCTGGAGTCCACCGCGCCGTTGTTTTAACTTGGCATTGCAATAACCACACCCTTCACACAGCGATATTAATGTCTTAATGTCTTTTCCACACTCAGAACACGGTGTCGTTCCACCACCATTGCGAAGTCGCGCTAAATGGGAAAACAATACTTTCCAATACATCTACGGCAATACATTTTCCCGAGAACAAGCCAGTTACATGTATTTTCTCCACACATTGTAAACTTGGTAAGTTGGTATATGTTTATGTATTCATTTGTTTAATTTAATATCTCATATGTATGTTAAAATTTAGAGTGGTGGTAACCATGCGTTTGGCCCAAACTGTGGAGTGCCCTTTTAGAATACAGCCTGGAAGCTGTGTTGGGCTGTTGTGTCAGGAATTTAATCGACAGAACATGAGAGTGAATCCAAGCCGCTTATATGGGTTTGAGTTAGGTTGGTTCAATGTTTGCACATATGTTTGAGGGGCTGGGGCTCCCCAAGGCTTTCAAACAGAACAGCAGGTTGATTCCAAATAAGAGGGTGCAGTCAAAGCCCCAGTAACAACCTACTAAGCGCGTAATGTAGTTGAATTGCTTTGATCGCAATTACACTTCAGTGAACTGATTCTTTAACATTGGGCCCACCAGACACCTGCGAAGTTTCCCTAGGATGCTCTTCTCAAGCGTGTTAACTTTAAGATTTACTTTTTTATGATACATTCCATCAGCCTACGTTACCTTGCATCACCTTGCGTTTTTGAAAACTATATTTAGTCAAGAGCATACTCACCAGAAGTAGGCCAACTTTGTGGACCGATGACCCAAACTCTTGTCAATAATTTGAACATGATGTCCGGAGATGATGCTTGGAAACAAGTAAAATATTAAAATTACAAATAATCATTATATTAACGATATTTCAGCTTTCATATATAATCTGGTCTTCTGCTCTTAGCTCTAGAGTCGCACTGTAGAATTGTGTTGTTCACACACAATTATTACGACTACGATTACGATAATCAGACATAACCTGAGAACATCTGGGGTTTTGTCCGTAGACTGCTAATTAGGTTAAATTAGCCCAATGTCTTAGTATGCTTCTGTGAGGACAATCTAGCTGAATTTATTTCAATGTATCTAAAAATTTTCACCAATGTAGACTAGTAATGGACAGATTGTGGAATCAGTCTGTTAAATATACATTTTCAAGGAATATTTTTTGTCTATTAGATCTTACTTGCCATGAAGCTAGCTGATTGCAATTGTAATTAATTGCAATTGTAATCACGACAATTCATATCGCAACGTCGGTAGTAAGCTACTTCTAGAATTCTCTGCACTGTCAACTGTCGGCGCAAATGCTCAGAGTTACATAGCTGGGAGATTTTAAAATGTCTTGTTAGGCATAAATGCTTTTGGCTTCCTGAATAGGTGCAGTAAGATTGTTCCAAGAAAGTGGACCAGTGATCCGAAAAGCCCGATCACCCCAATTAGTTTTCGTTACTGGCACAAATACAATAGCGGACTTTGACAATCGCAACCGCGACCTATCAAGGTCTTCCGATGCCGGTGTCTCGTGATATAGTCTCCCTTTAACAGTCTCCTCCCCGGAGACTCTACTTCGAAACAGATTCTCCCCGGCGGATCTGTTTCAGAATAAATTCTCCCCTCCCCCGGAGACTGTATTCTGAAACAAAGTCTCCGGGTGAGAGAATATTTCATCCCTCGTTGAAATAAAGTCTCACCGGGAGACATTGTTTCAACGCAAGGTAAAATACACCATAGTTGCTAAAACGGTGAAAACTGAATAAAAACGGGATAACGTGGTTGTTTTAAAGGAAATAAAAAAACCTTAAAAAACTATAAATAAAATTGTTTGACTCTTTTGAATCTTGAACTGCACAATACACAATATAATTCAATCAGCAACCAACACAACTATATTAGTAAACACTAAGTAACATTAATCTACAGCAATTATTTTATTTGTATTAGTTTGGTTTAATACGAAATTGAAAAATAAAAAATATTGAAATCTTTTCAAATTTAAATTGTAAACATAAGTCAACACAAATCCATGCTGACGTAAACACAATAATAAAACTAAGCTGTGTATGTAATATACAGGTCTGAAGAAACGCATGCGAATTACTATGACTCTACTGGCTTCCAGAAACGAGCTAGCACTGGCTTCTATAGGCCCCTACTATTCTTTATGCTACATTTCAACTGGCATCAGTCAACCGATATGACCTTGCGCTTGAGTTTCTGTGTATGACTTTATTTATTTACTCTCTGTTATTATTTTGTTGAATTTACTTTTTGTCTGATGTCCCTTACGTTGTCTACGTACTAGGGTGTTCCCACCCCTAATGGAGAATTTTCATGTCTATTTTTTCTAATCCTCCAACCAACCATTTGGTGATGGCTTATATTGAGACTCTATAGCCAAAATATTTGGAAGATTGAACAATATTTAGAACTTGCACAAACCAGTTGAAATTCTGTAAAAGTGCATTTTTTCGTTTTTAACCATTTATTCTTAAATTATGCATTGGAAAAAAATTTCAAATCAGCAAATGTTTCAAAACCACCTGGATGATTAGTTTAACAGTGCTCCTAATAAAAATTGAGAAAGAGCATTTATATTTGGAGGCACAGCGAGAAAACCGTCGGAGAGGAACGATAGCCCGCAGTAGATAGAAACCACACTCAAGAACAAATGCGTGTTATGGCTTAAAACAACTGCAGCAAATAATTCAGTGGAGACAAGGCACGCAGAACTGTATGACATCATCACTACCACCAGAGCTGATATTCAGGAAGGTGATGATTATTGTGATGGCTTGTTGTCGGAGAGCAACAGTATTACCTTGTCACCTGATCCTGGGAAAGAATCGTGAACTTCAAAGCCGATAGTGATATAATAGGCACAGTGATTGTGATCACTCCTGAAGTGGATGCAGTACTAGATCGTATAAAAGGAAGAGGAAAGAAGGCTGCTCACATATTTCTGCAATGACTTCATCAGGACAGATCCAGGATGATCCGAGTTCCAACATTTAACACGCCGCACCACGTCTAAGAGATCATGCTGGAGACGATGATTTGCATCTATTATGTCTAAAAGTCTCCTGCAATAGAACTGTTTGATCATTTCGAAGATTTCTAGCAACGAATAGATCAAGCTTCTTTTTTCATTCATTCCGGAGATTTTCCACAGCCCTTGACGATGAAAAGTATGGCATCCATTATCGCTCCATGGAAAACAGTGTCATAGAGTTTGGAGTAGCACAGCTGGAAACATTCCAAGCGCCAGATGACCACCGTGAACTGCTGGAGTTGTCGATTGCTTTCTTTAATAGAACGTCTAACAGAGGAATCCATTTCTGATATCCAACAGCAATTCACCGTGCCCGCTGGATGGCCAGAACCATTAACTCCATGATACTGTGGCTATTCAACAAAACAGTACGAACCATCTGGGGTCCTCCGAATCCCGGAAGTCGTGTAGTCCATAATATCGCGAACAAATAAGGAAGCATCTCAGTGAGGTCTGTCTCTTATTGACTGCTGTGTAATGTGTATGTCAGATACAGAGCCCATCATCTGCAGCTGCTCCAAGAAATTATCTGTCCCCTTGCTTTGTAGTCTGCCGGTATACCTTGACATGGAGGTCGCAGATGCTGCCACCACAGCATTTTGGTCGCCAATTAATATGATGCATGTGTGAGCTATGATACCTGTGTGAGCTACTGATAGGATTTGTATTCTTCAACGATAATGTCTCGGTGGAAGAGAAGAAATGACTGGTCATGGCTCTAAGAGATACTGAGTACAGTGAGTGGCACGATGAACCTCCAAAACGGATTCCACTCTTCGTCAATTCAGAAACAAAGATACTACATGACTACGTCATGTACAGTGTAGCCATTCGCTGGAGTCATTTTGCAAGAATTCCTCACCCCGGATCTTATAAACGCCGTGTACAATGGGTGAGGTGAGGAATTCTTGCAAAATGACTCCAGCGACTGGCTACTCCAAGAATCATGTATAAAGAACAGATGGTTGCCACCTCTGTGAAGGTTGTGAACGATCTTGTAGAACGGAAGTTGCCTTGATTCAAGAATTCAATACATCGTTAACACGCAACGAGGAACAAAAACATATGAAAGTAGTTAAGGGCACTAGAAGCAAGTTCAGTGTGCCAGTAAGAGGAGCAGCTATCAAGAACTCCAGAGAAACCGGCAACATGAACTATTGGTGGATTTTTGGTAACTGCATTTTACTTTGAATAGAGGGCATAATGTTTTGTATAGCGTTCGCCGTTCATTGCATTCAGTAGATGCTACATTGCTACGCGGCAGCTCTAGTGTTTTAATTATTGTACTGAATGACTATTTTACGTACTTTGCACTGCTACTCTACCACAACACTGCAGTTTACATTTTTCATGCGTGCTTACTATTTAGTGTGTTTGCTTTTTAGTATTTTACTATTTCACTTGACGAATTTACTGAAACACTATATATAACAAACTTTGATTGGTTTGTGCAAGTCCTAAATATTATTTTATCACGCTAAAACGTTTACTGGTTACTCTTTCTATCTAGTATCACGCAATGATGGGTTGGAGAATAACTTTCTAACACTTTCATTTTTTAGAAACACCCTACTACGTACTATCAAGGATTCAGCTAATTCACGTCATTATTCAACGCCATCATTTGAGAAATAAGTAGCACAGTGCAAAAAATAATATTTATAAAGTTACTTAAATTTCTAATTAAGTTATGCAAAATGCGAAATGTTGTCCTGTTTACATAGTTATTCGCAGTGGACTGACTCCATATCAAGTTCTTATATAAGTTAAAATTTTAAGTACAATTTTTAATTAAGTAGTTACACTCTATACATAGCTAATAACCAGGGCTGATAATCTGACGCTGATAAATCAGTGATAATATTTAACGACCAATATCTAGCACACTTTCAGTGGTAGGTCTAACCATAGAAGAATCAGTAGGAACATAATTAGCATTAGTTGGCATAAAGAATACAGCATTAGTTAGTGAATGGATAAGAATTACTTATGACAGAATCTTCAGAAACCAGTGCTAACTAGCACCCGTAAAAATCGACTTGTAGGGAGAGCCATTTTCTTAATTATATGATAATGTGTGTAATCTCTCCACTGCATTTTAATGACATAAAAGCGCCCCGACATCTTTGTGGTGATTTTACATGTACTTATTAAATATTATAACTATTTAAAATTATATAGAAAGCCACCGAAAAGAGAGGGGTCCATTTTAGTAAGGGGAGCAGGCCCAGCCCTAGCCCAAATGGCGCCAAAGGCAAAGCATACATTTGGCGCCCTCTGATCCCACTCCACAATTCACCCCACGTCACAACCCAATGATGAACCATTATTATTATTATTATTATTATTATTATTATTATTATTAATTATTATTATTATTATTATTATTATTATTATTATTATTATTATTATTATTATTATTATTATTTTATTATTATTATTATTATTATCATTATCATTATCATTATCATTATCATTATCATTATCATTATCATTATCATTATCATTATCATTATTATTATTATTATTATTTATTATTATTATTATTATTATTATTATTATTATTATTATTATTATTATTATTATTATTATTATGAAGTGTCATTTCAGCAGAGCTCAGAGATAGGTGGCAGTGTCCCGGAGAGGCATATATCGTTCCGCCGTTCAAGAGCCACTGAGATCCGCTGGAATAGGTATGATGTCTCTATTGGATCATGGCTTGCGTCACTTATCCGTCTTCCCAACTGAGAAACGAACTGCGCCAAGCGACGCCACTATTATTATTATGTAGGGGTGTGTATGATTCACACACAGGAATTTGAGAGAGGAATAGATGGAAGACAGACAGAGACAGCCAGACAGACACATTGACATGCAGACACAGACAGAGGCAGAGAGAAGGACAGACAGAGATAAAGAACGAGAGGGAGACGGTCAGACAAACGGTCATACAGACAGACACGGACAGTCAGACAGATAGAGCCAGAGAGTAATGAGTGAAGGCAAGGACCTGTGCTATGCGTAGGCTTTGCAGGAATGCACTATCGTGCGTAGCACAGGTAGGGGAATCGTGCCTGTGGTTAAGCCTGCACGTGAAGATATGTAGCCAGAGCGACGCCGACCGAAAGGCTACTTAAGTGTAGAGTTTTACTGTAAGCTAAGCTCGCTCAGCTCGGTCGGTGTCGCTGCTGGAAGATGTGCTCGTGGTGCTGTGAATAAACAACTCAACGTCAACCAAGTGTCGTTTCTTCAGTTGGTCGAAAACCCCGATCATCGGGCGAACCAGCAACGCTACAACTTGGTGGAGAACCAAATCGATTCCCTCCTCTCGAGCAGCGACATCTCATCATCATCCGACCGAGACAAGACAACCGATGAGCCAGCCGGAAAATCAGACGAGCGGCCGCTATTTTCTACGAACCGGTAAGAACATTCCGTCTGCCGTAACGTCTACTCCTATTGCACGGTCATCAGTACTGCTACCTTCTTCTTCATCGGGCGCTACCTTCACGACACAATTACCCATACTACTTCCACCAACTCCGTTCTTTCGGCCACTATCTCCGCCACCCAACGTTCATCCGGTCGCTGCAGCTGACACCTCCTCCTCACCACCATCACCATCGCCAGACGTCGCCGCTGACTTTTCCGACTCCGACTCAGACATGGCCGGCAGTTCATTAGTACCGTCACCGTTCACCGGGCGTCAGCACGAGGACGTGGCAGAGTTTCTAAAAAACTTCGAGCTCTGGGCCACGTTCCGCAGCATGACCGAGGAGGCGAAGACAGCAGCTTTGCCTCTTCTGCTGAAGGACGGTGCCGCTGTGTGGTACAACACACAGCCACAAGGCACACGCGATGATTTTGCTGTCCTGAAGGAGGTCCTGAAAAATCGCTACAGCCCCAGCATGACAGATGCCTGGAAGAGAGCTGCCGAACTGTGGCAGATGAAACAACTGCCACAGCAATCTATTGACGATTTCCTCACGATGACCCAGCAGGCGGCACAGAAGCTCGACGTTACCGCCGAACAAACCTTCTTGGTTGCTCTCAACGGCCTGCGACCTAACATCCGTCAACACGTCGTCCAGCATGACCCAACAACCATCGACGATCTCCGAAAATGGGGTCGCCTGACAGAGATGTCCCAAGAAGACACTCACGATGCGGAACGCCATCTACGCGAAACCGTCCAAAAACTGGCCGCTGTCAAAGACGAGCTGAAGAAACTTCAGCTTACTAATCTTGCTGCCATCACTTCCACAAGACAGCGTTTACGATCACCCACACCGCCTCGAGTGACCTTCAGCAATCCCCCCGTTCAGCAAACACGAGTCGACGATTACATGACGTCTTCGCAGAGCCATCATCAACCTCCACAATTTGAAGACTACCACGAACCTACCCGTCATTTCAACAACTACGCTTCCCCTCAATCATCGCATCAATACCAACCACAACGCCAACACCACAACGAATACGCGCCGTCTTCTACACGACATCAAGAACAGAGGCGACAACCAACCACCTGGCGAGTGCGACCAATGACGAACTACTCTGCGCCATCTTGCGGCAGCTGTGGGGGTAAGCACGCCCCTCAGGGGTTTTGTCGAGCAAAGGGTTTGACGTGTTATAATTGTTCAAAGAGAGGTCACCTTCAAATTGTTTGCAGGGCTAGAATCGGCCACTTTAACTCACACTAGGGACGCGCCCCCGCCCGCCGTCCTCAGGCGGACGGGATCTATAGCCAATCTGGGCAAACTAAATTAAACAGAAATACAATAGCTGTTCAAATAAAGGACAAGAGTGTGCAGGCATTAGTTGATTCATGGGCCAGCAGATCCGTCGTTTCTGCAGACTTTGTTAAGAGAATGCAAATTCCTTATCGGAGTCTGCAGGACGACGAATCATTGAATGTCACTGTAGCTGATGGTCGTTCAGTCGCCGTGCTAGGGAAAGCAGAATTTTGCGTTAAAATCAATGGTTTATCAATGCCGTGTGAAGTTTTGGTTTTACCGCAAATTGGCTACAGTTTGATTTTAGGATTGGACTTCCTTGAGGCCAATAAGGCTCAAGTGGATTTTGCGAACAGAGTGGTGACATTTTTTAACAACCTCACTACAGCTAACCTTTCCACTTCTAGTCAAAGCCGCCTAACCAACTCTGTCTGCACTTTACAACCCACAATCTTACCACCCTTCTCTGAAACCATTGTGCCAATTTTGCTACCACCTAAACATTCCAGTGATTTATCTCTGTGCGAACCGTTCCCAATCACTCGAGGACAGAAATTCATTTGTGCTCGCAGTGCCATTGATTCAAGCCAGACCACTGCTGTGTGTAAAATCCTTAATCCGACTAATCAGGTAATCTGGTTACCACGCCATAAAGCATTGGCCACTTTAGAGCCAATTTACTCTCATACTTTGGCGGTATTAACGGATTCTGGACCACAAAACAACGCAGACAAGCACTCAACAACAACAACACAGAACCACTCACCAGATGTTAATCTGAGAAATGCATGTAGCGCTGAAACGAAACCTACCTTGTTAGACGAACTTGGTCTGTGTTATCAATCTGATATTCTGTCTGCAGACGAAAATGCTCGTCTACAGGAGCTTCTTCAGACTAATGTAAACATTTTCTCTAGATCTCTATCTGATTTACAGGCTACTACTTACATACAAAATTCCATTCACACAGACAGTCCGACGCCAATCCGACAGCGCTCTTACAGACATTCTCCTGCGGCCAAGAACGAAATTGATTCCCAAGTAGACCAGATGCTTGACGCGAAGATAATTGAACCTAGCAGTTCTATGTGGACCTCACTTGTGGTTTTAGTCAGAAAGCGTAATGGACAAGTACGGTTTTGTGTAGACTACCGCAAGCTGAATTCTGTTACTAAACCAATTAGCTTTCCACTACCTCAGCTTACCGATATCTTTGATGCTATGTCTGATGCTAAACCGCAATACTTTAGCCTTCTTGATCTTCGAAGTGGCTACCACCAGATCCCACACGATCCATTAACGAAAGAAAAGTCCAGCTTTGTTATTCATTCTGGTCAATATCAATATTTACGAATGCCATTTGGACTAATGAATGCCCCCGCCACATTCCAGTGTCTAATGGCTCGTGTATTCCAGAACATGCACTTTAAATCCGTTCTCTGTTATCTGGATGACATCCTAATATACAGTAAAAGCTTTGATGAACATCTGGAAAATTTACAAGAAGTCTTCCAAAGATTGAAGGACGCTAATCTTAAGCTCAATCCGGAGAAATGTCGATTTGGTCTTGATAAGATCTTGTATCTAGGCCACGTGTTATCATCCAGAGGCATGGAGGTAGACAAGTCTAAGATTGACGTCATTGAGACCTACCCACGCCCCACATCTCATAAAGAGATAAGAGCATTCCTCGGACTGGCAGGATACTATCGGAAATTTATACAAGGCTTCTCCATAATTGCCAACCCATTAAATCGCTTGCTAAGGAAAGACATGGAATTTATCTGGGATGATGAATGTGAGACTGCTTTTACTAAGCTCAAGCAGGCACTAAATTCCACTCCTGTACTTGTCTATCCAGATGTGCGCAAACCCTTCGTAATTAATTGCGACGCATGTTCTGTCGGCATCGGATATGTACTGGCTCAAGAAGATGACTCAGGCAAAGAGCATCCAATTTGTTATGGCGGTCGCTCATTAACTGCATGTGAGCGCTCATACTCAATAACCGAATTGGAATGTCTTTCATTGATCGAATCAGTTAAGCAATTTAATGGCTACTTAGCCAACTCATACTTTACTGTCTACACAGATCACCTGAGCCTTAAATATCTACAAACTTTAAAAACAACAACAACTGGACGTCTTCTCCGCTGGTCCATTGCATTACAAGGTTATAACTTTAAAGTTGAGTACAAAAGTGGAAAAACCAACGCTAATGCTGACGCTCTTTCAAGACGCCCTTACCCACCAAACACAGAGGCGCATGATACAGATGAAGAACATATCTTAGCCAATATCACTGATGAAGCAAAGCCAATCGACATAAATGTGATAATGGAAGATGACTTAGAATCGCCACCCGAAGACGAGACCATTCTACAGGAGATAGCTAATCAACAACGACAGTGCCCAGACATCGCTCCAATAATTCATTACCTAGAGCAAGGTGAATTACCTGACAACGACAAAGATGCTCGTCGCATAGTGATTGAATCTACAGAGTATGCGATAGATAATGGCTTGCTTTATCACTATTTCCAGCCACGATCTAAAGGACCATCACGGAGCTACATAAATCAGCTAGTGGTCCCAAAATGTTTACGGCAACGCATACTAAATGGTTTTCATGAGGACTCTTCCCACCCAGGATTCCATCGCTGCTACCTATCGATTCGACGCAAATACTTTTGGAGAAATATGTACGCTGATGTTCAACGACATATTGCTTCCTGTCAGAATTGCCAACAATGTAAATATCCAGTCAATCTCAGCAAAGCTCCATTAAGGCCTTTGGAAACCAAACAGATTTTTGGTCGTTGGTCAATGGATATTTTAAAACTCCACGAGGTTTCTAGGTATCGAAGTAGATCTGCATCTCACCTGGAAGCAGCATATTAATTATATTTCGTCTAAAATTGCTAAGAATATCGGTACACTCGCTCGTACTGCTTTTCTATTGCCTGCGTATAAGACTAAACTTATATTACTCCCTGGTATACCCATACTTAACCTACTGCAACATGATATGGGCATCAACATATGAATCTAGGCTGTCTAAGCTAGTTGTGCTTCAGAAAAGGGCAGTACGTATTATCGCGGGAATTCGTAGGGGAGAACACACTGGCCCTCACTTCTATAAATATAAGCTTCTTTACATTAACCAGATTAAGTGTCTTCAAATAGGCGAGTTTATTTATCGCCTCAAAAATGGATTACTCCCTCAGGTATTCAGCAACTACCTCCAATTGGGCTCTGACATTCACACTCATTTCACAAGAAACGCTAAGGCATACCGTTCTGTTAGAACCCATTCGTCGCTTCACGATCAAGTCATCTGGCACTTCAGTTTGGAACTCTATTCCTACTGAAATTCGCAATGCATGCAATCTCCACATATTTAAAAAAGGGTTTCGCTCTTTCTTGATTGGTAATTCGAGCTCATCAAAACTTCACTGACTCTCACTCTAACCTTAGAATCGCTCACCACGAGTGCAATACCGCGTTTTAGTTAAGACTGTAGTTAAGATTGTAGTTAAGCTTTACACAGTCATGTCAGTGTAACGCTCTCAGTCAATTCTGGATTCATGGATTACCTCTGTTCGTGTAATTTATACCGTGGCTGTTTATTTTCCATTCTGTATCTTCATTCAATTCCATCCTTTGATTGTTTTGGTAATTCTTTACTTAGGGTGTCCCTCCTAGCGGGATTGCGATCCCTTTTGGGCCTCCCCTTTGTAGCCAATATGTTTTCCTCGTTGGTTTATCAATGTGTGAAATTGGTTGCAATAAAAGAAATACTTGACTTGACTTGACTTAGGTCTAACTTAAATCTTCAATGCACGACAGTATATGGGTATATTTCACAACCGGAGGCAAATTCAGAAATAGGATTAGAGAAAAAAAGTCATGACAAATTTAAAAAAAATTGTTACACACATATTTGCATGGGAGTGCTGAATCATACTTAATATTGAGCAGAGCTTAAATTTGCCAGATTTGGCCTAATTTTTAATTTTAGTTTTTTTACCATGTGAAACACATACAACTTTGATTCCTAAATATTTACAACTCCGTTACGTACTAAATGCACATTACAAGACACCGCCACTGTTTATAAATAGTGATTAATTAGTACTAAGTGTGCATTAAATTATTACACAGCAAAATAAATTATTATGACGATAAATTATCTACATGTACCATTAAATAAATTCATTTAATAGAAAAATAAAGTAACGGAGTTGTAGTAACGGAGTTGTAAAATATTCATAATTAGGTCTCCACGCTAACCGGGCGAGTTAAGATATAAAAAATAGTTAGTTTATAGTGGCCAGGCTCTCAGTTTCAATATTATTTTTGAAAGAAAAAAAAATATATATATACGTAAAATGCAATAATTACCGTCACGGAGTTGTAAATCTTTTTATACTATAACATTACCGGATAAATTTTCGAAAATTGTCAACAGAGGCAAACATCCATATTGATTTCTTTTTGGTAAAATCAATGCAGAAATGTTTCCTGCTATAGAAGATGTCAATTCAAAAAAAATGAGTTTTCAATTTATTCCACAGATGGCAGAAACCCATTCGTAACGGAGTTGTAAGCAATATTTGAAGACAGAGGGTTTTATTTCTTTTTGAATTATTTAGTTCGTTAATAAGTTAATAAAAACCACATGGAGCAATGGATATATGTAAGTTAATGAACTAAAAATTATAAAACATCAGTTCAGCCCTTCAGCTGTTACCCTAACGTAACGTTGAATTGACGCACCATTAGAAAGGACAATGCAATTTCGGGTTAAAATTGGACTTTATAATTTTTTTCCTCATACTAATCATCTAAATAATATAACATAAATAATTTTTTATAACTAACTTATGCCCTATGATGTATTTAAAAATTAACAATTATAATTTTACACTTTGTGTAAGCCGCCGAGAAGGAGAAGACGGAAATTTATCTTATTTGCCTCCGGTTGTGAAATATACCCATATAGGCCTACACACTAAGCACATAGTGTCACATTATTATGTAATAATATTATAATACTATATAGTATATTATACATTATACAATTATATAATTATTATACAAGCACAAAGTTTCCATATAAAAGGTTTGTGTTCTGAACTACAATCTCCTTTTAGTTCCAGTTGTAACTATGGACCTACTGATCTTCCTTCCTCTTGCATCAGCTATATATTTAACATGTGCTTTATCTTCTCCATTAGAACCAGCTGTATTCTTCATTGGTAAAATTGAAATCAACAGCACTTTACATATTAGGGAGACCAGGGCAAGAGAGGCCCTTTTCAGAACACATTTTTCACAGGCATGTTGGAAACTCATAAAGTTAACAGAAATACCTTGAAAATTGACCATAATATATAGTCAATTCTCAAGGTATTTCTGTTATTTTGTGTCAACATGCCTATTTTATCACATTATTTATATGTGATAAAACATTTTGCAGAATACGCCAAAACACAAAGTGAAAATGCCACTCTTATCCCTACACCTTCAGCAAAAGTGGCATATAGCTTACTGCTGCTCATGCCCAAGTGGTTGGACAAGTTTGACATGAAGGCAGTGCTAATGGTAATTGAGCTATCTGAATTATTTGTTTCACATTTAACAACAGTAACGAGAAAATGAATTAAAACTGTCAATTGTAATCTTACGTAAGAAAAATTGATGGTTAACGACAGTAATTACAGTAAAAATTGCTTGTCGCCGGGCTCTATAGGGCGCAGCTTTCATGGCACCAGTACTTGCATGTTAAGCATTGAATCCACGTTTCTTCGTGTTGGTCGCTGTAAACTGTAAAGCTCTCTGAAGTAAGAACAGTGGAGGTTGGTGTCACTCTCCACTTTATGACACTCTGCTGTTGCTGGTTCTGTTTCTTCTGCTTGTGGTTCCTCTGCTTCTGTTTCTTCTGTTGCTGGTTCTACTTCTGATTTTTCTGCTTCTGGTTCTTCTGCTTCTAGTTCTTCTGCTGCTGGTTCTGCTTCTGGTTCTTCCGCTCCTAGCGCATCTGCTTCTGGTTCTTATGCTTCTGGCTCGTTTGCTCTTTGGCATCCAAAGCAACTCGGTCTCTGCACCAACAGCTAGAGGAGCGTGCCGTCAAGCGATCAAGGCCCCATTGACATTGACTAAGTACCTCAGTAGCAATAATAATAACTGTAATAAATTATTTTAATCACTAATCAGTGTAAACACTAGCAATCAGGCATGCAATAATGTCATTGTGTTGTAATCTGGACCTATACAAGTGGTTAAATTTATTCCTGGTTTATGTATTCATTGTTGATTACAACTATTATGCTTACTGTTCGAGTGTTCGCATATGGATATATGGTAAAACTTTGATGATGTTGTGCGAGTCCTAAATATTAATATTTTTCATACAACTTTTTGTGTGATGTTTCTGGATGGAATGGAACCAAATGGAAAATTGGCGAACAGTAGATTCACACTTTTATTTTTAAGGACCACCCTACTAGTCAGCGTAACAGAAAGTTCCCTTTATGAATGAATGACTTCACGACAACGTGACATTTCCCTTACTTTATATTTCTGATTACAAACGAATTATTAGCTGATGACTGGTCACTTAAACTAACAGCTAAAGAAGTTTAAGTTTTGTTGAAATTGTCGGAAAGCCATCCTTTTTGCTTTCTGATGCTCACTTCTGTTTTTAGTTTTTCTTCTGACGCTACATAGGGTTTGAGTAGAACCCTTGAAGAGGCGCTATATAAATTGATGGATTGATTGATTGACATAATTTTTTTAATTTAATTTTTTTATATAATCAAAACTATAAATTGATTTAGATATAATTAAGACAACTGTTATTAAAATGTACATTTTTTACAGATAACTGACTAACAGCTCAAGAAGTTTAAGTTTTGTTGAAATGGTCGGAAAGCCATCCTTTTTCCTTTTTGATGCTCACTTTTGTTTTTAGTTTTTCTTATGACGCTACATAGGGTTTGAGTAGAACCCTTGAACGTGACATTTCCCGGGGAAACTTAATTAATGCAACTGCGATGTCTTCTCGACAGTCAACGAATAAATATACACAGATTATAATAATTATTATATACACTATTATACAACAATATTTCGTCAATTGTTGGCATTTTCAGTCGAAAGATTTCTCTACGTCAGTATCAGATTTACGGACGTTCAAGTCTATTACAGACACTAACTGCAGATAAGAGACACGCGAAAATAATTGAATTTTATTGTTTAAATTATAATTTTGCATGGTGTTGAAATTGAATTACCTAAAAAGGTGCAATGAAATCAACAATTAATTTAAATTTGTTTCATAAGTGAAAGTTTTGAAGTGAAATGAAAATATTGATGGTAATTGAAAAATTGGCTTAAAAAGTGAAAAAACATAAAACTGTTAAAACACTTTTTTGTGAAAATGGCGCCACCTAGATTTTGGCGCCCAAGACAACTGCCTAAGGCCGGCCATGAGGTGGAGACTTTGTATCGTAGATAGGAGATATTCTATTTCAATGGGGGAGACTTTGTTCTGTTACAGAGACTCCGGGGAAACATTATTTCAGCCAGAGGGAGACTCTGTTTCGCGGGGAAACTTTATATCGTGACACAGGCCTCAAGCTGCTTGCGAGGTAACGTGGTGCACATTTTTTTAAGCTATTTATGCACCAGAAGGCAAAGCTTCAATTTTGCGCTGTCGCGTATACAATACATGTATGTAAAAAAATCTGATGTCTTACTGTCTTAGTCTAGCAATGTGTAAAAAATAGATGCTCTGTAACTCGCGTTTAAACAGAAACTGTGTTACCTGTAACGCAAAGAATAACGACAAGGATGAACGATGCGATCTTTCCAAGACGGCGAAACGTTCTCATCAAAACTAGGATTTTTAAACACAGAAATCACAGACAACATCAGGAAATGAAATGATCTAAGTAAAGTAGTAAACTAAAACAATGAAAAGTAGACAGGGATATATGAGAGACAGGATAATCAATTAGTCTGGTCATCCAGCGCATTGTCTTATTGTACCCAAAGTATGCAGAAGGACAAATAATGAGGACGTATAATGGAGAAGGGCAAATGAGGAGAAGGACAAGTAATGAGAAATACAATTAAGAAGTACAAGTTTTGAGAACATAAAGGGAAAAGGACAAGTAATTAAAGGGACAAGTAATGAGGACAAGTAAAGAGAAAGACAAATAAGGAGAAGGGCAAGTTGGCCTAATGACTCTACTAATGAGAATGACAAGTAATTACATCGTATCGTATCGCATCTATAATCTATAAAGAGCCTCTCCTAGAATAATACTTTTTCAGAGGCGTTCTTAGCATGGAAGCCCCCCGGGGGAAACAAGCCCCTTTAAATACCGAGGGACAGATGAGGAAAACCAGTCATTAGTTAGGCCCTTAGTGAGGGAGAAGGTCATTCAAAAAAGCGTCCCACCACAGCAAACGCCCTGTGTTGGGCCAGAACAGTTCTAGGAACAAAGAGATTAAGCCGAACTGCAGAGCGAAATGAGGATGCAGATAACGACTTTCGCATATAGTCTGAGAGGTATTTCGGGGCACTGCCTAGCTGGGTTTTGGTGACCAGAAAGAGGATCTTATACTGGATGCGCGTTAGGGTGTCCCAGAAAAACCAAAGTCCTCAAATTTAAATGGTCAACCTCTAAAATGTTTCTCTTGGCTATTCTGATAAAAAATGCAAAGTTACAGCAAGATTGAAGATCATATTTTAGACGTGGCTCAAAGCCTTTTCAAATTTCGTATACCCATGCAATAGCCTGTGTGAAAAGTTTACAAACACATCGATTTTCAATGCATAACTTTCAAACGGGAAAAGATATTCAAAATTCCTTTGGTGAGGTTTCCTGGAAATGTTTGCTCACAACACAGGCTTTGTCTCATAAGGTTACTCTTGCATGACGCCATATGACATGACGTCAAACTTTGACGTCACAGTTGACATTGCGTTAGATCAATGGTTCCACTTAACGTGTTGTTCTTAAAAGGTTTATTTTTAGGTTTCAAATTATGGTTTTAGGAAAGAAGGATTTGCATAGAATTTTCTTGAAACCCCTTAGCAGTTTCTTCTTCCAGAACATGTGACATAACGTCACTCAACTTTTGAAGTAACCTCTCCTATCTCCAAAGCCAGAAGTCTTGGAAAGGAGATCTCGGTGTCTGCAGACTAGGGTTATCGACTACAAAGAATTTGATAATAATATTATATTTCACAGACCACGGTCGTGACCTCACTTATCATGACGTTCCCAGTGAACTTATATATATCCATAGCCACCCACAGGTCTTAGAAAGGTGATCTTGGTGTCATCTGTAAGATTTGTGGCTACAAGAAATCCTGAAGACACATGCCTACCACTCTGCGGTAATTACATTCCATGATCTATTATAAAGTAACACGTTGATTGGTTTGTAACAGTTCATATGACCTTGTGAAGTCGTAGACAGTTTCCCGTAACAATTTTCTGTGAATCACAACGTACAGTAACAAATCTCGTGTTTATGAAAGTGCTTTAATGCCTTAACTGAAGATAAACCACAATCACAATTCTGCTGCTTGCAGTTCCAGAGAAGCGAAGGGCAACCACGCCGGGTCGTCAAGTGACCTTGAAGCTCAGATGTAGTGGAATGTAATTAGCGCAGTGACTATGCAGTAGTGCTCCCAGTGCGAGTACCCTGAGAGAAGAAATAGGTTTTGAAGAAAGAGAGAAGTAGGAAAAGATCTAGAAGGAATGGAAACGCGTAAAGAGGAGGGGATGGGATTCCACATGGCAGGCCCAACGGTGAGAAATGACCTAGCTTGCGCCAAAGTGGTCCTAGTTCGCGGGACAAAGAGATCATGCTGGTCCAAAGAGAGGAAAGGTTGGAGAGAAGCTGCAGAATGAGGAAAGCGATCGAAACCTATAATGTTGAGTTAACAGTTTTTGGCAGCCCTTAAAATCATAAAAATTATTAGACATCAAGAAAACTATTCTATCACTTGTAGTTTCGGAGAACCAAAGGTTAAACATTTCAGGTCAATGGGCCCTGAACTACAGTCATGCACTGACCATATGATTTCATCATAACTCTGTTGAGTATACTTCTTTGGAATCCAAGACTCTGAAAACATCATAAACGCCAGAAATTTCTTTACATAACTTGTAGTTCCAGTGAGGCCAAAGGTTAACCATAACAGGTCGAGTGACCTTGAACTACAAAGTCATGCGATGGTCATACGATGGTCATACCAGGTTGCTTATAGCTCTATTTTATTTCCTTGAGCACAGTGGGCCTATCTTGGACTGACACCTTCTTTTTAGCCTTCACCGAAACTAAATATTATGACAATAGATGTCAAATGACCTTGAAAATGAAGGTCATCCGATTGTCCTACAACGTTGGAAATAGCATATTTGACTTCTCTCCGGAAAACCCTGTCATAGACACAAAAATCAATTCTCGATTTCTTTTAGTTCCTGAGATACTCTGGGATAAAATTTCTCAATGGTAAAATTAATGTGTATGGCTCAGCTATACAATGCTTAATTTAGAGTCGCTTGAGCCACGCCTAAATGTTAATCTAATTAGCTGTAACTTCGTACAATATAATAACTAGTCCTATAGAAACTTTCTCGAGGTTGGCCATCAAGATATATAAACTTTTGAAAAGTTTCTGTCTATTTGGGACACCCTAATGCGCGTAGCAATATGGAGCCAATGCAAGACTTCAAGCATTTATGTGGAGATATGAGCAAAGCAAGTGAGTCGGATTATGATCCTAGCTGATGCATTTAAAACCGATTGAAGGGGGAGAGACGCTGCTTTAGGGAGGCCCATGAGGAGAGAGCGGGAACAGAAACATGCATGAACTATGGTGGTAAATACGGAAGGAGAGAACTATTTTCTGAAGGCCATGAGACGCCTCATCTGCGAAAAACAGGAGCGGGTCAGATTCGATACGTGTTCCGCGAACGTGAGGGAGGGGTCAAGTACGACACCTACGTCAAGGATGCTAGAAGAGTGCGAGGAAAAGTAAGGAGAACGAGTAATGAGTAAGAGCCTTGCAAGCGAGTTCACGACGTTATTTTGTTTGGAGATCTAGTCTGCAAATAATCAGTAAGCAGTTAATCAAATAAACTTATCAGAGGTCACTGTTGCTTCCTGGCGTAGGCTTACCTTCTGAAATTCTCGCCTGATTAAAATTGTTCCGAATTCCATCTCCGATGAGCGCGTTTTCTCCAAGAGTTCTTAAAGCGTTCGATATATCCCTCGCTATAAAGTTCTTTGGCAATTCGGACAACCGATGGTTGCCCATTGCGAATAAGCCTAACTTGCACGTCGGACATTTGGAAGCTGGTTGATACCTTAGACACCCCTCTAAGCAGCGCCAACAGACAGTGTGACCACACGATAAGAATCTTGGATCTTGTAGCACTTTGTTGCATACTGGACACTGCAAGATTTCTTCAATGAGTCTCGGTACCGTCTGTCTTGGATCCATAATCAACGCCAACTGTTTCCATATTTTTTCACGAGCGACATAATTGATCAACAACCTGTAGACAAGCAGAAAATAGCATATCCTATTGAAATGCTCAATATATATTAAAAGCTATATTTAATAGTATGTATCAGATTCCCTTCCCTCCCTCCCAGAAGGATGCTGTCGAGGTGGCGAGGGACATAGAGGAGTGGAGAAGCTGCGTTGCCCGATGTGCAGTCCTGCACGGGAAGGACTAAGGTTTAAGGTAAGGTATCAGGTTATCAGAAAAGATACTTATTGCAATTAACCGATTTAATATAGGAGATGACGATTATAAGGAACTCGGTTTATTTGCATCACTCTCCATTTATATTATATACATTGTGACGTGTAGGCACTATATATTATTATGTATATATATATATATCAGAGTTGTATTGTCTCGAGACACTGTCTCGGTCTCGAGACGTCTCGAGACAGGTTTTTGATGTCTCGGTCTCGGTCTCGGTCTCGGTCTCGACCCCACTGTCTCGGTCTCGGTCTCGGTCTCGAGATCATTTCTTGACTTTTGGAAACTGTCTCGAAGCGAAAGTCTTGTCTTTTTGGAAACTGTCTCGAAACGAGTCTTGTTCTCTTGTAGAAGCGGTCTCCAAAGTTCTCGTACAAACTGTATTTTGTTCGGAACTTCGTACAGTATTGCGCTATAAAATTGCCTTGTGCCGAACGGATAACTACATGTAGTTAATCGGAAGTGCCAAAAACGCAGGAAGTTTTTAAAAACGGTGTTTCTGGTATTAAGATTTAAGAGTATTGAAAAAGCAGTCTTAGGTTTGCACTTTCAGTCCAAAATTTCCAAATATCTTAAAAGGTCTCATAAAGAACCCGAAATCGTGAAGTTTGAAATCAACGAAAAACAAAATAAATGGCATGCCATTCGTCGTTTGTGTAAAGCCAACATAAGCGAAACGCTTGGAACAACATTTCCATTGGAACAAGTTTCTCAAGGTGAGTGATGTGACAGAATGGCTGAAATATTTAATTTATTTATAGTTTGTACAATTCAGGGGATCGGCTGATTTCTGTGACTTGACCCTTGTATTAGACTTCAAAACTTGAGAAAAATTGTTTCGGGACTTGGGTCCAATGTGCATTTCACTCGTTTTGAACTGTCTCGAACTGCCTCGGACCTGATGTCTCGTCTCGGTCTCGGTCTCGGACCCCACTGTCTCGGTCTCGGTCTCGGTCTCGGACTCCACTGTCTCGGTCTCGGTCTCGAGTTTTATGTCTCGTATACAAGTCTGATATATATGTCTATAGATTAGTTGTAGGCGGTATTGACTAGCACGTGCATTGTGGATAGGATGAGTCGTCCGCGTAAATATTTAGCGCCAAAATGGTAGACTATTTTAAGACGATTCTTATTCAGACCACGTTTGGGTTTCGTTCTGTTGTGGTTCTCTTCTTTTTACTGATGTTTTCGTCGCCTTCGGGGCTGACACTTGTATTTATTCACGATCTCGGCACTTGGAGTTCTTTGTTATACCTGCTGGTGCTGTCTTCTGTGGTTCGATTGTGCTTTGCTGCCGTTCTGTCAGGTATAGTTTTTGCTTGTAAATAGCCGTGTAAATAGCTATTAACCATCGCAGGACGAAGACATTTTACGATACACGAAGGACGGAGAGTGGTAATTTTTTACCCCAAACCTATTTTTAAAATCTCAGCTCATAGGTAAGGCACAATAAAAAATGAAGTATCAATTCTAATAGTTCCAAGGTCAAGGAATCGATCTATCGTAGTGAGAATTGTCTGTCATTACCACTTTCAAGATGGCGGCCAAGATGGCCGCCAAAACACAGAAATATGTATTTCAGCACATAGGTATGCACAATGACAAATAAACCCTCCACTTTCCTAGTTATGTCAAGGAATCCATTTATCGTAGTGAATAGTCTGTCAATACCACTTTCAAGATGGCGGCCAAGATGGCCGCCAAACACAGAAATATGCATATTTTCAGCACATAGGTATGCTACAATGACAAATGAACAATCCACTTTTATAGTACCGGGGTCAAGAAATTCATTTATTGTAGTGAGAATAGTCTGTCAATACCACTTTCCAAGATGGCGGCCAGACGGCCATCTTGGCCGCCATCTTGGAAAGTGGTAGTGACAGACTATTCACACTACGAGCCATCGATTCCTTGACCTCGGAACTATAAAAGTGGAGAGTTCATTTGTCATTGTAGCCTACCCATGAGTTAACATTTGCATATTTCTGTGTTTTGGCGGCCATCTTGGCCGCCATCTTGAAAGTGATATCGACAGACTATTCTCACTACGATAAATAGATTCCTTGACCCAGGAACTATGAAAGTGAAGGGTTTATTTGTCATTGTAGCATACCTATGTGCTGAAATATGCATATTTCTGTGCTTGGCGGTCATCTTGGCCGCCATCTTGGGAAGAGGTATTGACAGACTATTCTCACTACGATAAATGGATTCCCTGACCTCGAAACTATGAAATTGGAGGGTTCATTTGTCATTGTAGCCTACCTGTGAGTTGAAATATGCATATTTCTGTGCTTTGGCGGCCATCTTGGCCGCCATCTTGGAAAGTGCACTCCCAAAATTATTGCTACTATTGAAATTGAATTCCACGGCAAATTCAGTACTTCATTTCTGATTACAGGTTACTTATGAAAAATATCTTTGAAAAATGCATATTCACCATGAACGAATAAATAACGACGTCGAGGACGAAGAGGGGTAAATTTTTACCCCAGGACACTTTGGACTCAAAAATCTTCTTCCCACATCATGACGTTTTCCTGGCTTTGGTGTCAGAATATGTCAGGGGTATTAACTTGTAAACACATGGAACGTCGAATTATAACTGCTTACAGTTGCTTCGCAATCAGCAATCAAACACCCCTGGGGTAATTATTTACCCCTCTCCGTCCTGCGAAGGCTAAACGTTGTTCTGTTGTGAATCCGGGGCATTTTAGTTTCTCTTAGACAACGACGTAACAATATAGGCTATTAGACTGGTCCATACGTATATGGGGAAAAATATTTTTTCAAAATATGCTGCTCCACAAGGCTGCCCCTGTTACACTTGACTAGAAGACTGTATTGAAAAAATTGAAGAGATCGGAGCATGTTTAGGGGTCGCTAGGTTTTGACACTTTTTGTAGAAATTGCAAATATTGTGCATCTGATGCGTTAATAGCTGCATTATGAATTAAAATTAGCACCCATGAACATCACAAGCACCATCTTTCTAAATCACGATCAATATGCCAACTGTATTTAAGTAAATAAAAGAAAAATAAGCTTATTTACAAATAAAACACTTGTGTCAAGTTCTTTCTGATACATAAACGGTTGTTGGCTTATAGCTATTTTTAAATCTTGCATGCCAATTACAATTCATTGCAATTCGTTTCATATACAATTGGATTGTTCAATATTGCTCTATATGCTGCTAATTTGGCATGAATAGAGTATTTTTTAAATCTGTGAAGCCAGCCTTGAATACGAAATAAGCATACAGCACATGTATTTTCACTTTCTGCAATGAAAGCTCATACGTGACAAAAACGGCAGCTATCATGGAACTGGCATCAACCAGGAGTTCCCCACAATGTTGGTTGTTAGCGACTTCTGACAAACACATTCTTGGGTCTGGACTCCCAAAAAAATGAGGCAATCCTGAGGAATTCCATGTTGCATTACCACAACAGTTTGCGAGACCCCGAAAGCAACAATAGTTACAATAGGCCTAGTCGTTGCGTCGGTAATTCGGGAGATGGCTAGAATCCCGCACAGCGTGCTGATTCTGGTGTTCGCAAGCACCGTAAGTTGTATGAGCCAAGATTTCTGCTGATTCAAGGAGTTACAGTTTGACGTCGATTTAAATTAACTCTTTCAGTCGTCATCTCTTATATTTCTTCGAACACCTTATAGCCATGCGCTTTCTTTGATGAGCGTGTCACTGAAGACATCGAGGCTGCTCTGGTAATACAATCTTACTCATCCACCTAATCCGCTATCCATGCAGCGTCTGGACAGGAAATCCTTTGACCACCAGACTCCGCTGGAAGCGTATGTCACAAGGAGATCTTTAAAACTGCTTGCTTCTTGCCATCCTGCAGGGTCAAGAACAACCCACAACCTTCCTATCAAATGCTTCTACTCCCTGATCACTGGACCCTACTTTCTAGTCGATTAAGGCAAATGTCAAACTGTTGATGGTCGTCAATGACTGCGCAGAACGTGGAGTGGCTCTGATCCAATCTTACAATGATGTAATAGGGATGAGTCACAGAAACAATACTTGCTGCAACTTGTCTCCAGTCATCGGACAAAATTCTCTGTTCCAACGAAGGCAAAATGAAATAATAGTGAGTTGCGGGTTTTCAAGCACTTCAATGACGGGATTTATGCAGACTGGATAACGTCTTTAATTATCCAAACTATATTTCATTACAAACTTAATGCAGCCTGACTAAGCAGTAACACTGCAGTATATATTTCTAATTGGGGCTGTTTATTGTTAAAAATAAAAACTGACTTGAAAAAAATTATAACTGATTTGAAAAAAATCAAATTTATACATATTTTTTGACAAGTTCATACTATATAGCAAAACGTCGAAAAACATAGCGACCTCTAAATATAATTCAATCTTTCCACAATTTTGCATAGAGACTCATGTTTTCATGTGTAACAAGGGCAGCCTTGTGGAGCAATGCATTTCCAACTTTTAATTTTTTGGACCAGGCTAATAGGCTATATTATATATTGTGTATATATAATGCCTATAATAATTATATATGCCATGGGACCCGTATAGAGCACAGAAAGGTCCCATCTAACGCTCGCAGGGTAAGCACTGACAATCGCATAAGAAATCATTAGGCAGTATTGTATTGGCCTATAGAATGTTTTACATAAAATAGCCTCGAAAAGTCTTACATAATTTTTACCACATGCAATCAAGCGTAACTTCCGGTGTCACGATATAAAGTCTCCCCCCGAAACAGAATCTTCCCTGGCTGATACAGCCTGGCTGATATACCCCCGGAGACTCTGAATCGGTACAAAGCCTCCCCCATTAAAATAGAATCTCCCCTATCTACGATACAAAGTCTCCCCCTTACTAAAATCGCCCCATCTATTTTCGTTGGCTTTTCTATATAAATTTGAATAGGATTTAATACGTAGGCCCCTACATTTTCTTAAGTAAATGACTTTCAAGTTTATTAGTAGAATTGAAATGGACATGAAATAAATACGAAATGAAATAATAAAATTATGGAAAAATGTTTTATAGTAGCAAATGCGGCATGTAAAATCACCGCTAGAATGTCGGGAGCGCTTATAGTATGTCAATAAAACGCAGTGGAGAGATTACACACATTTATATTTTTTAAAGAAAGTGGCTCTCACTACAAGTAGCGTTTTACGAATTACGGGTGCTAGTTAGCACTGGTTTCTGAAGATTCTGTGATCAGTAATTCTTATTCATTTACTAATTAATGGTGTATTCTTTATGTTAACTAACGCTAATTAGCTTAACGCTGATTCTTCTATGGTTAGGCCTACCACTGAAATTGTGTTGTATATTGGTCATTCAATATTAGGCATATTAGCGTCAGATTACCAGGCCGCAGGTGCCAGGTTATTGCCTAGAACAGGAAAGTCCTGACCAGTGATTGTAGGTGAAGATCTGGCTTTCTGATATGAGCTTGACCTTGCTTTCCTGGCATTCAGTGATGAACATCAGGCATTCACAGAATTATGGGCAGTAATAATCGCAGCTAAACCAAACCTATTTAGTATTGTTAGGATAATATAAATTAAAAAGCATTGTTGTCCATGAATCCAGTACAGGCGTAAGATAAAGACTGCTGAGCATTTGTTGAACCACAGAATTATTCGACTTAGAATGGAATTTGCTAACGCAGGTGACAAAAGCTAAAGAAAATTGATTGGTCGACTAAATTATTCGTAGCCCAAGTTTATTTCTGCATAGTCTTAGATGATCTCAACGGATTTAATATTAGTTAGTAAGTTATACATTTTGCTATAAGCGGCCTACATAAATGACGTCACGCAATTTTGGCCGATTTTGAACCCCCTCCCCTCGTCACACTTCGTCACAAAAAGTAACACCCCTTGAAAATGACGTCACAACGCTCTGACCCCCTAAACCAAATTTCCATGGCGAAGCGAAATGCTCCTTCATGGAACAAATATGGATAGCATGCATATTTAAAAATCTAACGGTGACCAAATATTGAAATAATTAGAAAATTACTAATAATGTTGCCCGTATGCATCAAAATAATAAAAAAATAATGAAAATTTAATACTCGATATTAGTTATGTTATTATTAAAATTATACTGTTGTTATTTGTTAAATTTAATAACATAGACCTGATGTGACGTCACATTTCTCCACCCCCACCCCATGGCACACATAGTTACAAATTTCCGACCCCCTCCTCTCTAGGTGCGTGACGTCATTTATGGACGGCCCCTAAGTTGCATTAATAAGTATTACTTTGTGAAACATTTCAAATTATTTTCATGGATAAGGCTTAATGTGAAGCTTTGCTTAGGCCTAATTACGTTACGGTACCAAAAAAGGGTATAGGCCTACAGCAGAATATTCTAAAGATGAGAAACGTCGTCTACTTACACACTTTAGTTTTTAATTGTGTTAGTTTATGTCAGTATGGGCTTATGTGGGACTTATGTTAATAAATTTAAATTTGAAAAGATTTCAATATTTGTAATTTCTCAATTTCTTATTAAACCAAACTAGACTAATAAAAATTAAATAATTTTCATAGATTAATGTTACTTAGCGTTTACTAAAAAAGTTGTGTTATTTGCTGATTAAAATTTATTTGTGTTCACAAGGTTTTTAATTTTAAAATGCAGTACGAGATTTAGTTTCATTTTATTATATATTTTTCTTTTTCCGTTTTTTCGGGATTTTATTTCTTTGAAACAACGACGTTTTCTCCGTTTTTATTCAGTTTTCACCGTCTTTATTCAGATTTAACCGTTTTAACAACTACAGTGTAGGCTATCCTATCTTGCGTTGAAATAAAGTCTCCCGGGAGAGACTTTATTTTAACAGGGGATGAAATATTCTCTCCCACGGAGACTTTGTTTCAGAATACAGTCTCCGGGGGAAGAATCTGTTTCAAAATAGAGTCTCCGGGAAAGAATTTTAGTGGGGAGAGACTCTGTCACGGGACACCGGGATAAATACACAAAACCTGGCGAGTATTTTTTCATTTTGTACCGAGAACGTTATCGGGAAATATTTGTGAGTGTAGCTCTAATGCACAAATATATTGTAAGAGCTTTCTCAAACTAACCTGACTGAAAACCGCAAAATTCTTTGACATCAATGCTCACTTAACTAAACAGACATGGTTTAAGATAAACGTACTCTTATCGACTTGTTGTGCAAGAGCTTTCTACTTCAGATATAGACCTGAGTCGACATTCTTCTCGGGAACTCGACACACTTAGACATCTTGAACCTTAAACCGGTGATAATCACTACGATCGGTTCGACCACACAGATGCCAATGGTTACAGAGGTTACAGGCATGGGCGTCCTCGCCCCAATTTACCTCCGTGAGCTCTGCTGTTTGATTTCGGTTGTCCCATCATCCCATGGCGTCGCCTCCTACGCTCCGTAGAAAAAGGAGTTCCTGGTTGCTTTTGCTCGTACCGCAACTCTGCAGAACCGAGCTTTTTCTGTGGCAGGCCCAATGATCTGGAATGGTCTTCGTCTAGAGCTGCGTCTACACCCTGGGAGTCTGCCTGAAACTTTCCTTACAAAGCTCAAAACTGTTCTTTTGGGCGCGTTGGAGTCGGGAGTCCTCTTGAAGGGCGCTATATAAATTCTCGAATGAATGAATGTCGGGGTGAGTCCAACTACACTGTGTCCACGATAAAGTAGAACACTAGACTTTGTTAAATATCTTGGTCAATTGTAGTATAATAAGAACTAAATTTGGTTCACACGAACTTCAGTCTATTCTATCTATACCCTGCAAATTTTATTAGAATTGATGCAACGGTTACGAGGATATACCCTTATGAAATTGGGTGGTTCAGGAACCAAGTTACCAACACGTAAAACGCATCGACAGATGCGTGCGCGTTGATCATCCTGACTCAGCAGCAGTTCTTCGACAGCATTGATATTTTGTTCTCGTTCGTAACGCCCGATCTCGTGGTTTCCTTGCAACTGATCCGGTTGTGGCAATCTTTTTTAACAGCTTGCTGACACCAGCTAGGGTCCTAGGGACCAATTTTTCATTGGAAATTCTGTAACGAGTCTCCTTACGCCATACTCCTTCGTCTCTCTCAACTCCTTGATTAAAATCTTGTCCTCTGCACTGAAAACCATTTCTTTACAACCAATTAGTGTTACGTAAAACAGGTCTCGTAGTGTAACTGTTTCCGAAAATGACGCTTATAAACAACTGTTACAGCCTATCCCTGCGGTAGCCAGAAAAATGACGTAATTCTATGCGTTTTACGTGTTGGTAACTTGGTTCCTGAACCACCCAATTTCATAAAGGTATATCCTCGTAACCGTTGCATCAATTGTAATAAAATGTGCAGGGTATAGATAGAATAGACTGGAGTTATGTGTACCAAATTTAGTACCTATATAGGTACAATTGACCAAGATAATCAGCCGCGCACGCATCTGTCGATGCGTTTTGCGTGTTGGTAACTTGGTTCCTGAACCACCAATTTCATAAGGGTATTTCCTCGTAACCGTTGCATCAATTTTAATAGAATTTGCAGGATATAGATAGAATAGACTGAAGTTCATGTGCACCAAATTTAGTACCTATAATGGTACAATTGACCAAGATATTTAACAAAGTCTAGTGTTCTACTTTATCGTGGACACAGTGTATGTACAAGAGACACTCCTTCAGTGTTGAAAAGGAACACATCAAGTAAACTGCCCTATGATGATTGACTCGCACAACAAGACAATTGGTGATGTCGAACTATTTGATAGGTTTCTCAATGAATACAGGTCGGGCTGCGCTGTAAAAGATGGTGGTTCTGCTTCTACACCCATGCTCTGAACATTTTTGTAGTGGCAGCCTGGAGAGTGCACGTGGAGGCTGGTGGCAAAAATGTATCTGCTGAAATTTGTGCGATACATATCGTCCGAATCCTCCTCCAGGAAAGTTTCCGCCATCGCCGGGTTGTTATACCGAGAGCAGTTCTATCCGACATAGGCCTACGCTATGACGGTGACGGCCAAGGCAAGACTGAGGACCGTTGCAAATTGAAAGGCTGATAAAACACACTGTACATGTGCGTGAAGTGCAACAAACACCTTCATCAGAAGTGTTTCACAGCATGTCATAGTCCAGCGTAGCATCTAGTGACGACAGTCAAGTTTTTACAATTTCGATGCCACTGGCTACAAATTTTAGTCATTTCTTTCAGATATATACCGAGAAGTTGCTGCTGAAACATTACATTGCAGACGATTTTGAATGTCAGCAATTATCCGTTAATATTACGTTATTGTGTTACAATGTAATTTCGTACATGCTCAGTATTTCACATGTTGTCAGTTGCCTATTGGCCCAATGTTCGTAAGACAAACATTTGCAAATTTGCCTACTTTTTTACAATGGTCAAAAAAATATAATACATACGTTGAGAAATAGCCATCAAGGCCCAAATGATTAGCACACGTTCATAAAATATTTTTCTAAGTTAAGAATTGATCCAAAACGGGTTAAAGGAGTCAATGTTTGGTACAATACGACCAAGTTTGCGAGTCCATTCTGAACGGGTCAGTCCATCATTGATAATAACCCTTCAATGTTATAGTTACTCAAGAGGTCAAAATATAGTTCAGCCTATAATACGATAATTTCTACTGACGACCAGAGATAAAGGATATTCGCGCCATAGCACTTAACTGCCTGATAAACTCCCATGCATTGGCTTCACGTGCATGGCACAGACATGGCATAGGTCACTGTGTATTCTTAATCTATGAGACTATGAGTGATACAGCAATTTATCAAAAATTATCTGTTTATCATTTCTCATTTGTCATGAAGTTTATCAGTTTATCAGTGAATTTATAATATACAATATACAATACAAAAGTTTGCAAAGCTGAAGAATTACTAATCGGCTGCACAATCATGGTTAGGACAATGCTCTAGGAATCCCTTCCCTATTTCAAACAATAATATTGTCTGTCCAGAGTTAAACGTTAAGACAGCTGGAACATCTATGTCTGTGCCCTACTAAATTCCTCCTGATTTTTAACATACTCAGCAACATAATTGTTAAAAACGGTAAAAATTGAATTAAAAACGGAGAAAACGTCGTTATTTTAAAAGAAAAGAAAAAAACGGGGAAGAACGGAAGAAGCGAAAAAAATATTTGACTTTGTTATATCTTGTGCTGCATTTTAAAAATAAATCACCTTGTTAAGATTTACCTTCGTAATATGGACATACGTTAAATGATGACGTTAACTTAGCTGCATCCTTGAAAGTACGGAGACAACGTTACGGACATCAGACAACATTAAATTAAACAAAACAGTAGCGGACAGTAAATAAATAAAGTTACATACACAAAATAAAAGAGGGAAAACACGTGACAAAAATAAAAAATCCGGGATTTTTTCAACAAAATAAAAAAAAAACGTGCATCAGAAACATGATTATGGCCGACGAATTTTCATGAATAATAAGAAAACCATAGGTTTTCGAGGTAGTGCCAGGGTACCGTAGGTTCATGTTTGCACGAATTGATAGCAACAACAGGTCAATGAGGACAGACTTTCAAGAAGCGAAATCTGAAAGATAAAGTGTGAGAGCATGTTCAAAGTTGAAGGATGCTGCATCGCTGCCAATTAACGGAAGTGGGAGGTCCGATGCCAGTTGAAGGACGCTGTCAATCCACTTTTTGACGTTAGCGCTGCAATTGACACTGTGGACCATGAGATACACCTTGAACGGTTGCAGATATCTTTTGGTCTGTCTGGTGCCCTTTTGCTGGTTGGAATCCTTCCTTGGGGAGCGCTCCCTATGTGTGGTTCATGGGTCAACCAGGTCCACATGGGTCTCCGCCCCTTATGGGCTACCTCAGGGCTCCGTCTTGGGTTCCTTACTCTACCTTGTGTACACTTCTGACCTTGCCTCGCTTTTTTGCTTCTTGTGCTGCTCTGGCCCAGCTATATGCAGACGATGTCCAAGCCTACTAGTACTTGCCTTGCTCTGCCTCTGACGCTATTGAGACCAGTCGGGCTATGAGCTATATCGTGGGAGTCCTTGCGACCTGGATGTCGCCTAACCGGCTGCGGCTTAACCCAGTTCATCTGGCTGGGCACCCGCCAGCAACTGGCTAGGTTAGACAATAGACATGGCTGCCCTCGCTGCCGCCTTCCCCCTTTCATCTTCTCCTCTGTTGTGCGTGACCTAGGCGTCACCTTGGATCGAGAGTTCACCTTTGCTCCACACATTAACCTCGTGACTGCTTCTACCAACTGCGACAGCTCCGCAGTCCGCACTGATTCCCGCTCACTCACTGCGTCTGCTACCTCCACTCTTATACATGCCTTCGACACAACCAGACTTGACTACTGCTGCTCGCTCTACGCTGGCCTTCCGGCTGTTCGATTGGGGTGTTTGGATCGGATCTTGCGTTCTGCTGCCGCCTTATAGGCCGTATACCAAAATTTGGTCATGTCTCTATAATTATACACCCGCGACGTCGTCCACTGGCTCCCCTCTGAGCAGCGGATTTCGTATAGGTTAGCTGCCCTACTCTGGCGCTGAATATTGGGTCTCGTTCCTGCCTATCTACGCGAGCTTAGTGCTAGGGGCTCTAGATCCCTCCTCTCATCTGAACAGGGCCTCCTACTTGTCCATTTTGCCCGAACCTACACTATGCAGAACCGCGCTTTCTCGGTGGTGGGTCTCTCGACTTTGAATGGCCTCTCTCTGGAGCTTCGCCTTTTCCCTAGGACCTTCTCTCCTGTGTTCTTTTCTCACCCTAAAATTGTTCCTTTTGGCCGTGCTGGATTTGGGAGCGCCTCAGAGTAGTTTTCTTGAAGGGGCGCTGTATAAAATGATCGATGTGAAGGAATGAATTAGAATTTTAATATTTGACCGCACAGGGCTTTGTTAAAGAATTAGTAAATTTTAATATTAAACTGCACTGAAAACAGTATAAAGCATCCTGACAAGACACTCATGACAATGTTTTCGAATGAATGTACGATTATATTTTTCCTTTTTTGGTAAATGCGCTGAACATGACCTGCTGTCATGTTGAGTTGGCACATGTAGTGTACTTTCAGACGGGACCCCAACGCTTTTCAACCACCTTTTACTGTCCACTCATCATAGGGCTGCCAACTTTTGATTTTGCCATTCCGGGACGCCCGTAGTCACTCGAAATGCCGTTACCAATTTATCATGTCCACGTCATTGTAGGCCTATGCTAAGAATGTTGCGTCGTTCACAATGCTGAACACTCTATCGCAAAAAGCGTTGGAAACGGGAACTGACTAATGCTAAGTAACTGAGTGTCAGTGGTTTTTCAAGTTTTGAAGACTTAAACCTAGCGCTGTCAACATCCGATGTTGAGCCAACAATGTCAAGTCTGATAGAACGCAGAACGCAGAACGCCTAAATTCATCTTAGCCTGCAACTTGTCCAGTTTAGTGTGAGAAAAAAGAACAACATTAAATTCTGGTGAAGTGGATATCTGCACCAAATTCCGGGACAATCTGGGATCAATCCGGGACACGGACGCACAAGGCCGATTCCGGGACTGTCCCGGCGAACCGGGTCGCATATCCGGGACGGTTGGCAGCCCTAACTACGACGCTACATAAATCGTGTAAAAACCTCGATTTTTTACCGGTAAAATCCGCATTATATTTTACCGTGGTAAATAATGGTAAAATATGGTAAAAAATGATTAAAATGCTAAATGCTTCAAATTTTGTTTCCTTATACTTATTAAATATCCTAATGAAAATTATAAGTATTAATAACAATATTCACTTATGGTTTTCAATGTCAGCTTCATTCACAAGATTGTAGCAACTGATCGTAAGCTTGGTGTTGCACAGATAGAACCTATGCACTTTGCTCTGTAAAATTTAACATGTTTTCTTTCTTTCTATCCATGGGCTCATCATCCGTTGGTGTCAATCACATGCGTCACTGCCTTTCTCCACCCGTTTGATGCTGTGCCACCATACTCATCCTTTGCACATCCAGTTTGCATCAATCTCTGACGTCACCAAGCCATGCTCTGTTTGGCCTATTTCTTTAATTTCTGTGCCTTCGATCATTGAGAACACGACCTGTATAATTGAGCTTCCTTTCCATTATTTGTTTATGATGTTTTTTGGAAACAAACTATCTATTACTATCTATTTAGCAATTCAATAGGACTACTAAGACATTTCAGTATATGCCTGTAACTGATCAATGGTTAAACACACATTGACCAAGGTATTGCATCGCTTAAAACATTTTTAACCGTTTTTTTTACCATATTTTACCAGTTTGACCGGTAAAAAATCCGGATATTTTTACCGCAAAAATATTTTACCGGTAAATTTACATCAATAGCCCTAACTCCTCACCATTGCAAGCAATGGTGACTGTGCTGAATCACCTTAGCTCTTACTGTACTTTTCTTGTTTACTAAAATTACCACATGTCATCTATTAAAGGAGCTAAAAAATTAATACATTGAAATTACTACATTATATGTCTTAATCCTATACAGTCTGTTGGTCTTGCACCAAATGCATACAGCTTGTTCTAATAATTGACGGATCAGATTGATTTTTGTTTTTATATTTTAGGTTGCTTGTCCGCCTATAGGACTTCTTCTGTTTATTTTTTGTTCTCATTAACTCACAAGGAACTGTATCTCTGAATTGTGTGCGCGCGTCCCAATCAATTGTTGACCAGAAGGCAACCACTTGTGTTGGTTGTGGCATAAAGTCCTATGTAACCTGCGAAGTAGGCTATCTGTACCATAACCTCAATAACAAACTGGCAGGGTGAGGACTGTTTAAATAGTGCACGAAGCAACTGGTGTTATGCTAACTACAGCTAACAAGGATGAGTCAGAACTCAGAATGCTATAAGCCTTCTACATGTAGACTTCAGTTATTCAACACTGGAAGTTGGATTGATGGAAAAAAGTTCTTCAATGAAATGGAAGCTGGATTGATGGTAGTTATCATGGACATAGATAGACTCCTTACTTACCAACGTCAAGTGCGGTACTGAAGACATTGAAAAATTTACCAACCTAAACTACGGGATTACAGAACCACTTTCTAACCTAATAACCTCTAATAACCTCTAATTGTATGACGTAGTCAGAAAAAAACCCAAGTTCATGCTCTACTTTATCCGATCGTTCGCGAAGCATTGGAGAGAACTGAATTTCTCTATCTGCCTCCTCAAGGTAACGTTGGATCACTTATTATTTAAAAAATAATCTGATGCATTAGTGGATGGGTAGTTATATTAGTCCGAAGATTGCATGGTAAAACATATAGAAATGTAGAAATATATGTTTATGGGTAATCCCGTATTTTACGTTGAAAATTCCTTGTCCGAAGGTTCGATAGTCCGAAATTACTCAGAAGGTTCGATAGTCCGAAAGTGTCACGTAAAACATATATGTATAATTGTATTTGTACATATATATATATGTATGTGTACATAATATGTATACATATGCATATATATGTATATATGTTCGTATATGTATATATCTGTTTGTATATATAAGTATTTATATCTATATATGTACATATATGTATATATATATGGATATATATATATACATATATATATTTGCATATATGTATTTATATATATATGTACAAATGTATATAGATGTATATAAGTTTGTATATATATATGTATGTATATATATATGTACATATGGACATATGTATATATATGTATATAAGTTTGTATATATATGTATGTTTATATATATATGTGGGGCGCGGTGGTGTAGGGGTATGTTCGGTGCCTTGCAGCCCGAGGGATGCGGGTTCGAATCCACCTCAAGCCATCGCGTAGGGACCCTGGGCAAGTCCTTCACTCGCAATTGCTCATGCGCTTCGGCGTGAAGCTCCGATTCAGTGTCCGCGCTGTAGTCGGGAGCGCCTCTGAGTAGAAATCTTGAAGTGGCGCTACAACAAGTGCTCATACATACATGCATACATACATACATATATGTACATATGTATATATATGCGTATAAGTTTGTATATATATGTATTTATATTTATGTATATATGTATATATGTATATATGTATGTATATATATATATATATATATTATATACATATATGTGTGTGCATATGTATATATACATATATATGTATATATGTATATATTATGTATATACACATATATATACTTACTATGCATATAATTATATGTCCATAAATATGTATTTGTAAATGTGTATATATTTATGTATGGGAATGTGTAAGTATATATGTATATATTTATATATTTACTATGAATATATATATGTACATATATATGTATATGTATATATTATTATATACTTATATATATTTATGTATATAAATTATATAATATATATAATTATATTATAATTATTATATGCATTTATATATAATAATTATTATAATTAATCAATTACAATATAATTAATTATTTTAAAATTATATAATAGTAATAATCTTATTATATATTAATACATATTATTAATACAATTATATATGTACCTGTGTATATGGGCATATATTTATATATAATTTAATAATTAAATATTATATAATATTTATGGTAAACGTGTATTTTAGCGTCCTAAATTATTTTCTGACTTTCAGTGAAACAAAACGCTCCGCAATTTTTTCAAATAACGTGCAATTGCCCAATTAATGTATCAGTATAGTTATCATTGGTTAAATAGATCTAAGGAAATCGATTGAAAAATTATTTTAAATATTCAATATTTCTCATAACAAATGATCGCTCGAAGCTATAATTGAACGACGACCCATTCCGGAAGTGGGTGCGCGTCACTTTTGGTAAGTCGTCAATAATATTCATATTCAAGGTCGACACTTGAGCAATACGGTTAAGTAACTAAGTAAGTAAGTAGGTATATTCTTTATTTTACCATTTGCGACCTCCACTCTTGTTTTCATACATATGAAACACGGAAAACAAACAAAGCTGGCAGCCAACAACGACGCCCAGCCCACAACGACTCTAGCCTATGATGTTAAAGTCACCACGACAGACAGCGGCTTTTGTGGCAAACGCCGGCTGAAACAGACAAGTCACCCGCGACGATCTCCAAGTCGTTTCCTTGCAGCATATACAAATTTATAAAAAACGAAACTCCTGAATAATGCAGCCATTCGATATATCAATCACTAAGCCCTTTCACACTGCATCTCCACCCTATCCCTTGAAATTCCTTTGCACTGGGTAGCAAGAAAAGGTGCAATTTGGCCCTTCATCTAAAAAACTGCCCTCTGCATTTCTGAATCCCCATGCCTTGGGTCTGTTAGGCACTCCTAAGGCTATCCAAAATGATAGTCAGTCATATCTTGCAATCACTCTTCAATCAGTGCCAGCCTTTCAGTTCTATTATTCTTGTAAAGTTAAATGCACTGCAGAAGTTCGAGGGAGTAAATGCTGAAATTTGACCATTGAAATGAAATACTTAGACCCTAAGCATGTGAAAGCCCTATTCAGAGTTGTTAGGGCTATCAAAAGCGACAATCACTCATCTCTAAGAAACACTCTTCTCTTGGTAGTAACCATTTAAACTCACCATCATTGCGAAGGCGTAATGCATTGCACAAATTGCAAAAAGGAATGCTGTAATTTGGCCCATGAAATAATACTTAACGTCTAAGTATGCGTAAGCCTTTGTAGGGCTTAAAGACCACCATACATGCTATCCAAATCACACGTCTGTTTCAATCACCATTGTCTAAGTTGTAGCTCTTAAAACATCCCATTACTGTCAGTGCAAAATCCATTGTACAAATGCACTGCAAGAAATACTGTTAATTGACAATTGAAATAAAATACCTAGACCCTAAATATATGTGAAAGCCCTATCTACGGACTAAAGAGCACCCTTATTGCTATAGAAACCTCCAATCACCCATCTCTTTTAATCACCGTTCTCTACGTGGTAGCACAACTAAGCACATGAAACTTACCATTATTGTCAATGCAAAATCCATGGTACAAATGCATTGCAGTATATGCTGTTATTTGACCCTTGAAATAAAATACTTATCCTCTAAATATGTGATAACCTTTTCTAGGGCCCAAAGAGCACCTTCAGTGCTACCAAAATCGCGAATCACCCGTCTATTTCAATCACCATTCTCTAAGTGGTTGCCCTTCAAGAATACCCCTATTTCCAATGCAAAATCCATTGCACAAATACATTGCAAGATATACAGTTACTTGACTTGTGAAATAAAATACTTACACCCTAGGTATTTAAAAGCCGTATCTAGGGACTAAAGAGGACCCTTAGTGCTATAGAAACCACCAATCACCCATCTATTTCAATCACCATTCTCTGAGTGGTTGCCCTTCAAGAATACCCCTATTTCCAATGCAAGATCCATTGTACAAATGCATTGCAAGATATACTGTTACTTGACTTGTGAAATAAAATACTTACACCCTAGGTATTTAAAAGCCGTATCTAGGGACTAAAGAGGACCCTTAGTGCTATAGAAACCACCAATCACCCATCTATTTCAATCACCATTCAAGATCCAGTGGTTGCCCTTCAAGAATACCCACCCATCTATTTCAATCACCAATGCCCTTCAAGAATCCATTTCCAATGCAAAATCCATTGCATATACAGTTACTTGACAATATTAGACCCTAGGTATTTAAAAGCCGTATCTTGACCCTTTGTGCTATGAAACCACCAATACTTATTTCAATCACCAGTTACAAATGCACTGTTTTCTAGGGCCTAAAGAGCACCTTCAGTGCTACCAAAACCACCAATCACCCATCTATTTCAATCACCATTCTCTAAGTGGTTGCCCTTCAAGAATACCCCTATTTCCAATGCAAAATCCATTGCACAAATACATTGCAAGATATACAGTTACTTGACTTGTGAAATAAAATACTTACACCCTAGGTATTTAAAAGCCGTATCTAGGGACTAAAGAGGACCCTTAGTGCTATAGAAACCACCAATCACCCATCTATTTCAATCACCATTCTCTGAGTGGTTGCCCTTCAAGAATACCCCTATTTCCAATGCAAGATCCATTGTACAAATGCATTGCAAGATATACAGTTACTTGACTTGTGAAATAAAATACTTAGACCCTAGGTATTTAAAAGCCGTATCTAGGGACTAAAGAGCACCCTTAGTGCTATAGAAACCACCAATCACCCATCTATTTCAATCACCATTCTCTGAGTGGTTGCCCTTCAAGAATACCCCTATTTCCAATGCAAGATCCATTGTACAAATGCATTGCAAGATATACTGTTACTTGACTTGTGAAATAAAATACTTAGACCCTAGGTATTTAAAAGCCGTATCTAGGGACTAAAGAGGACCCTTAGTGCTATAGAAACCACCAATCACCCATCTATTTCAATCACCATTCTCTGAGTGGTTGCCCTTCAAGAATACCCCTATTTCCAATGCAAGATCCATTGTACAAATGCATTGCAAGATATACTGTTACTTGACTTGTGAAATAAAATACTTACACCCTAGGTATTTAAAAGCCGTATCTAGGGACTAAAGAGCACCCTTTGTGCTATAGAAACCACCAATCACCCATCTATTTCAATCACCATTCTCTGAGTGGTTGCCCTTCAAGAATACCCCTATTTCCAATGCAAGATCCATTCTACAAATGCATTGCAAGATATACTGTTACTTGACTTGTGAAATAAAATACTTACACCCTAGGTATTTAAAAGCCGTATCTAGGGACTAAAGAGGACCCTTAGTGCTATAGAAACCACCAATCACCCATCTATTTCAATCACCATTCTCTGAGTGGTTGCCCTTCAAGAATACCCCTATTTCCAATGCAAAATCCATTGCACAAATACATTGCAAGATATACAGTTACTTGACTTGTGAAATAAAATACTTTGACCCTAGGTATTTAAAAGCCGTATCTATTGACTAAAGAGAACCCTTTGTGCTATAGAAACCACCAATCACCCATCTATTTTAATCACCATTCTCTAAGTGGTAGCATTTGAAACTTACCATCATTGCCAATGCAAAATCCATGGTACAAATGCATTGCAGTATATACTGTTATTTGACCCTTGAAACAAACAAAACTTAGACCCGAGTATGTGAAAGCCGTATCTAACGCCTAAAGAGTACCTCTAGCGCTGATAAAAAAACATAATCACCCAGCTTTTTCAATCACCCTACTCTAAGTGCTCACACTTCAACTGAAACATTATTGCCAAGCCAAAATACACTGTAGAAATCCATTGCAAATAGTGCTGTTCATTCTTCCTTCCTATTAAGTACTCATCGTCTGGGTATGTGAAAGCCTTTTATAGGGCCTGAAGAGCACCCTTGGTACTTACCAAAACCACAATCACCCAGCGTTTTCAATCACCCTACTGTAACTGCTCACCCTGCAACTGAAACATTACTATCAAGCCAAAATACACTGTAGAAATCCATTGCAAGTAATGGTGTTACTGGACCCTTCCAATTAAGTACTCATCGTCTAGGTATGTGAAAGCGCTCTCTAGGGCCTGAAGACAAACCTTTATGCTAATCAAAACCACAATCAACCACCTTTTTCAATAACTCATCTCTTAGTGCTCACCCTTCAATTGAAACATTATTGTCAAGGCATAATACACTGTAGAAATCCATAGCAAATTATGCTGTTACTGAAACCTTCTAATGAAACACTTATCGTCCAGGTATGTGAATGCACTCTCTAGGGCCTGAAGAGAAACCCTTATGCTCACCATTACCACAATCACCCACCTTTTTCAATCAACAGTGTCTAAGTTCTCACCCTTCCACTTAAACATTGTTGTCAACCCGAAATGCACTGTAGAAATCCATTGCAAATAATATTGCTACTGACCCTTCCGATTAAATACTTATCATCTAGGTATGTGAAAGCGCTATCTAGGCCCTGAAGACAAACCTTTGATTCTATTGAGAACTGCTTAAAAGGGCATGTATGAAGTGTCTATATGATTATCTACAGACAGGCATACATACTGACGTAAATCATTTATACAATATTGATCATACATACATGCAAAGGGACACACGTAAGCATGTATAAGCAATGCATATCATACTTTTTCTGTTGTATGTTGCAGGGAAGCTTTCTGTCGAGTCGAGGTTGAAGGCATTTGCAGAAGACGATATTGGATATCATAAAATGACTCATTACCATCTGTGGTCCTGCATTTCTACTGGGAATGAACGTGCAAATGTTTTCTTATTTGAAATTTTGGTAAAAGTGTACTTTAACATATTTAATTATTCGACTGTTGTAGCATTTCTATTGTTATCAGTCCAACTACTATGTAGGCATGAATTATTTTCATCAATCCGACTTCTACTTAGGAAGAATTCTTTTCGTCACTCCAACGTGTATCTGACCATCGCTGCAACCCATGCAATGGCGAACAATGAAATACGCTTTTACTGAAACTTTCTGCTGTTGTCTGGGGTAGGCATTTGAATGTAAATATATTTTCTAGTCCAGCATGATACGGGCTGTGTAATTATATTGTTGGTTTGGCTTCTTGCTCTACAAAGAAGCTTTCTGAAATTGGGTATCAGTGTGACGGAACAGTGAACTAAAGCCATTCACAGTATTCACAATCCGTTCCTTTTACCTCAGTCTTGTCACGTTTGCATAAGACATAATTATACTTGCCTGTGTCTGCTCGCTCTGCTCAGTCTCTTGTCATTTTCATATCAGCCTAAAACTTCAGTTGCTTCAATTGTTTATCCACCACAGGCTGTCTCTCTCAGCAAAGCGACTGGCATTTTGACCTGATTACGACTTGGTTTTTGTGCGCCATTAGCCTACTTGTAAAATAATAGCAAATGAGTCACCTCACACGGAGTTCTTGTATGTGTTACTGGCTTGTAAGTGATATTGAAGTTGGTGCAAAATAATCAATACAGTGCAATACAACTGTATTTGTTATTACCCTACTCTCAAAGTTCACAAGTGCACTCATGGCCATAAAACAGAACATTGCTGGCTCGGAGCAGTTAAGCGAAGAACTTGCTCAGTGTCCTTACACAGTAATCGCCTGAATGGAGGCTTGAATAGTCAATGGCTGTCATACTACACTGTCAATCTTGAGGTTGGGTATTTAAATAAAGCTCGTCATTTTGATTTCAACGTAAGATTTACCTCCTTCAAATTGCATATCCACCACGATAGGCTGCCTTTCTGTCTATTGTACTGGCCATCTGGATATCGAGATGATTAGGCGTTGGTTTTGATGATGTGCCATCGGTTGATGCCTTTAGCATTAGATAACGGTGGAATATAAGTTACTAAGTCATTTATTTTAATCCACTCCGGGTTACATAGATACGAAATGTGTTCCATAAGCACCCACTGCACACTAAGGACAATGACTGGACCGTTCTGGTTGCAAGATGAGGTTGACATAACGGATCACCTTCTCTTAAGCACCATGAGGTTAAAACAAAATACCATTGCTGAATTTCCTTATTGGCTTGAGGTCTGATCTTCTTTGTGATATTTAAATACGCTACCGTATTGTATGTTCCGTGTGCACAAATCAGTGTACTTAGTGAATGGTTTACTTATATTCCATCATATATGAATAACAGCGAATGCAGTATAGTTTTGTTTTGCAATCTTTCACTGATTCTGTTGTCATTTAAGCTGTATGAACACTTTGTCCGATGAATTGAGCGCTAGGAACATTCCATTTTGTTCATGAATAATTGCGAAATGTCGAAGCATAAAAGCTACAATGCCTACTCGTTCTAAAACATAGTTTTCGATGTTCGAACACAGACAGGAAGTACGGCAGACTGTTCTACCCACGTTTGAGGAAATGTATCTCTGTTCAACTGGTCCACTACCTTGATCTTCACTCTCTAATGCCTTCTCTTCAGCCTGGATTTAGGAAATTCCACTTGACGGAATCTTTTATGGTGAGTCTCCTAGCAGATAATATTTCATGATGTGGACCATGGCCACATCACTCTACTCTTCCTCTATGACATCAGTACCGCTTTTGACACTGTTGATCACACCATCCTCTTAGACCTGCTGTCTAGGTCGTTTGGGATTGTTAACTCTGCTAGTATGTTTTTAGTTATGCTCTTCTTTGGTTCCATTCATGCCTTACCTTCATGGCCCTGCCGTCACAGCTGCTGCTCTGGTTGAACGTATTCTAGAGGATTAAGCTGTTCTTGATTGATGGTTGTCCGTTAACCTTTCTTTCTAAACCAAGACAAGACCCAGTATACATTTGGCTCGGTAGCCATACCCAGCTTGCCAGGATTGACTCCGAGTTCCTTCGCCTTACGTTTCCAAATGTGCACTTTTCTTCATCTTTGCGTAATCTTTGATTCATTCTGGATCCTGTCCTCTCTCTGTCTAGTCATATCAATGCTGTCTCCCGCTCATGTTTCTACTTAAGCGCCACTTAAAATCAGAGGCGCTCTCGACCCAGGAAGTATTTCACCTACAAAAAGAGAGGTTTCATGTGCTTGAGGAACTGGTCAGAGGAAAGAGAAAGGAAGTCAGTCCTAAAGGACTGAGGTAGTCGGTTTCAGCTGGAGGACCAATAAAAGCGAAATTTCTAGACATATAGACCTATGGCTCACATAGAGGTACGCATTCCAGGGACAGCCAAATGGCTACAGGACGAAGACCGAAGGGAGCAAAGGCTATGGAAAGAATAAACTAGGATACACTAGACCTTGAGATAATGATAGCGAGAGAACAGGATCGAGAATGAATTAAAGAACCCGTGTCATTAGCATGTTGGTGGAAAAGGGCACCGAGTGGACCAAGAACCCTAGCTAGATCCGAGTATACAAGATGAACAGAATGGGAACGAGGACAAGGCCCTGAGGTAAGCCAGAAGACCAATGGACACAGGAAGAGCGGGTATACGAGCGAAAACTACAGAAACAGAGCGATCCCATAGGAATGAATGGAATCAAAGAATAGCAGAGTCAAAAATCCCAAACGACCTAGACAGCAGGTCTAAGAGGATGGTGTGATCAACAGTGTCAAAAGCGGTACTGATGTCATAGAGGAAGAGTAGAGTGACATGGCCACAGTCAACATCATGAAATATATCTGCATAAAAGATTCCGTCGTGTGGATTTCCTAAATCCAGGCTGAAGAGAAGGCATTAGAGAGTGAAGATCAAGGTAGTGGACCAGTTGAACAGAGATACATTTCCTCAAACGTGGGTAGAACAGTCTGCCGTACTTCCTGTCTGTGTTCGAACATCGAAAACTATGTTTTAGAACGAGTAGGCATTGTAACTTTTATGCTTCGACATTTCGCAATTATTCATGAACAAAATGGAATGTTCCCAGCGCTCAATTCATCGGACAAAGTGTTCATACAGCTTAAATGACAACAGAATCAGTGAAAGATTGCAAACAAAACTATACTAAAACTGTAAAAAATTTAAAACATATATGTCCTGTTAAACAATCCCGCATCACAATGTACCGTTGGAACGGCGGTCCAGGGCTGAATCGAATGACATACTATAGGTTGATATATCTCGAAGGGTAAAAAAGTTATTAGTGTTTAACCGTTTTCACACTTAGCGACATGTCGCGAAACATGGGAAATGGTAAAAAGTGAATAACTTCTATAAATACGGGAATATTGTGGAAATTAATACATCATTTTATTCAGTTTTAAGAGCTCTATCCAACGGTATATTGAATTACAGTTAATTAGTTTTCAATTAAAATATTTTAAAAGAAAACCTGCGATTTTCAAGATTGAAGTACCTTGCGAAAGTTCTCTTATGGTTTGACCAGTTTATTTCTAGTAGCAATTTTACATTACGATGTTAAGTGCTTATTGTGTGAATGAAAAATTCTGTTTAACCAACCTGCTGTTGCTATTACTGCTGCAGTCGCTGTTTGCAGGAATTACCAAGCTACTGCCTTAACAAGCAACTAGAGAGTTAAGAATATTAATGAGTGGCTTCTGCACAGTATTGATTATTTTGCACCAACTTCAATATCACTTACAAGCCAGTAACACATACAAGAACTCCGTGTGAGGTGACTCATTTGCTATTATTTTACAAGTAGGCTAATGGCGCACAAAAACCAAGTCGTAATCAGGTCAAAATGCCAGTCGCTTTGCTGAGAGAGACAGCCTGTGGTGGATAAACAATTGAAGCAACTGAAGTTTTAGGCTGATATGAAAATGACAAGAGACTGAGCAGAGCGAGCAGACACAGGCAAGTATAATTATGTCTTATGCAAACGTGACAAGACTGAGGTAAAAGGAACGGATTGTGAATACTGTGAATGGCTTTAGTTCACTGTTCCGTCACACTGATACCCAATTTCAGAAAGCTTCTTTGTAGAGCAAGAAGCCAAACCAACAATATAATTACACAGCCCGTATCATGCTGGACTAGAAAATATATTTACATTCAAATGCCTACCCCAGACAACAGCAGAAAGTTTCAGTAAAAGCGTATTTCATTGTTCGCCATTGCATTCCACTTAACAACTTCTCCTTATTCTCTCTTAGTATTATTATGCCATTATGTTATGCCGCAGTCGACTTCATTCATCCCCTATTTCTGCCAGCAGTTTCATGGGCATTATATAGAAAGGAACCCATATCATATGGGCTATATTCTATACAGGTCCCATATGGGTCTTATGGGCTCCATGTAGCATGCTTTTGAAGGGATATCCTTTCTCCCACGCACTATATTGGATCATCTTCACCTAAGGCTGTCATAAAGATGGGTGGAACAATCACTTCGTTCCAGAAGCCAGATTTTACCGGACTGGGGACCATGGACTCATTGACCCCTCTTTTGCAGTTGTGATTTTGTAATTGTCTTCGAGACCGTGGTTTTGGTCTCGAGACCGAAAAATGCGGTTCCCGTGTCTTGGTCTCAAGTCTCGGTCTCGAATGTGCCGGTCTTTAAAGGTGCGGTCTTGGTCTCGGTCTTTAAAGGTGCTGTCTTGGTCTCGGTCTTGGTCTTAAAGGTGTGGCCTTGGTTTCTTTGGCGCCTGGTCTCGGTGGATTATTTGTTAAATGTTGTTGTCAATGTTTGCCGGTTATTGAAAGTGATGGTCATTCAGGGACTTTGAGTTAGCTTCGAATTCATGCGACGATCCGCCAAAGACAACGCGAGAGAATACCTCGTTGTTGGCTTCTTTAATATCAGAAGTGACAAGAAAACGTTGAGGCACAGTTAACTCTGACTTCTGGTGCTTTAGTGATTAGTCACACTGATGCAGTTTTTTGAGGAAAATCAGTAGTTGGGCAAGCGTTGTGGATCAAGGATTTTGTGAACTTGCCAGAAAGGTTTTTCTGTATCCCAGCAACATCTGGATCTGTTGAGAGAGTGTTTAGCTGCAGTGGACTTTTCATGAGACCTCGCAGGGCAAGACTTGGGGACAAAACCCTGTGTGATCTAGTAGATCTAGTACTTATAAAATGTAATAAACATCTGACTTGAATGATGTGATTATGTAACATTGCAACTGAGAATATTATTGTGTTATGGCCTTGAGACTGTTGACTTGGATAACATGGTCTTAGTCTCGGTCTTGGTCTTGGACTGCGTGATCTTGGTCTCGGTCTTGGTCTTGAAGCACGCGGTCTTGGTCTCGGTCTTGGTGTTAGAGTTTTGGTCTTGTGCACAACACTGCCTCGAAGGGGTGCTATATATATCTTCGTAATGAATGAATGAGTTAAATAACAGTTGACCGCAGCTAACTAGGAACGGATCCGAGCTGTCCAACTGGCTGACCATGAAATGATGAAGTTCGTTTTCAAATGATCATAATTTTAATATAGAAAGCGTTTTATGAACATTGTGACTGCAGCGCTGAGTTTCACGGCCCTTTAAGCCTATAGATGGAGTTCGATGAACTTTCTGACGCAAACATATATATGAGTCTGATGTAGCAGACGAGATTAAAGTATTCCATTCGCATTGTTTGGTCTACATTTCTCTTCTGTTTCGAATCAAAAACTTCCACTAAATATATCTTAACCGGAACCTGGCAGAAGCGGCGCCAGACTTTTTTTAAACCAGGGCAGTTATACAAGTAGCCAGTGCAGGGGGCTATTTATGCCCCAAATAAATTCTGGGCAGGGCAAAATTTCTGACAGGGCAACGACAAGGGCAAAAGTTTTTTTTACCAAGGCATTTGCTCTGGCTTGCCATGCTGTATCGCCGCCGCTGGAACCCTGCGCCTTCTTTTTCAATGTAGGGCCTACAGTAGCTTCCATAAACTCAACCCATATAAATGCGCACAAAGACAAAGCAGAGAAACTGATTATTGTAAGACGGCGGTATGATAAACAATTTAGTGCCTGACTGTTATTTGCATCTGCCTCCTATGGAAAATAGTCAATATTATGCATAACATCTGCAAACCAAACGTGGGTCGCGTCGGAAGCTTTTCCGCCCTGGAACCAATTTGGTACCACAGTGCCAGGTACCACCGATCTTTGTGCCTTCCCACTTATATGTCTGCCTTGCCGCTCCAGACCTCGCCGGTCAATCCCTTCCTCTATTCAGCGACTTCTAGGCAACCGCGCCCCTGCCTGCCTGCTCTGAAGTAAGTCTCCCCTTCGCTTATCCCTCACACTGCCCGAGAGCAAGGCAATGGCCACAGCTCTACTTTTGCGCACTAGGGTGGCAGTCGTTCATTGCTCCCGCATCCCTAGGTCGCCTCAGACAGCGATGAGCTTCTCCAGTCGATTCAGGCGCCTCTTTAGGCTCACTGTGCTCAGTGCTCTCCCGCTGAAAGTAGGGACGCGGTTGGTGGGTGCTGATCTGCTTCGCCGTTCATTTACACCTACTTTCAGGCAAACAGGATTTCTTCATTACGGTAGATGGATCAGAAACTTAGATCGCCACTTGCTGCCAAGTAAACACGACCGTAACGTACAAACCTCGTCAGATATGAATGACTCATGTTGAGAATTTCGCAAGCAGAAATAGCTTCTTGCAGATCCTGTTTGAGTTACATGTGCCAACTCAACATGACAGCAGGTCATGTTCAGCGCATTTACCACAAAAGGAAAAATATAATCGTACATTCATTCGGAAACATTGCCATGAGTCTATTGTCAGGATGCTATATACTGTTTTAAGTGCAGTTTAATATTAAAATTTACTAATTCTGTAACAAAGCCCTGTGCGGTCAAATATTAAAATTCTAATTCATTCATTCATATCGATCATTTATATAGCGCCCCTTCAAGAAAGCTACTCAGAGGCGTTCTCGACTCCAGCCTGGCCAAAAGGAACAATTTTAAGGTGAGAAAAGAACACAGGAGAGAAGGTCCTAGAGAAAAGGCGAAGCTCCAGAGAGAGGCCATTCAAGGTCGAGGGACCCACCACCGAGAAAGCGCGGTTCTGCATAGTGTAGGTTCGGGCAAAATGGACAAGTAGGAGGCCCTGTTCAGATGAGAGGAGGGATCTAGAGCCCCTAGCACTAAGCTCGCGAAGAGATAGGCAGGAATGAGACCCAATATGCAGCGCCAGAGTAGGGTAGCTAACCTTAACGAAATCCGCTGCTCAGAGGGGAGCCAGTGGAGAACGTCGCGGGTGTATATAGAGATTAGAGACATGACCAAATTTTGGTATAGGCCTACGGCCTATAAGGCGGCAGCAGAACGCAAGATCCGATCCAAACACCCCAATCAAACAGCCGGAAGGCCAGCGTAGAGCGAGCAGCAGTAGTCAAGTCTGGTTGTGTCGAAGGCATGTATAAGAGTGGAGGTAGCAGACGCAGTGAGTGAGCGGAAATCAGCGCGGAGCTGACGCAGTTGGTAGAAGCAGTCACGAGGTTAATGTGTGGAGCAAAGGTGAACTCTCGGTCCAAGGTGACGCCTAGGTCACGCACAACAGAGGAGAAGATGAAAAGGGGAAGACGGCAATGAGGGCAGCCATGTCTATTGTCTAACCTAGCCAGTTGCTGGCGGGTGCCCAGCCAGATGAACTGGGTTAAGCCGCAGCCGGTTAGACGACATCCAGGTCTCAAGGGCTCCCACGATATAGCTCATAGCTCGATTGGTCTCAATAGCGTCAGAGGCAGAGCAAGGCAAGTAGGCTTGGAAATCGTCTGCATATAGCTGGGCCAGAGCAGCATAAGAAGCAAGAAGCGAGGCAAGGTCAGAAGTGTACACAAGGTAGAGTAAGGGACCCAAGACGGAGCCCTGAGGTAGCCCATAAGGGGCGGGGGCCCATGTGGACCTGGTTGGCCCATGAACCACACATAGGGAGCGCTCTCCCAGGAAGGATTCCAACCAGCAAAAGAAGGCACCAGACAGACCAAAAGATATTTGCAACCGTTCAAGGAGTATCTTATGGTCCACAGTGTCAAATGCCGCGCTAACGTCAAAAAGTGGATTGGCAGCGTTCTTCAACTGGCAACGGACCTCCCACTTCCGTTGATTGACAACGTCCTTCAACAGGCAACGGACCTCCCACCTCCGTTAACACTAGAAGCACCGCAGGGGTCAATCTGACCCCTTTTGGTTTTTAGCGTAACGCACCTCGGCCGCAGATATAGCCCGGGTCCTGTAATTTCATGACTTCTCGTAACTTCTCAGGGTATACCCTCTGCCAAAATTTGAACTCGGGGACATTCATAATTTCTGAGATTTTTGCTGTTCTACCTTTAAGCACCAAGGGGTCAATCTGACCCCTATATTAGTACTTGCATGTAAGGCTACGCATTTTTTTTCTATTTATAATATTATAGATCAAAGCTAATTACGTAATCAAATGTGAGAAGATAGGAGATCTGGTGAGAGGAGAGCAGATGTGGTGAGAGGATAGGAGATCTGGTGAGAGAAGAGGAGATCTGAGTGAGAGGAGAGACGATCTGGTGAAAGGAAAGAAGATCTGGTCAGAGGAGAGAGAAGATCAGATGAGAGGATAGGAGATCTGGTGAGAGGATAGTAGATCTGGCTAGAGGAGATGAGATCTGGTGAGAGAAGAGGACATCAGGTGAGAGGATAGGATATCTGGCGAGAGAATTAGAGATCTGGCGAGAGGAGAGGACATTTGGCGATGGGAAAGAAGATCTGGAGAGAGAAGAGGAGATCTGGTGAGAGGATAGGAGATCTGGTCAGAGGAGAGATCTGGTCAGAGGATAGTGGATCTGGCGAGAGGATAGGAGATCAAGTGAGAGGATAGGAGATCTGGTGAGAGAAGAGGAGATCTGGTGAGAGGAGAGGAGATCTGGTGAGAGGAAAGAATATCTGGTCAGAGGAGAGGAGATCTGGTCAGTGTATAGGAGATCTGGTGATAAGATAGGAGAACTGGTGAAAGGAGAGTAGATCTGGTGAGATGAGATCTGGTGAGAGGAGAGATCTGGTCAGAGGATAGGAGATCTGGTGAGAGGAGAGAAGATGAGAGGATAGGAGATCTGGTGAGAGAAGAGGAGATCTGGTGAGAGGAAAGAATATCTGGTCAGAGGAGAGGAGAACTGGTCAGTGTATAGGAGATCTGGTGATAAGATAGGAGAACTGGTGAAAGGAGAGGAGATCTGGTGAGAGGAGATCTGGTGAGAGGAGATCTGGTGAGAGGAGAGATCTGGTCAGAGGATAGGAGATCTGGTGAGAAGATAGAAGATCTGGTTAGCGGAGAGGAGATCTGGTGAGAGGATAGGAGATTTGGTGAGAAGATAGTAGAACTGGTGAAATGAGAGGAGATCTGATGAGAAGATAGAAGATCTGACGAGAGGAAAGACGATCTGGTGACAGGAGAGATCAGGTGAGAGGATAGAAGATTTGGTGAGAAGATAGGGTGAGATCTGATGAGAGGACAATAAATCTGGTGAGAGGATAAGAGATTTGGCGAGAAGATAGGGTGAGATCTGGTGAGAGGATAGGAAATCTGGTGAGAGGATAGGAGATCTGGTGAGTGGATAGTAGATTTAGTGAGAGCGGAGGAGATCTGGCGAGAGGATAGGAGATCTGGTGAGAGGAGAGGATCTCCTATTATTCCATTCCAACTTACTTATTACACTTGTTTATGCTTAAGTAATTTATGTTAATGAAGTTGATAGTCAATTTCATTGAATTTGCAATTACAATACAATACAATACAATTAGACATTTATAACGCGCTTTAACAAGACAAGTCTTGCACGAGAGCGCGTTGCGCTATGTTATTAGTCATAGTGTAATGAGAATAGATAAGTTTCACAATTGACTTTGCATTATAAATTATGTGGGGTCAAAATGACCCCCTTGGTGCTTCTAGGAAGTTCGATTTCTCGGTACTTCTAGTGTTAACTGGCAACGATGCAGCATCCTTCAACTTTGAACATGCTCTCACACTTTATCTTTCAGATTGCGCTTCTTGAAAGAATGTCCTCATTGACCTTTTGTTGCTGTCAATTCGTGCAAACATGAACCTACGGTACCCTGGCACTACCTCGAAAACCTATGGTTTTCTTATTATTCATGAAAAGTCGTCGGTCATAATCATGTTTCTGATGCACGTTTTTTATTTTTTTTTATTTTTTTGAAAAATCCCGGATTTCTATTTTTGTCACGTGTTTTCTCTCTTTTATTTTGTGTATGTAACTTTATTTATTAACTGTTCGCTACTATTTTGTTTAATTTAATTTTGTCTGATGTCCGTAACGTTGTCTCCGTACTTTCAAGGATGCAGCTAAGTTAACGTCATCTTTTAACGTACTGTATGGCCATATTACGAAGGTAAATCTTAACAAGGTGATTTTATTTTTAAACTGCAGCACAAGATATAACAAAGTCAAATATTTTTTTCGCTTCTTCCGTTCTTCCCCGTTTTTTATTTTCTTTGAAAATAACCACGTTTTCTCCGTTTTTTATTCAATTTTTACCGTTTTTAACAACTATGTTGCTGAGTAGGCTATGTTAAAAAGCAGGAGGAATTTAGTAGGGCACGGACATAGATGTTGCTGCTGTCTTAACGTTTAACTCTGGACAGAAAATTGTTTGAAATAGAGAAGGCATTCCTAGAGCATTGTCCTAACCATGATTGTGCAGCCGATTAGTAATTCTTCAGCTTTGCAAACTTTTGTATTGTAGGCTATATTGTATATTATAAATTCACTGATAAACTGATGAACTTCATGACAAATGAGAAATGATAAACAGATAATTTTTGACAAATTGCTGTATCACTCATAGTCTCATAGATTAAAAATACACAGTGACTGACTGTCTGTGCCATGCACGTGAAGCCAATGCGTGTGAGTTTCTCAGGCAGTTGAGTGCATAGCGCGAATATCCTTTATCTCTGGTAGTCAGTAGAAATTATCGTACCATCATACTGATAGGCTGAACTATATCTTGACCTCATGAGTAACTATAACATTGAATGGTTATTATCAATGATGGACTGACCCGCTAAGAATGGACTCGCAAACCTCGTCGTATTGTACCAAACTTTGACTCCTTTAACCCGTTTTGGATCAAATTTTAATTCAGAATTTTTTATGAACGTGTGCTAATCATTTTGTGGCTATTTCTCAACGTATGTATTATATTCTTTTACCATTCTAAAAAAAGTAGGGAAATTTGCATATGTTCGTCTTACGATCATTGGGCCAATAGGCAACTGACAACATGTGAAATACTGAGCATGTACGAAATTATATTGTAGCACAATAAATTAATATAAACGGATAATTGCTGACATTCAAAAATTAATCGTCTGAAATGTAATGTTTCAGCAGCAACTTTTCGGTATATATCAGAAAGAAATGACTAAAATTTGTAGCCAGTGGCATCGAAATTGTAAAAACTTGACAGTCGTCACAGATGCTACGCTGGACTATGACATGCTGTGAAACACTTCTGATGAAGGTGTTTGTTGCACTTCACGCACATGTACAGTGTGTTTTGCCGCAGCCTTCCAGTTTGCAACGGCCCTCAGTCTGCCTTTCTCCAGATTGTGGCCGTCACCGTCAAAGCGTAGGCCTATGTCGGGTAGAACTGCTCTCGGTACAACAACCTAGCGATGGCTGAAACTTTCCTGGAGGAGGATTCGGACGATATGTATCGCACCAATTTCAGCTGATCCAATTTGCCACCAACCTCCACGTGCACTCTCCAGGCTGCCACTACACATATGTTCAGAGCATGGATGTAGAAGCAGAACCACCACTTTTTACCGCGCAGCGTGGCCTGTATTCACTGAGAAACCTATCAAATAGGTCGACATCACCAATTGTCTTGTTGTACGAGTCAATCATCACAGGGCAGTTTACTTGTTGTGTTTCTTGTCAACACTGGAGTAGTGTCTCTTGTACATAGTTGGACTCACACCGACATTCATTCATTCGAGAATTTATATAGCGCCCTTCAAGGAAACTACTCAGTTGCACTCCCGACTCCAACGCGCCCCAAAAAACAGTTTTGAGCCTTGTAAGGAAAGTTTCAGGCAGACTCCCAGGGTGTAGACGCAGCTCTAGAGGAAGACCATCCCAGACCATTGGGCCTGCCACAGAAAAAGCTCGGTTCTGCAGAGTTGCGGTACGAGCAACATTAACCAGGAACTCCTTTTTCTACGGAGCGTAGGAGGCGACGCCATGGGATGATGGGACAACCGAAATCAAACATCAGAGCTCACGGAGCTAAATTGGGGCGAGGCCTTGGAGACAGCGCCAAACCAGGTCAGCTACCCTGTACTTGATGCGCTGGCAGATAGGGAACCAGTGAAGGACCTCCAGCATGTAGCTGGAGACGTGACCATACTTTGGAATGTGCCCAATGAGGCGCGCTGCAGAGCGCGGTTTGCTGCAACGAACACTGGCTTGTTCTATTTCCACAATGCCACCACTACACATCTATAATTGCCCTGATATTCGATTGCTCCTCGCTGTTCTTTCTTTCTTCATCACACTGGATTTCGTATGAAAACAGTCAGGCAAGCGGTTCTCCCGTATTGTTTAGGCTCTTTCTGTGTTCTGCTAGCCCGTGGTTCAGAACTGATGGCCACAGGAACCTCGACAGCCAGGTAATCGACCTCTATTTGCCCAGGGACATCACTGGCAATGCCACTTCCCTCCTCATCCTCCTCTTCATCTGTTATGTTTCCTTCAGGCTTCGATGGCATAATTATTACATTGTCTACGTCATTTCCATCGACTTCCAGAATCTGCTCAATAGCTTCTCTCAACGTGAAGAAACGTATTCTTCTTCTTCTTTCACTTTTCTCCTTCGGAGGCATCTGAAAAAGATTGTATTGTCTGACAGCAGGACCTTCTATACGAAAAAACACTATTATTTAAGTAAGTTCTTGCTTAAATATTTATAAATTTGTGCATTTTATTATTTATTTTTAAAGTTGTCACGTGTTCATGAATAGCTATTCAGGGCAGAAATGTCATTTTGTTTACGTCCTGTGGCAAATTTAAAGAATTAATTCTATAATCCATTCCGAAGATTTATATAGCGCCCCTTTAAGGTTACTACTCAGGAGCTCTCCCGACCCCAGCACGGCTGAAAAAGAACAGTTTTGAGATGAGAATAAAAAGAGTCAACGTGGACTGTGGGGACTAAAAGCAGCGCCAAAGGGAGCCGTTAAATATATAAAGTAATGAAAAGCGAAAGTAAAAATTTATTATTTTAACTACTTTGCCACCCCTACAAGAATTCCTGCGGACGCCCATGCCTGTAACCGCTGTAACCATTGACATCTGTGTGGGCTCGTAGTGAGATCACCGGTTTAAGGTTCAAGATGTCTAAGTGTGTCGAGTTTTCAAGAAGAATGTCGACTCGAGTCTATATTTTGAAGTAGAAAGCTCTTGCACAACAAGTCGATAAGAGTACGCCTATCTTAACCATGTCTGTTTAGTTAAGTGAACATTGATGTCAAAGAATTTTGCGGTTTTCAGTTGTCAGGTTAGTCTAAGAAAGCTCTTACAATATATTTGTGCATTAGAGCTACACTCACTAAAATTTCCCGATAACGTTCTCGGTACAAAATGACAAAAACTCCCGAGGTTTTGTGTATTTATGCCGGTGTCCCGTGACAGAGTGTCCCCCTAAAAGTCTCCACCGGAGACTCTATTTCCGGAGACTGTATTCTGAAACAAAGTCTCCGGGGGAGAGAATATTTCATCCTCTGTTGAAATAAAGTCTCTCCGGGGAGACTTTATTTTAACGCAAAATAGGATAGCCTACACTGTAGTTGTTAAAACGGTGAAATCTGAATAAAGACGGTGAAAACTGAATAAAAACGGAGAAAACGTCGTTGTTTCAAAGAAATAAAATCCCCCAAAACGGAAAAAAGAAAAATATATAATAACATGAAACTAAATCTCGTACTGCATTTTAAAATTAAAAACCTTGTGTACACAAATTAATTTTAATCAGCAAATAACACAACTTTATTAGTAAACGCTAAGTAACATTAATCTATAAAAATTCTTTAATTTTTATTAGTCTAGTTTGGTTTAATAAGAAATTGAGAAATTACAAATATTGAAATCTTTTCAAATTTAAATTATAAACATAAGTCCACATAAGCCCATACTGACATAAACTAACACAATTAAAAACTAAAGTGTGTAAGTAGACGACGTTTCTCATCTTTAGAATATTCTGCTGTAGGCCTATAGGCCTATTCTTTTTTTGGTAACGTAATTAGGCCTAAGCAAAGCTTCACATTTAGCCTTATCCATGAAAATAATTTGAAATGTTTCACAAAGTAATACTTATTAATGCAACTTAGGGGCCGTCCATGAATGACGTCACGCACCTAAGGGAGGGGGTCGGAAATTTGTGACTAAGTGTGCCATGGGGTTGGGGGGTGGGGGTTGGAGAAATGTGACGTAACATCAGATCTATGTTATTAAATTTAACAAATAGCAACAATTTAATTTTAATAATAACAGCACTAATTTTGAGTATTAAATTTTCATTATTTTTTATTATTATTTTAATGTATACGTGCACCATTATTAGTAATTTTCTAATTATTTCAATATTTGGTCACCGTTAGATTTTAAAATATGCATGCTTTCCCTATTTGTTCCATGAAGGAGCATTTTGCTTCGCCATGGAAATTTGGTTAGGGGGGGGGTCAGAGCGTTGTGACGTCATTTTTCAAGAGGGTGTTACTTTTTGTGACGAAGTGTGACGAGGGGAGGGGGGTTCAAAATCGGCCAAAATTGCGTGACGTTATTTATGGACGGCCCCTTATAGCAAAATATATAACTTACTAACTAATATTGAATCCGTTGAGATCATCTAAGACTATGCAGAAATAAACTTGGGCTACGAATAATTTAGTCGACCAATCAATTTTCTTTAGCTTTTGTCACCTGCGTCAGCAAATTCCATTCTAAATCGAATAATTCTGTGGTTCAACAAATTCTCAGCAGCCTTTATCTTACGCCTGTACTGGCTTAATGGACAACAATGCTTTTTAATTTATATTATCCTAACAATACTAAATAGGTTTGGTTTAGCTGCGATAATTAGCCTACTGCCCATAATTCTGTGAATGCCTAATGTGCATCATTGAATGCCAGAAAAGCAAGGTCAAGCTCATATCAGAAAGTCAGATCTTCACTTACAATCACTGGTTAGGACTTTCCTGTTCTAGGTAATAACCTGGCACCTGCAAACAATAATAAACAACTAATAGGCTAACGAGATTAACGGATGAATGGTAGGCATTACACGCATCAATAGAATCATAGAAAATCAAGCGCAAGGTCATATCAGTTGATTGATACCAGTTGAATGGTAGGCCTAATCCGCATAAAGAATCGTATAGAAGCCAGTTCTAGCTCGTATCAGGAAGCCAGTAGAGTTGTACTTATTCGCATATGTTGCTTCAGACTTGTATAGCTAATAATCTGGCCTGGTAATCTGACGCTAATAATATTGAACGACCAATATCCAACACAATTTCAGTGGTAGCCTAGGTCTAACCATAGAAGAATCAGCGTTAAGCTAATTAGCGTTAGTTAACATAAAGAATACAGCATTAATTAGTAAATTAATAAGAATTACTGATCACAGAATCTTCAGAAACCAGTGCTAACTAGCACCCGTAATTCGTAAAAAGCTAGTTGTAGTGAGAGCCACTTTCTTAAAAAAAATATAAATGTGTGTAAACTCTCCACTGCGTTTTAATGACATAATAATATTATAAGCGCGCCCGACATTCTAGTGGTGATTTTACATGCCGCATTTGCTACCATAAAACATTTATTTCATAATTTTATTATTTCATTTCGTATTTATTTCATGTCCATTGCAATTCAACTATAAACTTCAAAGTCATTTACTTAAGAAAATGTAGGGGCCTACGTATTAAATCCTATTCAAAATCATATAGAAAAGCCACCGAAAATAGAGGGGGTGATTTTAGTAAGTGGAGACTTTGCATCGTAGATAGGGAGATTCTATTTCAATGGGGGAGACTTTGTACCGATTTAGAATCTCCGGGGGAGACTCTGTATCAGCCAGGGGAGACTGTTTGGGGGAGACTTTATATCGTGACACCGGAAGTTACGCTTGATTGCATCGTGTAAACAATTATGTAAGACTTTTCGGGACTATTTTTGTAAAACATTCTATAGGCCGATACAATACTGCCTACTGATTTCTTATGCGATTGTCAGTGCTTACCCTGCGAGCGTTAGATGGGACCTTTCTGTGCTCTATACGGGTTCCATATATAATTATTATAGGCATTATAATTATATATACACAATATATATATATATAGCCTATATTGTTACGTCGTTGTCTAAGAGAAACTAAAATGCCCCGGATTCACAATCCCCGGAACAAAGCTTAATATCTATTTACACGCCTATTTACAAGCAAAAACTATACCATGACAGAATGACAGCAAAGCACAAACGAACAACAGAAGACATCAAACCCAAACGCAGGTCTAACAAAGAACTCCAAGTGCCGAGAACGTGAATAAATACAGGTGTCAGAAAGCATTAGCAAAAAGAAGAGAACCACAACAGAACGAAACCCAAACGTGGTCTGAATAAGAAGCGTACATGCCGTCTTAAATAGTCTACCATTTTGGCGCTAAATGTTTACGCCGTTCTAAGTAAGTAAGTAAGAATATCCTTTAATAAACCAATTGCTAACCGCATTTTGGTGTACACACATCATAGTAGTCGCAATAAATCTAAATTAGACAATAGACAGTCTATCTTATTCAAGTCTTATAAATCATCCTAGTGATGTAAGTTCTTCGCATCAGGCTATCAGCGGGAGGAATGACACGATCATGGGCCCTAGGGCGTAGAGAATAAACGGAAGTTTTAACAGGAGGAAATATATATATGTCAGGTATATATATATAATATATATATATTATATATATATATAGTGCCTACTCGTCACAATGTATATAATATAATTGGAGAGTGATGCAAATAAACGGAGTTCTAATCGTCATCTCCTATATTAACTCGGTTTATTGCAACAATGAGTATCTTTTCTGATAACCTGATACATAGCCTACTATTAAATAAAGCTTTTGATAGATATTGAGCATTTCAATAGGATATGCTATTTTCTGCTTGTCCACAGGTTGTTGATCAATTATATCGCTTGTGAAAATTATAGGGAAACAATTGGCGTTGATTATGGATCCAAGACAGACGGTACGGAGTCTCATTGAAGATATCTCGCAGTGTCCAGTATGCAGCGAAGTGCTGCAAGATGCAAGATTCTTACCGTGTGGTCACACTTTCTGTCTGGAATGCATAGAAGATTGTCTAAGGCATCAACTAGCTGTCAATGGGATAAAATATTGTCCGCTGTGCAGGAGAGACTTATCTACTTTGTCCATCGATCGGCTGTCGGAATTGCCAAAGAACTTTATAGCGAACGCTATCTCGGACGTCTTAACAACTCTTGAAGAAAACGAGCTCATCGAAGATGAAATTGGTGACATCACTAATCAGGAGAGAATTTCAGAAGATGGGCCTCAGCCAGGAAGCAACAGTGAGCACTGATAAGTTTATCTGATTAACTGCTTACTGCTTGATGATTTGCAGACTAGGGCTGCAAACAAAATAACGTCGTGAACTCGCTTGCAAAGCACTACTACTCTTACTCGTTCTCCTTACTTTTCTTCACACTCTTCTAGTGGCCTTGACTTGGGTGTCGCACTTGACTCCTCCCTCACGTTCGCGGAACACTTATCGAATCTGATCCGCTCCTGTTTTGCGCAGCTGAGTCGTCTCATGGCCTTCAGAAAATCGATCTCTCTTTTCATATTTACCACCATAGTTTCTTGCATTTTTCTGCTTCCGCTTGGACTACGGTAACTGTCTCCTCATGGGCCTCCCAAAAGCAGCGTCTCACCCCCTTCAATCGGTTTTAAATGCATCAGATAGGATCATAACCCGACTCACTTGCTTTGCTCATATATCCACATAAATGTGCAGGAGAGACTTATCTACTTTGTCCATCGAAAACCTGCGAGCTGGATCCTCTACCCACATTCCTCCTTCAAGAATATGTGGACGTTCTTCTCCCTTTCCTCACTGTTCTCTGCAACCGTTCTCTTCAGGAAGGCATCCTCCCGCCATCGCAGAAGAAGTCCATCCTCGTCCCTGTTCTTAAACGAGATGGACTGGACGCGTCTGAACCAGCAAACTTCAGACCAATTGTAAACGTTTCCTTTATGTCTAAAATTATCGAAAAGATTGTTGCTTTTCAACTAACTGCATATTTAGAGATGAATAACCTGCTCCCAGTCTACCAATCCGGCTTTCGCAAGGGTCACTCTACTGAGACGCTTCTGCTTCGCCTCCTATCAGATAGATATGGGGCTATCGATAGGTCGCAGGTATCTCTTCTGGCACTGCATGACGTCAGTGCTGCCTTCGATAGTGTAGACCATGATATCCTCCTTAGGCGCCTTTCCGTCTCATTTGGCCTATCTGGTAACTTCCTTGATTGGCTCGGCTCATTCTTACATGATCGTTCCTTCTCAGTTGTCTATGGGCCTACTAGGTCCCTATGGGTCCCTGCCCCTTTTGGTCTGCCCCAGGGATCTGTCCTGGGTCCCCTCCTCTACATCCTCTATACGGCCGACCTATGGCCCTTCTTGCAGCAAACGCTGTCCTAAGCCAGTCTTATGCTGACGATGTCCAAGCATACCTGCACTGCTTGGCTTCTGAAGCGGTTCCCACAGTCCGGGCCATGAGCCGGGCGCTGGATGTCCTTGGGGCCTGGATGTCGTCGAACCGCTTGCGGCTCAACCCATCCAAGACTCAGTTCATCTGGCTGGGCACGCGCCAACAGCTTGCTAAGATTGATCTAGCGGCACTTGCTACTGAGTTCCCGCAGTTCGCTTTCTCTACCACTGTTCGCGATCTTGGCGTTACATTAGACCAAGAGCTTACCTTTGCACGGAACATACACCAGCTCTGTCGCGACTGCTATTATCAGTTGCGCCAGCTCAGAGTCGTCTCGCACTCTCTCACCACTAGTGCTGCCTCTACTCTTTGCCATTCGTTTGTCGTCACGCGTCTTGATCTTTGCTGTGCACTCTACGCTGGCCTCCCGGCTGTACGGTTGGGATGTTTGGAGCGGGTCTTGCGCACGGCCGCGCGCCTCATCGGCCATATCCCAAAGTTCGGCCATGTCACCGCTTTTATGAGGGATGACCTGCACTGGCTTCCTATCCCGCAGCGGATTGTGTACCGGCTTTCTGCTTTGGTCTGGCGGTGCCTCTTAGGTTCCGCTCCTGTGTATTTACAAGAGCTCTGCCGCTCTACCCTGGATGTGCAGGGCTGTAGATCTCTCCGCTCCTCCACACAGGGTGAACTTCTTGTTCCCCGTGCGCGAACTGCTCTTAGACAGCATCGCGCCTTCTCTGTTGCTGGCCCCATGGTTTGGAATGGGCTCCCATTAACATTACGCCTTATTCCTAGAGTTCATTTAGATGCGTTCTACTCTAGCCTTAAAACCATCCTTTTCAGCCGGGGTTGGGTCGGGAGCGCTCCTGAGTAGTAACCTTGAAGGGGCGCTATATAAATCTTTGGAATGAATGAATTAATGAAATGCTTGAAGTCTTGCACTGGCTCCATATTGCTGCTCGCATCCAGTATAAGATCCTCTTTCTGGTCTCTAAATTTCAGCTAGACAGACCCCGAAATACCTCTCAGACTATATGCGAAAGCCGTTATCTGCATCCTCATTTTGCTCTGCCTATCGGCTTAATCTCTTGGTTCCTACATGTAGAACTGTTCTGGCCCAACACCGGGCGTTTGCTGTGGTGGAACGCTCATTTTGGAATGACCTTCTCCCCTCACTAAGGGCTGAACTAATGACTGGGGTTTTCACTCTCATCTAAAGGGGCTTCTTCCCCCCCGGGGGGGGGCTCCCATGCTGAGAGACCCCCGGGGGGCTTCCATGCTGAGAGCGCCTCTGAAAAGTTATTATGCGAGAGCTCTTTATAGATTATAGATACGATGCGATACGATATACTTGTCATTCTCATTAGTAGGCCTAGAGTCATTAGGCCAACTGGCCCTTCTCCTTGTTTGTCTTTCTCTTTACTTGTCCTCATAACTTGTCCCTTTAATTACTGGTCCTGTTCCCTTTATGTTCTCAAAATTTGTACTTCTTACTTGTATTTCTCATTACTTGTCCTGCTCCTCATTTGCCCTTCTCCATTATACGTCCTCATTATTTGTCCTTCTGCAAACTTCAGGTACAATAAGACAATGCGCTGGATGACTAGGCTATAGCTTATCCTGTCTCTCATATATCCATGTCTAATTTTCATTGTTTTAGTTTACTACTTTACTTAGATCATTTCAATTCCTTATAATTGTCTTTGTTTTTCTGTCTTTAAAAAATCGTAGTTTTGATGAGAACGTTTCACCGTCTTGGAAAGATCGCATCGTTCATCCCTGTCGTTATTCTTTTCGTTGCAGGTAACACACCTTCCGTATAAACGCGAGCTCAAGAGCATCTATCTGCTTACACATTGCTAGACTAAGACATCAGCTTTTTTACATACATGCGCGAGAGCACCACGTTACCTCGCAAACAGCATGAGGCCGGCATCGGAGGACCTGAAGATCGGAAGATAGGTCGCGGTTGCGATTGTCAAAGTCCGCTAATGTATTTGTGCCAGTAACGAAAACTAAATGGGGTGATCTGGTTTTTCGGATCACTGGTCCACTTTCTTGGAACAATCTTACTGCACCTATTCAGGATGCCAAATGCATTTATGCCTAAAAAGACATTTTAATATCTCCCAGCTATGTAACTTTTCGCATTTGCGCCGACAGTTGACAGTGCAGAGAATTCTAGAAGTAGCTTACTACCGACGTTGCGATATGAATTGTCGTGGTTACAATATTATTGCAATTAATTACAATTGTAATCAGCTAGCTACATGGCAAGTAAGTTCTAATAGACAAAAAATATTCCTTGAAAATGTATATTTAACAGACTGATTCCACAATCTGTCCATTAGCCTACTAGTCTACATTGGTGAGAAATTTTAGAGTATACATTGAAATGGGTCTAGGACTTTACCCCCGGCCCATTACCCCCTGCCATTACCCCCCGCTACCATTACCCCCCGTAGGACATTACCCCCCCGCCATTACCCCCCCCCCCGTATGTGTACATTTTATTGAGCTGCAAATCTCAGATTTCGCGCGGAACTAGTGTTAATTAATTGGCACTTAGCGCCTATTGACACTCTCGGATTTCGCGCGGAACTAGTGTTAATTAATTGGCACTTAGCGCCTATTGACACTCTCGGATTTCGCGCGGCACTAGTGTTAATTAATTGGCACTTAGCGCCTATTGACACTCTCAGATTTCGCGCGGAACTAGTGTTAATTAATTGGCACTTAGCGCCTATTGACACTCTCGGATTTCGCGCGGCACTAGTGTTAATTAATTGGCACTTAGCGCCTATTGACACTCTCAGATTTCGCGCGGAACTAGTGTTAATTAATTGGCACTTAGCGCCTATTGACACTCTCAGATTTCGCGCGGCACTTAGTGTTAATTAATTGGCACTTAGCGCCTATTGACACTCTCGGATTTCGCGTGGAACTAGTGTTAATTAATTAGCGCCTAACACAATGTGACAGGAATTAAATAAGTATTAAGTAAGCCATGGTACAAATTTTGTGAATAAGGTGCCACTTTACTGGTTCTAAGTGTCAATAGGCGCTAAGTGCCAATTAATTAACACTAGTTCCGCGCGAAATCTGAGAGTGTCAATAGGCGCTAAGTGCCAATTAATTAACACTAGTTCCGCGCGAAATCTGAGATTTGCAGCTCAATAAAATGTACACATACGGGGGGGGGTAATGGCGGGGGGGTAATGTCCTAACGGGGGGGTAATGGTCAGTAACAGGGTAATGTCCATTAGCCTACTAGTCTACATTGGTGAGAAATTTAAGATACATTGAAATAAATTCAGCTAGATTGTCCTCACAGAAGCATACAAGAAATTGGGCTAATTTAACCTAATTACCAGTCTGTGGACAAAGCCCCAGATGTTTTCAGGTTAGGTCTGATTATCGTAATCGTAGTCGTAATAATTTTCTGTGAACAACATAATTCTATTGTGCGACTCTAGAGCTAAGAGCAGAAGACCAGATTATTTATGAAAGCTGAAATATCGTTAATATAATAATTTGTAATTTTAATATTTTACTTGTTTCCAAGTATCATCTGCGAACGTCATTCAGATATTACCGACAAGAGTTTCGGTCATCCGTCAACAAATTACTTCTGGTGAGCCTGCTCTTAACTCGATATATTTTTATTAAAAAGGCAAGGTGATAATTAGGTAGGCTGGTGGAAGGTATCCTAATAATAGTGCACTTAATTCATTCTCATTATTAGGCCAACTTGTCCTTCTTATTTGTCTTTCTCTTTACTTGTCCTCATTACTTGTCCCTTTCTGTTCTTTCCCTTTATCTTCTAAAAACTTGCACTTCTCCATACTTGTCCTTCTCATAACTTGCCCTTCTTCTTATTTGTCCTTCTCCTTATTTGTCCTTCTCCATTATATAATTATCCTTCTCACTGTAGCCTACTTGTCATTCTGCAAACTTCAGGTGCACTAAGACAATAGCCTGGATGACCAGGCTAATTGCTTATTATGTATCTCACATAGCCTTATCTGAATTTCATTGTCTTAGTTTACTTTGATTATTTCATTTCCTGATGTTGTCTTTGTTTTTCTGTCTTTAAAAAATCCTAGGTTTGATGTGGACGTATCGCTCTCTTGGAAATATCGGAGTGTTCATCCTTATCGTTATTCTTGGCGTTACAGGTAACACAGTTTCCCGCCTAAACGCGAGTGATAGAGCAACTATTTGTTTACACATTGCTAGACTAAGACATCAGCTTTTTTACATACATACGCGACAGCGCAAAATTGAAGATTTGCCTTCTGGTGCATAAATAGCTCAAAAACTGTGCACCCGTTACCTCGCAAACAGCGTGAGGCCGTTGTCACGTTATAAAGTCTCACCGCGAAACAGAGTCTCCCCTGGCTGAAATAATGTCTCCCCTGGAGTCTCTGAAACAGAACAAAGTCTCCCTCATTGATATAGAATCTCTCGTATCTACGATACAAAGTCTCCCCCGCAGCGCCAGCATTAGGCAAAGGCCAAGCAGGCAGTTGCCTGGGGCGCCAAAATCTAGGGGCGCCATTTTCACAAAAAGTGTTTTAACAGTTTTATGTTTTTCACTCTTTTAGCCAATTTTTCAATTACCATCAATATTTTCATTGGAATTCAAAACTTTCACGTATGGAACAAATTTAAATTAATTGTTGATTTTATTGCACCTTTTCAGGTAATTCAATTTCAACACCATGCAGAATTATAATATAAACAATAAAATTCAATAATTTTCGCGTGTCTGTAATCTGCAGTTAGTGTCTGCAATAGACTTGACCTTCCGTAAATCTGATGCTGACGTAGTGAAATCTTTCGACTGAAAATGCCAACAATTGAAGAAATATTGTTGTTTAAAAGTGTACATAATAATTTTTATAATCTATGTATCTTTATTCAATTCATTGACTGTCGAGCAGACATCGCAGTTGCATTAATTAAGTCAGTTATCCGTAAAAATCTGTACATTTTAATAACAGTTTTCTTAATTATATCTAAATCAATTTATAGTTTTAATTATATAACAAAAATTAATTCAAAAAATTATGTCATACCCTATGTAGCGTCAGAAGAAAAACTAAAAACAGAAGTGAGCATCAAAAAGCAAAAGGATGGCTTTCCGACTATTTCAACAAAACTGAAACTTCTTTAGCTGCTAGTTTAAGTTACCAGTCATCAGCTAGTATTTCGTTCGTAATCAGTAATATAAAGGAAGAGAAATGTCACGTTGTCATGAAGTCATTCACTGCCCTCTACACCAATATGCAGCGAAGCTATCCAGCTTTTTAGCTGAGGAGTATCGTATGTAGCAGGGGCCATCTGTCATCTAGGTCGGGACCCTCTTTGCGATCTGAGGCGCGCGGCGATCTGAAGGTACGAAAATCTAAAACCTGCTTCGGAGACCGCGCATTCTCTGTTGCTGGACCTAGGTGTTGGAACAATCTTCCACCTTCAATCCGTTCAGCAACATCCTTGGAGTCATTTAAGTCCAGACTCAAGACACATTATTTCAAGTTGGCGTATCCTGACTGAGTTTTGTATCGTGTCAAAGCGCCCTTGTAACGGCATGTGCCGTGTTACGGCGCTGTAGAAATTGTCGTATTCATCATCATCATCATCATTCATTCATTCATAAAGTGAACTTTCTGTTGCGCTGACTAGACTCATTTCGTTTTGGTAGGTGGTGTGCTATTTTGAAGGTCACAGTAAACTGGACTCATTTCATTTCGCTAATACATGGTCGACCATAGGTGTTGTTTAAGAGTAAGTAGTTTATTCACCACAAAATAAAGCAAAATGACAATACACAAATTTTACAAACCGAGTGGTGGGCTACCGGTGAAGTCACATAGGACTCATCTCGCCGGTCACCCTAATAATAATAATAATGCTGGCGTAATACACGTTTAAAAAGGTCAACAAAATACTGGTACCAACTAACAAACCAGTTTCGTGACAATTGTTAATAATCCATTTTTTCCCACTGGGAAGCAAAAACATACAACTTAAGAGTGCTTTAAAGCCTTTAAACAGGCCACAATTATTGTGACGATCCTAAATACAAAACTCATATACGGTACCCTGTAACATCTACAGGCACAAGGAGTTAATCAAGTGCAGTTTTAGCATACGTTTAAAATGTCTAATTGAAGCTATATTTCTAATATGGCTTGGAAGTTCATGCCACCACTTCGCACCACAGTAGCGAGTTGTTCTCAGTCCTTTTGTAGAGAAAAACTTAGGAATGAAGGTATTATTACTGTTCCTTGTATAATGGGAATGAACATCAGCATTAATTTTGAAATAATCATGAAATATAGGTGGAACATCTAATTTATGAACACATTTATGGACAACACATAATACCTGAAATTTACGTAGTTCTGCTATTGGAAGAAGATTATAATTTTGGTATAGATCAGCAACAGGTGTACTAAGAGGAGCACATTGCAATGTACGTAGGATACGGTTAATACAAATATTTAAGCGATATAAAGCAGACTTGTTTGCAGCGGAATAAATTTCCACCCCATACAACAGGTGAGGGTAAATTAATGCAAAAAATAACTCTTTTAAGATACGACAATTTAACTTGTTTCTTAACCTGTAGAAAATCCCAATGAATTTCTTTATTTTTGTAATAACATAATCAATATGTTCTTTCCAATTTAGTTTTTCATCAATGATTACCCCAAGGTACTTACAGGAACTTTCACATGAAAGTCTAACATTGTCCAGTGAAAGACCAATGTCATCAGAGGAGGTTTTTCTTTTGAAGTCGAAAAACATATAGGACGTCTTATCTTTGTTAAAAGACATTTTGTTAGCCAAAAACCAATCACACAAGTTATTTAACATGGTGTTGGCGTTTGCGTGCAAGTCTGCTATTTTACATGCATGAAAGAAAATATTTGTATCATCTGCAAATAGTCGTATATCAGTACCTGGGACCGAATTTGGCATATCGTTAACATATAACAGAAACAGCAGAGGACCAAGCACAGATCCCTGTGGCACTCCACAAGGTATTGTATTATACCCAGAGTTAACATCATTAATAGCAGTAAACTGTTTACGTTCTGTGAGATAATCCGTAAACCAAGCAAGTAATGTACCTCTAATTCCATAGTAGTTTAACTTAGTAAGCAAGATTTCATGATTAACAGTATCAAATGCCTTTTGCAAATCACAGAAGATACCAACAACATATTCATTGTTATCAAGAGACATATTAATTGTATCAATTACGTCTATCAATGCCAAACTGGTCGAATAACCTTTTCTGAATCCAAACTGATATTTGTATAACACCGAGTATTTCTTAAGAAAGTTCATTACCCTACTATAAATGAGTTTTTCCAATATTTTAACAAACACTGATAGAAGAGAAATTGGTCTGTAATTTGCCATAATACTGCGGTCTCCTTTTTTAAATAAGGGTATTACTTTGGCCACTTTCATGCCCAGAGGTACTTTACCGGTATTTAAAGATAGATTAAATATCATCAATAACGGTTGCACAAAATTATCAACATTCTCTTTAATCAACAAAGGAGAAATTTGATCATATCCAGGAGATTTACGAGGATTTAGGCCTTCTATGAGATTTATCAGCTCATCTCTATTTACTTCCTCACAATAAATACTATTCTCAAGAGAACTGCCCATATAGTGAACAAAATCATGCTTTGCTTTACCAAGCTTTGATGCCAGTCCAGGACCAATGTTACAAAAATAATCATTCATGCCATTTGCCATTTCCGATGGATTAAGACGGTGTCAAGACTTCTTTTCAAATAGTTTTTAGCCCGTCGCGTAGATTCTAATTTGCGTGTAATGGATGTTGGGGTGAGCGATAGTCTATTGTCGTGCTGTCCAACATGAAGCTCACCGGCGTGCGTCGCGCCGGATAATTTTATGTGGTCCGCCCAAGCTCGCTAAACTTTACCATCATTCATTCATTCATTTCATTTAAGATATTTATATAGCGCCCCTTCAAGATTTCTACTCAGAGGCGCTCCCGACTACAGCGCGACACTGAATCGGAGTTTCACGCCGAAGCGCATGAGCAATTGCGAGTGAAGGACTTGCCCAGGGTCCCTACGCGGCGGCTTGAGGTGGATTCGAACCCGCAACCCTCCGGCTGCAAGGCACCAAACATACCCCTGAGGTGGATTCGAACCCGCAACCCTCCGGCTGCAAGGCACCGAACATACCCCTACACTACCCCACGCCCCACAATCATAGAGGACGGGCAAACATCTAGTTATCTATAGTACACTAATATTGCCGGTATTTGCTTTAATTTCTTTCAGCTGTTTTGATAAACAGAACCATAATGGAGATAATCTACAAGCAGAAAAGAGTTCAGATTACTTCAGCAAATAATTTTTTTCATTTTCAGTAATTCGAAGTGCTTTTTGCTTTTACCATTCTCCCAAAATTTAAATTATTCAGGGTTCGTGTATTAGTAATAATAATAATAATAATAATAATAATAATAATAATAATAATAATAATAATAATAATAATAATAATAATAATAATAATAATAATAATAATAATAAATAATAATAATAATAATAATAATAATAATAATAATAATAATAAGGGATTCGAGCGGATCTCGAATATTTCGGTGACCGACGACCAATGGATGCCAGCTTACCTACCGATTAAGATGGGGGAGGGCTGGGAATTCGGAGGGTGTCCTCGCTAGCACTACCCGCCTTCTTGGCTTCGGCCGCGGGAACCCTTCCCTCCCAGTCCCTCATCTTGGGAGCCACACCGGTTAGCTCGGACACGGCTTACGACTCGGCGAGGACTACCTGGCTTCAGATCGCTGGTGTCTCGGTGCCGATGGTCGCCCCATGTCACAAACAGTCACGCTGAGATAGACCGCTGTTGAACGCTGCTTTTTCGGCTGTCAGAGATAACCTACAGGACCCCTACGACCAAGCGAGACTAAGGGCCTCACAGTCACCGCACGCCTCGGATTGGTTACATGCTCTCCCGCTTGTTGCACACGACCTCAGACTGGAGGACGAGGCCGTAAGGGTGGCGGTTGGCCTGCGATTGGGTGTGGCCATTTGCGAGCCACACGTATGCGCATGCGGTATTTCCGTCTCCTCAGGAGGTACGCATGGGTTATCGTGCTCATTGGGATTCGGCCGACAAGCGATGCACAGCAACATCAATGACCTCATCCATCGTAGCCTCAACAGCATCCCGACAGTCAAAGAGCCGTCCGGCCTGACCAGATCGGATGGCAAAAGACCGGACGGGCAGACCCTAATACCGTGGAGTGGTGGACGGACCTTACTATGGGACGCGACGGTGGTGGACACGGTGGCCGCCTCATACATTTCGGAGACAGCGGCCGCGGCTGGGTGGGGGCTGCAGATATGGCCGCCGCAAGGAAGCACGTCAGATACTCGGAGCTGGAGAGGAGATACTCCTTCGTACCTGTCGCCATAGAAACCTTCGGTCCCTTCAACAGAGACGGCCTCGCCTTCCTATCGGAGACCGGAAGCCGACTGTCGAAGACTACCGGTGACACTCGCGAAACAAGGTTCTTCTTCCAATGCCTATTGGTGATAATCCAACGCTTCAACGCGGTGGCTTTCCAGGGCACCATGTTAAGGCTGCCGTGAGCCGACGAGCGGCGAACTCTGGACAGATCCAACAGAGGATATCGATAATACTAATTAGATATACTTTTAGCCAACACGCCAAGCATAATAATTTTATAATAATAATAATAATAATAATAATATTAATAATAATAATAATAATAATAATAATAATAATAATAATAATAATAATAATAATAATAATACAGTATGCAGGTCTGAAGAAACGCATGCGAATTACTATAACTCTACTGCCTTCCAGAAACTAGCTAGCACTGGCTTCTATAGGCCCCTACTATTCTTTATGCTACATTTCAACTGGCATCAGTCACCCGATATGACCTTGCGCTTGATTTTCTGTGTATGAATTTATTTATTTACAGTACTGTCTGTTATTATTTTGTTTAATTTACTTTTTGTCTGATGTCCCTTGCGTTGTCTACGGAGGGCCGTACCAAAATAACCAGATTTTTTACTTTTTTGGAAAAGTGCTATATTTGCATTGTGTCAATATCAATCAAGAATTCGAGGTAAAGTGCTAATACAATATATATGTACCAACCATATACACAATAGATAATGTTTATAACATTCCCACAGAACATGAAAAAATTGAAAATTTGATACCCACCGTGAAATTTTTTCTGGTTATTTCAGTACCTCATCGGGTACTGAAATAACCAGGGTTGTACCAAAATAACAACTGGTTAGTGGTTACTTTTGTACATCCAAGTTACAAAATCCACTCTTAAACTATTTCAGTTATTTCATAAGATCTAAACTAGAACAAAAAACATTGAAATAAAGATGCATAACAATGTTCTTCGTGTTAGCTACTGTGTACCACTGAAATCTAAGTTGTGGTGCGCCCGGGGGCGGTTGTCCCTCTGCCCCCTTCGTTACGGCACTGCATAATAATATTAAATAATATTAAATATTAAATAAATAATATTAGCACACAATATAGAAACCATTTAGAAATAGGCTATTATAACACGATATGATTCACAGCAGTTTATCAGTTAGGCCTACATTATTTGCTTAATTATCACTATCATTTTTGTAGGCCAGTTGGTTCAAAGCTACATAGACCTAACATAATTGAACTAACAGATAAAACATTTAATAACAATTATAAAGAAATCCTCATCTTTCCACATATCGAGCTCGAACTGACACAAACTAGCAGAAGAGAATCCACTCAAAAATATTGTTTAGCATGTATGCTTTCAACCAGATTGAATTGCAATAGCCTGTCATATTTATGTAATATTATTTTACATAATGATATTACAAGGCAAACTTAAATTTACATGAGTTTTAGCTTAAGATTAAGTTTAAGTTGTACTGAAATAACCAACTGTACCGAAATAACCGGTTATTTCGGTACCACAAAACCTGGTTATTTCAGTACGATAAGCGCCATTTTTACTCAAATGTCAAGACACGATACCATGTGCGAGATTGCGGTATCGTTAATATCCCTATTATTAGAGGGACTATTCATTATTATAAATGCTAATTTACAGCAACCTACCACTAAACTATCCTCCGAAAACTTGATAAATTTCGAAGCCCAAAAAATTACTTTTGACTACGAAAAAAAATTAAGTGCTATAAAATATTACTTCCATCATGTTTCTGTGTCGAAATTAGTTACACATATAGTATATCAACAAAGAACAAGCATCAAGATTATCAGGGCCGAATACGGAGGCAGATGGAGGCATACATTCGTTGGTTATTTCAGTACATGGTTATTTCGGTACCGATCTCCCCTACTGTCAGGGATTCAGCTAATTCACGTCATTATTCAGCGCCATCATTTGAGAAATAAGTAGCACAGTGCAAAAAATAAAATTTATAAAAGTTACTTGAATTTCTAATTAAGTTATCCAAAATGCCAAATGTTGTCTTTGTACATAGAATAGAATAGAATTTTCGTTTATTCATAACACATTGACAGAACGCAATGCGTTTACAAGAAAAACAAAAAAAAAAAAAAAATAAAAATGTGTAGGCGTTGGCTATTCCGTTTAAAGTTTGGTCCAGGATATTATTGGCTAACATTTTATGTTAAAGGGTCTAAGGTTTAATAGATGTCCTTGTAAAGCAGCCTTGGGATAAAGTTTTTGGTGTCCTTAGGTGGGAGTGAGTTAGGCTATCTGCAGTTGACTGATAAACTGACTGATAGGCTATTACTCCATATCAAGTTCTTAAATAAGTTAAAATTTTAAGTACAATTTTTAATTAAGTAGTTACACTCTATACTTACACAGCTGTTTTTAATTGTGTTAGTTTATGTCAGCATGAGTTTATGTTGACTTATGTTTACAATTTAAATTTGAAAAGATTTCAATATTCTTTATTTTTCAATTTCGTATTAAACCAAACTAATACAAATAAAATAATTGCTGTAGATTAATGTTACTTAGTGTTTACTATTATAGTTGTGTTAGTTGCTGATTGAATTATATTGTGTAAACAAGGTTTTTAATTTTATAATGCAGTACAAGATTCAAGAAAGTCAAACAATTTTATTTTTCGTTTTTTAGGTTTTTATTTGTTTGAAAAAACCACGTTATCCCGTTTTATTCAGTTTTCTCCGTTTTAACAACTATGGTGTATCTTACCTTGCGTTGAAATAAAGTCTCCCCGTGGAGACTTTATTTCAACGCAGAGATGAAATATTCTCTCCCCGGAGACTTTGTTCCAGAATACAGTCTCCGGGGAGGGGTGAGAGAATTTATGCTGGAACAGCTCCGTCGGGGGAGAATCTGTTTCAAAGTAGAGTCTCCGAGGGGAGATATTTTTAAGGGGGAGACTCTGTCACGAGACACCGGCATCGGAAGACCCTGATAGGTCGCGGTTGCGATTGTCAAAGTCCGCTAATGTATTTGTGCCAGTAACGAAAACTAAATGGGGTGATCTGGTTTTTCGGATCACTGGTCCACTTTCTTGGAACAATCTTACTGCACCTATTCAGGAAGACAAATGCATTTATGCCTAAAAAGACATTTTAAAATCTTCTAGCTATGTAACATTTGCGCCGACACTTGACAGTGCAGAGAAATCTAGAAGTAGCTTACTACCGAAGTTGCGATATGAATTGTCGTGGTTACAATTGCAATTAATTACAATTGTAATCAGCTAGCTACATGGCAAGTAAGTTCTAATAGACAAAAAATATTCCTTGAAAATGTATATTTAACAGACTGATTCCACAGTCTGTCCATTAGCCTACTAGTCTACATTGGTGAGAAATTTAAGATACATTGAAATAAATTCAGCTAGATTGTCCTCACAGAAGCATACAAGAAATTGGGCTAATTTAACCTAATTACCAGTCTGTGGACAAAGCCCCAGATGTTTTCAGGTTAGGTCTGATTATCGTAATCGTAGTCGTAATAATTGTCTGTGAACACCATAATTCTATTGTGCGACTCTAGAGCTAAGAGCAGAAGACCAGATTATTTATGAAAGCTGAAATATCGTTAATATAATAATTATTTAGAATTTTAATATTTTACTTGTTTCCAAGCATCATCTCCGGCCGTCGTGTTCGTATTATTGGCAAAAGTTTCGGTCATCGGTCAACAAATGTTGTGTGCTTCTGGTGAGTATGCTCTTAACTCAATATAGTTTTCCAAAACGCAAGGTGATGCAAGGTAACTTAGGCTGATGGAGGGTATCCTAAAAAATTAAATCTTAAAGTTAAAACGCTTGAGAAGAGCATCCTAGAGGAACTTCGCATGTGTCTGGACAGGTGAGGACCAATGTTAAAGAATCAGTTCACTGAAGTGTAATTGCGATCAAAACAATTCAACTACATTACGCGTTTTAAATTCATAACTTTTGCAATTATACAGTTTCTGAGTAATGGAAGGCTGAGTTGACGCTAGATAGCGTCGTCTGTATAGGCCTACGGATGGTCACCCATCCAAATAATAACCGGACTCGATATTTCATAGCCTGATCTGCGGATAAGGCATTAAAGCACTTTTTCAAACATGAGATTTGTCATTATACGTTGTGATTCACAGTAAAATAGTTACTTTCTACGCCTTTCCAAGTTCATATGAACTGTTACAAACCAATCACTCCACGGAGACTCTCCTGTTTCGACTTTTGTCAGACTTCTATAGCGCAATTGACCGTGGTCAGGTTACTCTTCTTGCTCTCTTTGATGTAAGCTCTGCCTTTGACTCTGTGGACCATTCCATTCTCTTGCAGCGCCTCTCTACTTCCTTTGGCTTGGTGGACCAGCCTCTTGATTGGCTTACATCTTTCTTAACTGACCGCTCAAACTGTGTAGTCCTTGGTTCGTCCAGGTCTCTTTGGGTTCCTGCCCCTTTTGGGGTGCCCCAGGGTTCTGTCCTGGGCCCACTGCTATACGTTCTTTATACTGCTGATGTCAGTCCCTTGCTGGCGTCTCAAAGGCTTCTGCACCAACTATTTGCTGATGATGTGCAAGCCTACATCCACACCCATTCGGCGGATGCGGTGGCTACTGTAAGCCAGATGTGTCTGACTATGGATGTCCTCTCTTCTTGGATGGCCTCCAATCGGCTACTTTTAAATCCCTCTAAAACACAACTTATTTGGCTGGGTAGCCGTAGGCAACTTCAGGGTATCGATTTTCCCCAACTTACATTGCTCTTTCCTCACATAACCTTTTCCGTCACAGTTCGTGATCTGGGACTTACTCTTGACTCTGAGCTTACTTTGTCTCAACATGTGAACCTGGTTGCACGGAGTTGCTATTATCAGCTTCGTCAGCTTCGAGTTGTCTCTCGCTCTCTCTCTCACGATGCGGTCGTGGTCCTTGTTCACGCCTTTGTTACCAGTCGAATTGACAACTGTTGCTCCCTACTTGCTGGCCTTCCTCTTGGGGTTCTGGGGCGGCTAGATCGAGTTCTACGCTCGGCTGCTCGTCTTATTGGACGACTTCCTAGGTTCTCTCCTGTCTCTGCATACATACGTGATGTGTTGCACTGGCTGCCTATCTCTCAGCGGATCTCATACCGCACTGCTGCTGTGGTTTCTCGCTGCGTTCTTGGCTGTGCTCCATCTTACTTGCGTGATCTTTGCCGCCCAGTGTCTGACGTTGCAGCGCGTCGGGCACTTCGTTCTACGACGAGGGGTGAGCTCCTAGTTCAACGGGCACGCTTGGCTATTAAGCAGCGCCGTGCTTTTTCGGTTGTGGGCCCTTCCATCTGGAATGACCTCCCACTTAAGCTCCGTTTTTTACTTGTAAGCCATCCGACAAAGTTCTACAAGTCCCTCAAGACTTTTTTCTTTAGTCGTGGCTGGGCCGGGAGCGCTTCTGAGTAGCTTCTTGAAGGGGCGCTATATAAATGCTCTGAATGAATGAATGAATGAATCAGCGTGTTACTTGAAATTATACATCATGGAATGTAATTACCGAAGAGTGGCAAGCATGTGTCTTCAGGACTTCTTGTAGCCAAAAATCTCATACAAGACACCAAGGTCACCTTTCTAAAGGTGGGTGGCTATATATAAAAAGGTTTCAGGGACGTTTCGTCAACGGACGATTCGTCAACGGACTGTTCGTCAAGGACTGTTCGTCATGTGGACGTTTCGTCAACGGACGATTCGTCAACGGCTGTTCGTCCAAGGGAAATGGTAAACTTTTCCAGTGGAACCAGAAGATATAATATAATTATTATTATTTTTATTTTTATTATTATTATTATTATTATTATTATTATTATTATTATTATTATTATTATTATTATTATTATTATTATTATTATTAAGGAGTTTTATATATAGCGCCCCTTCAAGGTAATCTACTCAGAAGCGCTACCAGTCCAACCACGGCTAAACAAGACAGTCTTGAGGTTTACAAAGAACGTAGTGGTGTGACCCCTAGGCACTAGGCGGAGTGCAACAGGGAGCCCATTCCAGGTCCTAGGGCCAGCGACCGAAAAAAGAGCGCCGCTGCTTTATGGTAGTTCGCGAGCGAGGGACTAAGAGTTCAGCTTGATTAGCTGATCGGAGAGCAGATCGCCGCTGGACACCAGAGGTGGAACAGCAGAGTTCCCGCAGGTATAGGGGAGCGATACCCTCCATGCAGCGCCAGACCAGCGCAGAAACCCTATAGGCGATCCGCTGCTGAAATGGAAGCCAGTGCAGTAAATTCCGCATATACTCTGAGATGTTGATTATGCCCTAGCTTGGGGGAGATTATGTAAGCCATTTTTATTGCACATATATCACGCGCTCTCAATTTAAATTGGAAGTTGGATTGATAAAAGAAAGTCTGCTTAAATAGGAATTCGATTGATGAGACTAATTCCTTGCTGAATTAGAAGTTGGATTGATGAAAGAAATTCTTTGCCTAATTAGAAGTTGGATTGATGACAGAAATTATGTGCTTAAATAGAAGTTATATCGATGAAACTCGTTTTTTGCTTAAATAGCAAGAATTATTTTCATCAATCCGACTTCTAGTTTCGCAATGAAACTATTTTCATCAATCCAACTTTTACTTTAAAAATTATTTTCATCAATCCAACTTCTTCTATTTAAGGAAGAGTTATTATCACCAATAGGGCCTACAACATCAATTGTATGTATTTTGCGCACCTGCCGTCACGCTTAATGGGCTAGCAATCCATTTATTGGTCAACGAGAATTAATTATCGATTCCGTTTGACGAACAGTCCGTTGACGAATCGTCCGTTGACGAATCGTCAACTTTTTATTTTATTATTATTAAACTGTTATTTAGAGCGCACCTAAACAAAAAAGAATCTTGCACAAAAGCGCGTAGGCTAACAGAAAAGTCTAGTCATAATAAATTTTGAACAAATAGGTCTTGAGGTTCTTTTTGAAGAGCGTTAACGTTGAAGGTCTGTGAATAAAGTCCGGCAGCTTATTCCATTCAGCTGGACCGGCTATTGCAAATGCACGATTTCCAATTTCCACTTGACGAACAGTCCGTTGACGAAACGTCCGCATACCATATAAAACAGAGGTGGCCAACCTTTTTTGGCCTACGGGCCAATATGATTGTTGGTAAGCACGCGGCGGGCCGCAAAATGTTTGTCCTCACAGCCTCGAAAGAAATACACATGTTTATTTCATATTTTACAATATGTATAAAAACAGGTAAAACTACATTAGCACTAGAAGGACGGCTGTTTTCTACCACCTAAAACGACGGAATGGGTCATTTTTGACCCATACAGTTTCATTGATAGAAATCATGTATTTTTGAAGGATAAATCTTCTGCAGCGGAAAATTCCGCCCCATGAGTAATATTTTTTATACAATTCCGCGACAGAAGACTTTTGCGCATGCGGAACCTTCGGCGCATGCAGGGCCGATGAGAGGGGGGGTCAGGGGGTTGCTGCCCCGGGGCCCGGTTCTCTGGCAGGGGCCCGGAAATGTATAAAACATTGCTCAAACTGAAGAAACCTGTGGGTTTTGGGGGGCCCGGTTCTCTGGCAGGGGCCCTGGCAGAGGTCCGGAAATGTCTAAAACTTTGCTCAAACTGAAGAAACCTGTGGGTTTTGGGGGCCCGGTTCTCTATGGCAGGGGCCTAGAAATGTCTAAAACTTTGCTAAAACTGAAGAAACCTGTGGGTTTTGGCCCAATGCAGTCTGTATATGACGGATGCTTGATGAATCATGATACACAGGGCCACAGACGTAATACTGTATGTATGGTGTCTGTCTAGGACTCTAGGTCACCCGATGTGCCATAGTATGAAATGAACACAGTTGTACACGAAGATACTTTCATTCGGATGAACAACAATATAGGGCAACCGCATACCCTTTACCTCGGCTTTACATATATCACTCATCTCCAGCGCTGAGGAATGCTGGAAATAATATCTGCCTTGTCTGGTTCTCTGTCTCTGTCTGCCTGTCTATCTGCCTGTCTCTCTCTGTATGTCTCTCTCTTTATTTCTCTCTGTCTGTCTCACACGTCTATCTATTTCGAAAGTAGTTATTCATGTTCAGAATACAGTCGCTAATCCATTCGTTTACTTTTAAACAAAATAGCGATTTCAATTAAATTCTTCAATTTAATAACTAGTTGATGAAGCTTTATAATACAGAAACCGGTGTATGGAATCTCTTTGCCAGAAAACCAATACAGTAATGAATGTGACGGTGAAAATTGGACTGAAGAGGTTAGTTAGCACTGCAGATAATTTTCTATTGGCAATGTTGTTAACGAAAATGATTTAGCAGCTCTGTCACTTAACATAGTCTCAGTTGTTCAGTCAAAGGATAAAGGCGCGAGCACCGTAACAGACGTTGGTCATCAGAATGATTTCGGTCTAGCTGTTAGTGCAAAGTTCAGTAATGCAGACAAATTTCGATTTCTGACTGAATTCCATGCTCCACCAGAATCATATGCGTGGCCCAGCACTTCGCAGTACGCACCTCTATGGTGAAAAAATCCTAGCCACGCTACTGCTTAATAAAGGCTATTCCTACTATTTCAGTTATTTAAGACACAACTATTATGGTCATAATAGTTATAGTTGATTAACTTTAATTTCAAAAGACTGTGCTATCAGTATTATACAAGTATTCGAGATTCATCAGCAGTCGGCCTAGAATAGATTAGGTTGTCTGGCAGCCATAAAATCTTTAACTGGATGTAAATTTATGAATTGAAATTTGAGTTATTGTCCAAATAAATAATACTTGAACTTACAACTGGATATAAGTTGTCATAATAAATAATTGATACCAAATTACCAATATTTTATATTTTATTCGTACGGTCAATTTCTCTTGTAACTGTAAAAAATTTAAATCATTTATCACATTCACATAATGACATTTTCATGTTTCTGTAAATTTCCTTATAGGCTAATTAGAGTCAGAGATGGATCTTTTAAACCACAAATTGATTTTTACATTTACTTTTACGATTATTAATATTACCATTATTATTATTAATTAAATGTAGTTTTATAGCCTTTTTATAGTCTTACATCAGATTCGGACTTACAGATAAAATCGAAAAAACAAGGGGCCCTGATTCTGAGAAGTGTCTGCCCCGGGGCCCGCCTTGGCTCTCGACGCCCATGGGCGCATGCGCATTGTCCAAACTGCGTTACTTCTATCAATTGGCGTAGTGAGGGTCGGTTATGGTGAGATTAGGCGTTGTGAGGGTCGGTTAGGGTGAGCATTAGGGTTAGTGTCGCCATTAGATAAAATACTCAACACCTTCCGCCGCAGAAGTAATTTCTTCATGCGCTGCGTGGCGGAATCTTCCGCCGCAGAAGCACAACGCATATTTGAACAATTCCTGACAATAACTGAATTATTTACTGATCTCATTGTAATTAAGCTTTCAGAATGTTAAACTTTTAATTTATTTATGCTGCCCCTAAGTACCTGAAAGTACTTTTTAGAGGCGTCAAGTTCCTCAAGCGATACTGAACATGAGTCGTCTCCAAGACACGCTCGTTAGGGTGTCCCAGAAAAACCAAAGTCCTCAAGTTTTAATGGCCAACCTCTAGAAAGTTTCTCTTGGCTATTCTGATAAAAAATGCAAAGTTACAGCAAGATTGAAGATCATTTAGACGTGGCTCAAAGCCTTTTCAAATTATGTATACCCTCCATGCAATAGCCTGTGTAGAAAGTTTACCAACATAACGGTTTTCAATGCATAACTTTCAAACGGGAAGAGATATTCAAAATTCCTTTGGTGAGGTTTCCTGGAAATGTTTGCTCACAACATAGGCTTTGTCTCATAAGGTTACTCTTGCATGACGCCATGTGACATGACGTCAAACTTTGACGTCACAGTTGACATTTCGTTAGATCAATGGTTCCTCTTAACGTGTTGTTCTTAAAAGGTTTATTTTTAGGTATCAAATTATGGTTTTAGGAAAGAAGGATTTGCATAAAATATTCTTGAAACCCCTTAGCAGTTTCTTCTTCCAGAACATGTGACATAACGTCACTCAACTTTTGAAGTAAGTAACCGCTCCTATCTCCAAAGCCAGAAGTCTTGGAAAGGAGATCTCGGTGTCTGCAGACTAGGGTTATCGACTACAAGGAATTTGATAATAATATTATATTTCACAGACCACGTGACGTCACTCACCGTGACGTTCCCAGTGAACTTATATATATCCACAGCCGCCCACAGGTCTTAGAAAGGTGATCAACTGTCAGATTTTTGGCTACAAGAAATCCTGAAGACACATGCCTACCACTATGCGGTAATTACATTCCATGATCTATATTATCCAGTAACACGTTGATTGGTTTGTAACAGATGACCTTGGAAAGTCGTAGACAGTTTCCCTGTAACAATTTTCTGTGAATCACAACGTACAATAACAAATCTCATGTTTAGGAAAGTGCTTTAATGCCTTAACTGAAGATAAACCACAATCACAATTCTACTGCTTGCAGTTCCCGAGAAACGAAGGGCAACCAGGCCGGGTCGTCAAGTGACCTTGAAGCTCAGATGTAGTGTAATGTAATTAGTAACTTATATAGCGCAGTTCACAGCAGTGACTTTGCAGTAGTGCTTCCAGTGCGAGTACCCAGAGAGAAGTAATAGGTTTGGAAGAAAGAGAGAAGTAGGAATAGATCTAGAAGGAATGGAAACGCATAAAGAGGAGGGGAGGGAATTTCACATGGCAGGCCCAATGGTGAGAAATGAGCTAGCTTGCGCCAAAGTGGTCCTAGTTCGCGGGACAAAGAGATCATGCTGGCCCAAAGAGAGGAAAGGTTGGAGAGAAGCTGCAGAATGAGGAAAGCGATCGTAACCTATAATGTTGAGTGTACAGTTTTTGGCGGCCCTTAAAATCATAAAAAATATTATACATCAAGAAAACTATTCCAGCACTTGTAGTTTCGGAGAACCAAAGGTGAAACATTGCAGGTCAATGGACCCTGAACTACAGTCATGCACTCAGCATATGATGTTCATCATAACTCTGTTGAGTATACTTCTTTGGAATCCAAGACTCTGAAAAACATCATATATACGCCAGGAATTTCTTTACATAACTTGTAGTTCCAGTGAGGCCAAAGGTTAACCATAACAGGTCGAGTGACCTTGAACTACAAAGTCATGCGATGGTCATACGATGGTCATACCAGGTTGCTTATAACTCTATTTTATTTCCTTGAGCCCAGTGGGTCTATCTTGCACTGACACCTTCTTTTTAGCCTTCACCGAAAACGAAATATTATGACAATAGATGTCAAATGACCTTGAAAACGAAGGTCATACGATTGTCCTACAATGTTAGAAATAGCATATTTGACTTCTCCCCGGAAAACCCTGTCATAGACAAAAAAATCACTTATCGATTGCTTTTAGTTCCTGGGATACTCTGGGATAAAATTTCTCAATGGTAAATTAATGTGTATGGCTCAGCTATACAATGCTTAACTTAGAGTCGCTTGAGCCACGCCTAAATGTTAATCTAATTAGCTGTAACTTCGTACAATATAATAACTAGTCCTATAGAAACTTTCCAGAGGTTGGCCATCAAGATATATAAACCTTTGAAAAGTTTCTGTCGTTTTGGGACACCCTAACGCTCGTGCTTCTCTTTCAGTGCATCGTTGGATGATATGATGCATCATGCCTTCATCAACTAGAAGTTGAAAGTCGCTCAAAATAGAATCGTTTCTTATTCGCTGTGTCGCAACTCGCAAACAACGTTAGTCCTGAAACTTCGCGGAGCACGCTATGACTGCTTAGCCTTCGACGAGGTGCATCATTGGGTGAAATCACAATACAGACAGTGCCGACCCTTGATGTTTCCCTGGTTTCTGTAGCTGCTGCATGTGTGCTGTCACGATATTGAAATGATGAGCGGCCACTCTGTAACCACGACCTCGTCCTCGACCACGTGCACCCCCTCGACCACATGCACGCACACTTCCAGAGATAGGAACTTCAGGATTTGGAATGGCTTGTCCACCATGATCATTTCGACACTTAGAACAGAAGAACTGCTTCGTGCCTCAACGGACAGGTTATGTATTCCGGTATCTGAGACAGAGGCATCACTATCATTGTCTTCCGATTCGCAGAAGTGTCCTCACCGATTTCTTGAATCAAACGAAGGGCTTGGTTTGCTGTCTGCATTATCGTACACGACGACTCATTTTAGCGCAGGTATCGATAACCCTCAGATATAGCTGTTTTTATATCAATTGTGTTTGAAACAATAAACAAAACTGTTTCCAAATGGTGGGAAGAACGTGAGCTTTACAATGCCGTCATAAATAAGTAAGGTTAATATAAGACATACACTAAGAAAAATAGGCATTTGCAGTAATAGTGTCATGGGTCAAAAATTACCCCAATCCGTCCTTCTAGGTATTGGCTACTCTAACTCCTATACCTGACCAGCTATTAATAAGATTTTTCTTCTATGCCTTTGCGGCCACAATGCCATAGATGTCATAAAATATTTTCCTTTAATGGTTACTGGGTGCTAAATGGCACGCTCGCAAAGTGAGCTATGGGTCTAAAATGACCCATGCCGTCCTTCTAGTGTGAAGTCACTTTAATTTCAAAAGACTGTGCTATCACCTTAATTTCAAAAGACTGTGCTATCACCTCTAGGGGCTTTCACCTCTAGGGGCTTTCACCTCTAGGGGTATTCACCTCCACTCTCATATTTATTTATTAATTAACCTGACCTTTCTGGTTGTCTTTCTCGCCAATACTCGTAACTTTGGTACTGAAGCGTTCGCTTACCTCGTTTCGAAGCGCCGTATTCCAACAAATCAGACTAGTTCACTTATGAATTTCTATTTTTCTCGTTGGATGGTTAAATACTGCATACCGTGGAATTATATAATTACTTATCGTTACTTCTATAAAAGGTGCAACCTGCAGGGCCCACGAGCCTCGGTGGCTCTCTGGCTCGGCGTTTATTGGGCTATGTTAACTACAGTAGGCTAAGTGACACGCGTTATCATCTGCCGTTAATTACGGTCACTCACTTGACTTATTAAGCTATCTGATCCGATTTGTTACGTGTAATTGCAGTATTTGCGAGTCAACGTGATATGTTAACTAGGCCTGCAGTATGTGTCACGCGTTGTCATCTGCCGTTAATTATAGTCACTCACTTGACTTATTATAGGCTATGATTCGATTTGTTACGCGTTTAAGGTTCATTAATAAATAAATATGAGAGTGGAGGTGAATACCCCTAGAGGTGAAAGCCCCTAGAGGTGAAAGCCCCTAGAGGTGAATCGACCGGAGGTGAAACGTCCGGAGGTGAAAGCCCCTAGAGGTGAATCGACCGGAGGTGAAACGTCCGGAGGTGAAAGCCCCTGATACCGGATCCGACGGACTCTTCTCCACTGAATTATGATGCTTGATTGCGATTTCATTGTAAGCGACCATCAAATATGTCTTGGACATTAGACCTATATAATATACATCGCTATAGAAGTCATTAGATCCAAGTAGAGAAGGCCTGGTAAAATAATATGTTCATGCATGCATACATATTAGGGTGGAGTGAAAAAAGCGAAAATTAGAAATTCAAAAAGTAATAGCAACCAAAAGTTGCCTTATGGTATGGGGTCAAAAATGTCGAAAAAGTTTTTTTAAATATTAATGTCTTCCGCCCCCACCAGAGGGCCAAAGTTACGAAAAATAGCATTTTTTCGAGGAAATTGCAGGTTTTCTTGTAAAATATTTTAATTGAAAACTAATATTAAGTGTCATTCAATGTACCGGTAGGCCTACCCTTGGATAGAGCTCTTAATACTGAATAAGACGATGTATTAATTTTCAGAATATGCCCGCATTTGTAGAAGTTATTAACATTTAACCAGTTCCTCTGGTTCGCGACATGTCGCTAAGTCTGAAAACGGTTAAACACAAATAACTTTTTATGCTTCGATATATTTCAACCCATAGTAAGTCATTCGATTCAGCTCTGAACCTCCTTTCTAACGGTACATTGCGATGCGGGATTGTTTAACACTAACAGTCCACATTTGTTTTAAATTTTATTAGTTTGTTTGAAATGTTTGAAATGGAAGCAGACATCTTGGAAATTGGAATCCCGTCTGATAAAAGCTGTGCGGATTTCCAACGGTCATTTCCTCGTGAGTTATGGTGAAGAGGATGACCCCATTCACGGAATAGCAATCACAAATGCCTATGGACAAACTATTAAGTCTTATGGTAGTTGGAAGGGCGGAGGCATTGGCCAATTCAGAGGTCCAATCGATTTCGTTGTTTTAGGAAATGTTTTAGTGGCGGACAGTGTCAACAGGAGGATTCTTCTGCTCGATTCAGAGCTGAAGTTTAAAAGGGAACTCGTTTCCAAGAAGCACGGCTTGCAAAATCCCACTGGGATTCTCCTGAAGGAGAGTGAGACCCTGTTATACTTTGCCGACAATAAATGGAAGCCAACGAAGAAGAAATGGACAGATGGACGAATTCTGGTCTTTAAGATGAAGTTATTTGCTCCATTGGCCTGATTACGGTTTGCTTTATGTGTGCCGCCGTTTGACATCTTGTGCATTAGACACCGGTAAAAGTAACTAACTGCAAGTACAATCATGAGTCATGAGCTTCGATCCGGGCAACTTGAAAAATGGAGACACAGACCTTTAAACTTTCGCCTTTTAACTTTCTTATTTCACGACTTCCTATAAAGGCTGCTGAAGAGTCACCATAAATTTTACTTGACGAAAGCGCTCCAGCTTCTTCTAATTCAACAGTGTGTATCCATTGAACGATAAAAATAACACATCTCTACTCGTTTTGCTTATAACATGGAAGACGGATCTTCCCTTACACAGAGAATTCCACCACAGTGACAATATAACAACAATGCTATACGGCTCCACAGACGCCTGTATGATGAACATTGAAACTAGTAACGACAATGAAATGGACGTACTTGATTCATTTTTGCTCCACAACATTTCAAAATTAGTAAATAGGGCCTAACCCTAAACATAGCAAACTAGAAGGACCCTTCAAGGAAACAGAAACTGAGTTATGCTAGTGAAAGTACGTCTAGGTAAACTGGAAGATACTGTCAAACACTTAATAACTGCATTACAGGAGCAAACAAATCAGGCAACTATAAAGCAGGCCCTATCAAGAACAATCTGAGGAATTTATTCAGGAAACTGAAGAAGACAAACTGAATAACTTGCAAAGATCCACGAGGGATAACAGAGATTTTTGCTCTACCAAATTTATGGAACATTTAAAATCAAGAAATCAACATTTACAAAAGAACAGCTGAACAATAGACTCCCAGACAGGGACTTTGCTCTTTTCAAAGATCTAAGAGCCAAACTGACCTCATGGATCAAGACAGGGCTTGGATTATCACGTCAATTGGAAGAGTTCTACATGCCACCTCCGAACCCAGATACAACCACGCCTCTGCTTACAATCAGAAATCTTGCTACAATTGTCAACAATGAGTATGAACAATACTTAGCTGACATAGACCGCCTTAGGAAAAACCTACTGGTGAAAGCAACTCAGATTATCCCTCCTCAATACAGGTATCGGTACAGCGTTTGACCAACTGGGAGAGACAGACACGTGTGTGATAATTGCTAAGACTTTTAAAGCGTCTGCTCAGGCAAACAGTTATCTCTACAAATAGAAGAATCCTCAAGTTTCAACATACAATGTGGACCAAATAGAAGAATCCAGCCAGATGCCTCCGGTTCACCTGATCCATCCTCCAGCTACTTAAGAAACTCATACCACACAGCATCCCACTACAAAACCACTGTTCAGCCAGATAGTCAGCGCCGGTGTCATGAAATAAAGTATCCCCCATACATGAGTATCCCCCTTAGCCAGTGCTTAAAGTGTAAAAAAAGAAGTGCCTGGACGCCCCTTACCTTTCCCTCCCCTCCTCCCACCAATACCCTTTCCCAACTTCCCCTCCTTACTCCCATCCCCTCCCCCGTCCCTCTCCTCAACCCCTTTCCCTCCAATCCGAGGTGCAACTATAAAATGTTTCCGGAGGTGCTCATATTGCAATCGCCGATGGCACGAAGCCGTGAGTGCTGAGTTCCCATGCGTATAGGCCTAACGACTAGGGTGTCTGAGGGAGCGTCGTGAGCTCCCTCCGCGGGGTAGCCAACGCATTTTGTAGCAATTGTTATCAAATGGAAGTCGTGCTAGGCTCGTGTTTTCCAGCAGTTTCTGAACGATAAAGTTATGAAAACTTCATGGTTTATCCAGACTAATACCACAACAATTTCAAAGTTTTATTTTAAAAGAAATAGGTTTCGTCTTTACCTTTCGCCTTCGGCTCTTTCGGAAGTGTCTAGTTAATTTTTGCAGTCAAAATCCATTTCAAAAATAATTTTTTTCTGTTTTGGTAAATTGGCTATGCATTTTGTCCAGTTGTATAGCCGATCGATGCCGCTACCTTGTTAGCAGATATTCTCAGTAGGCTTTGCAATCCTGTGGCACACATAGTTTTCCTCAGGTGACTTATTGTGAGACAAAGCCTAGAAAATGCTATCCGGAACAAAATATGACTGGTAGGGCAAGGGCATCGTAATGCGGAGCTGGCTGAGTTTTGTATAACGAAACAAATCATTTAATGATTATTGATAATTTTCAACTCTTATTAAGCCATTACTTCCTTCTGACCTGTTTTTCTTGCCTTTGTTTTTCTTTGTATACCTACAGTGTTTTGTCTGTTGTTAACTCAATAACGAATATAAAAATTATGATCATGAAGTCGTATGTTGCCTCTCAACAGTTTCTGGGTCTTGCTGGTGAATTACGTAAAACTGGGACAGTGGGTGTTTTGTAGGTCTAGGTGAATCGTATCGTATTGTATCAATGCGATGTATTGGTGTCATTTAACTTGACAAGTTCATTCAGTTACGAAACAGTCAAGACAAGACTCACAGTGGATGTGACAGCCTACGAAAACTCAGACGATAAAACCAGAAGCGCGTATAATTATGACGTGCGATTTGATGAAAACTTAACTAGAATGTACAAGTCAGGAATGAGGTGGAGAAACAAGTGACACTTACACGGTAGAACACATGCAGAAATAAAAATGACAACATGAAATTTCATTGGAATCTTAAAAAATTAAATGCTGTTGAAAGTGACGTAGAGGAATTACACTGTTGCATGGACGCTGCATGGACGGCGTCCAGGCGGTGCTGCCTAATAAGTGGCAGGACGGCGTCCAGCCTTGAAAATAAGTGCCTGGACGCCGTCCATGACCGTCCATGCACACTTTAAGCCCTGCCCTTAGCGAAATGGAGCATTTGCTTTAATTTACATTATTGGCGGTTTCTAAGTGTATTCGGTCGTACTGTTTGGATTTATTGTACACATAAAGTTTTTGAATTGCGTATCTTTAGTGTGTACGTCTACGGTCTACCTGAAATCAATTTACTTCGTTTTTGGTGATTTTGACTGGAAATTCGTCGAGGCTATCGTGATGCGTATGACGAGGGGGGGATAGAATGGTTCATCCCACCGGATACTCTAAACCGGTTAATTCCATCCGGGGATATGCTTTAGGGGGATACTCTATTTCATGATATCGGCATAACTACATTATAATTATTTCGCGCGTCAGATTCACATTTCGATGTGATCTAGTGCGCGTAAGAAATTTAATGAATAATAATAATGATAATATCAATGAAAACCCGTGACAGCTAGATATGCAATAATCCAACCCAAAATTGGAGGCGATCGAGTTAAAGGCACTCCTACTACCTCTAAGTTCTTATAAACAGACAGACCAACTTCCACGATGTTCAACAAGTTAGAGTCACCAGACCTAGATTCCATAACAAAAACACTGCGAATAGCTAGATCTTCGCATCGGGTTAATTCAGCCTCTCCTAAATACATTCTCTGAGGCCGGGACCTTCTCACAAACAACTTATCACCGACGTCCAACCCGCATCTCATAACACGACTGCTCAACCTTTCCTGAGGGATCCTACCTACTCGACTACTCGCATTATTAGTAGGGTGACCGGCGAGATGAGTCCTATGTGACTTCACCGGTAGCCCACCACTCGGTTTGTAAAATTTGTGTATTGTCATTTTGCTTTATTTGGTGGTGAATAAACTACTTATTTACTTACTTACTTACTTACTTACTTACTTACGACTGCTAGCAAGAATCAGACATGCCTGCAGACTGAGCCTCAAGATAGAATCAACACAGGTATACCAAGAGGACATTACGAAATTCGGTCCTGACCCGGACACCTCAGACCGACGAGCCAGACAACCGCTGAACATTGAACAGACACTCAAAGAATACAAATTTGCTGCTGAGAAGAACGAAAAAGTAAATTTCAGATCGATTAGAATTGTTCATAACCTTAAACGAAAATTGAGAACTAGAAAAACAAAAAATATTCCTAACTAAACATTTATTTATGGTAGAAAATTCGTGCGGTACCAACTTATCTAACTATAAACTAGACCACTATGAATTAGCGATTTTGAATAAAGGCTTAAACTTCATTTATACAGATAATTATACAGACCAGAGCCTATGTACTAGTGGTCTACTACACATGGCAGTATTTCTATTTAAACATGCACTGTGATTTAAAGTTAATGTACCTTAGAAGTAGGCTAGAATGTGGCGCCCTTCGGAAAAAGATCTTGGCTCCCCACTCAAGAAATCCTGTATCCGCCACAACCGACACAAGTGGGTGCCTTCTGGTCATCAATTCAGTGATAGTGTTCCTTGTGGGTTAATGTTCATCAAACTACAAGACCATATTGTTATTTCGTCACCTTCTATTACATGTTGCTTTACTAAAAGCAAATTTGGTCTACTTGAGCTCTGTCAAGTTTGTATTAATTTTATAAAGCTGCCATTATCGACATGTCAGAATTTACAGAGGGCATTACGGAGAACCAACCTAGTCTCGAAGGCTTCCCTCTAGTTACCTGTCTATCGCAGGCGATGAAGTCCCACAGATTACATAATGTTCTGTGGAGCAGATGACAAAGGAGAAGGTTGTGAGGTGGAACATGCACCGAACTTTGATCTGCTTTTCAAACAGGAAACTCCCAGCTCTAGTTTCGCCAATGAGATAGAAACCTGACGGTGATAAGGTAGTGCTGTAGCCGGAGTCTTTTCTCTCCAATGACTCCCTTCCTTGTGGCGCAGTGCAAGAAGGTGGGAAAGGTTTTTTCTTCATGGCGATGAAACTTGACCTACTGCTTGGGTCAGCAGATATTATCAACCGAGTTTCAAATCCCCGAACAGGTAAGGCAGAATCTATGTTTTCCACTTCTTAGTCCCCAAACTGGAATGGCGAAAATTTTCGGGACTGGATTGGCACTTCATAGATAACGGTCGATAGTCTGGTCAGTGGTCACGCGACAATACCTTAGAAGTGAGTTTCAGCATTCAGGATCGCATATCACGATTAGCAAATTTCATGCGAAAACAGAATTTGGTCATTGATACGATGAAACACTTGAACAGTTTTGTAATAATACGAAGCTTTTGCAGAAGAAATCTGCGAAAGATGTGTTCAAACGAAAGATTAGGTTTTTAACGGCAAATTCAGTCATTGCTTCTGTATAAGGAAGATTAATTACAGTCGATACAACATCTGACTTTCAAATATCTTGTAAGAAAATGTCTTCCCAGGAAATAATAATATTTAATGGAGTACTGACATTGAAGAAAACTCGAAGTTCACATCTATGATAGACTGATAGTAGGCCTACACATTTTGTCAGTTAACTCAGTTATCTCCATATCGCTATTCAGAGGAGATAAATAACAGAGGAGTGTGTGAAATCCAAACAAACGAGTCGACTGCACATCTCCATCATAAAACGAGTCAACAAAACATTCAACACCGATAATTTCTTCAGTTCGCTCAGTAGATCAGGATTATGAAGAATTCGTTCACATAAATGCAACACTTACGGTATCGAATTTACGACACTTATAAAGGTACCAAGCACGGATACAGTGGGATAGTCATTGAGAATTCCATTGTAGAATGATGTCATATTTTCTAAAGCATTCTATTAGGTAATTGATTACTGTTTCTTTCACTATCAAAGGATTCTCACGGGCAGACTCTGTTTCAGTCCATGAACCTGTTCTGCAATAAACGGTCTGTTTCATAACAATGAAATGCGCATCTGACTTCATCGAAACAATACATTTCCCACGTCCGTTGATTGGCCGCGTCCTTCAACTGGCAACGGAACTCCCACGTCCGTTGATTGGCCGCGTCCTTCAACTGGCAACGGAACTCCCACGACCGTTGATTGGCCGCGTCCTTCAACTGGCAACGGAACTCCCACGTCCGTTGATTGGCCGCGTCCTTCAACTGGCATCGGAACTCCCACGTCCGTTTGTATGTCGAAAACTCTGGAGGAACTTAGCAGGGCACAGACATAAATTTCCAGTTTTATTAATAACCTTTAACTCTGGACAGAAAATAGTTCAGCAAAGGTCAACAATAAGTCATCGGCTGGTGTACAACCATGGTAAGAACAATGGTCTAGAAATTCCTTCTCTATTTCAAACAATTCGTCACATATCCCACATCCATAAGGCTCTGTCAGGAAAGCTTTTACATCTCCAATTGATTTCGAACTGTTCATAATACTTAGACATTCTCCAGCTAAAATTGGCTTTGGAAGACCTGAAATTCCACTAGCAACATTAACAATTGCCTGTGGAAAAGATTGATTTCCTTCAATAGCATTTGAAGAACTTAATGACATGCTTTGATTAGAATCATTAACTATGACGTTTGTAATCAATTTAGGATTTTCTGGATGAACTTCTGGATGAAAACTAAACCGCTTAGTTGGAGTGTTTCTCTCGGTAAGACGTTTCTTGCAGATGTATAGCTCATCATCTCTTTTGGGTTTCCTGTTTCTCTTGAGATTTCTAGGTTCCGTTAATACTATGGATGGTTTAGTCCTCACATGAGCTTTCAAGTGACTGATAAGATGACCAGACTGTGAAAAACCTTTCTGACAAAGCTGACATTTGTGTGGCTTTTCTCCAGTATGTGTTCTCACGTGGTCCTTCAGATAACTAATTCGTGCAAATGATTTCTCACAAAACTTGCATGTGTATGGTTTTTCTCCAGTATGGGTTCTCATATGCTCCTTCACCTGACTAATTCGCGAAAATGAATTCTGACATAAATGACATTTATGTGGCTTTTCTCTGATATGAGTTTCCGTGTGGTTCTTCAGAGTACCACTTTCTGCAAATGATTTCTGACATAACTGACAATTGTATGGCTTTTCTCCAGTATGGATTCTCAAGTGTGTCTTCAAATATCCAAGTTCTGCAAATGATTTCTGACATAAGTGACATTTGTGCGGTTTTTCTCCAGTATGGATTCTCATGTGTCTCTTCCGATTTTTAACCCATGTAAATGATTTCTGACATAACAAACATTTGTATGGCTTGTCTCCGGTGTGGGTTATCATGTGGCATTTCAGATTTTTAGAATTTTTAAAAGATTTTTGACATAACTGACACATATGTGTTTTTTCTCTAGTATGGGTTTTGAAGTGGTTTTTAAAATCACTCACTCGTAGAAATGATTTCTGACATAGTTGGCATTCGTGGGGCTTTTCTCCAGTATGGGTTCTCATGTGGTCCTTCAGATTTATAGGAAACGTAAATGATCTCTCACATAATTGACAAATGTATGGTTTTTCTCCAGTATGGCTACTCATGTGGCGCTTCAGAGTACCAATTTCTGCAAATGATGTCTGACATAACTGACATTTGTGAAGCTTTTCTCCAGTATGCATTCTCATATGAATCTTCAGATCACTAAATCGTACAACTGATTCGTGTGACTTCTCCACTGTGTGGGTTCTGATGTGTTCCTTGAGGCCAACTTGTGCAAATGATTTCTGACATTTATCGACATCTGTATGTTTTTTCTCCAGTATTAATACTTTAAATATATGATGCATCAAATAACCAACTTGTCCAACTGAGTCCTGATATAACAAGTATTTTTCTGACTTGTCTGCAGCTTCAGTTTGGAAATATATTTTGTGGCAATGACATTTATTGTATAAGTGCTTTCTGACATGGTACATGTAGGTCCTTGTAGGAGCAGTTTCCAGTTGCGAGCTTGAAGATACGGCAATTGTTCTACATTCTATCAGTATGAATTCTGAAATACTGACTGCATGGTCTGGAGTGTTAATGAGACTATGTGAAAATGACGAACTGCGCGAGTCGTGACACCTGTAGAAAAGAAGACAAAACATGGAGACTAGCATAGTTTAAGTGCACCAATTTAATGAATCCAGGTCAGTAAGTTTTGATGAGAAATTTAGACTAAAGTTGTTCTGTTACACAATTTACTTTGTTTCTTTAGATCAAAAGAAATGTTGGATGCGATAGTATATTTACAGGTTTTCCTCATCTGGACTTTTTCACTCAGAGTAACATGAGAATATTTACAAGCCACCGAAAAGTGACCAGTACAAAGAGAGAGAGACAGACAGATGCAGAGGTTGAGCTCCTTGGTGACAATAAGAACAAGAGCTGAGACACAGAATAGGAGAGGTTAACACTGTCTCTTGGAGAAAAACTTAAGAAGGCATGAAACTTCAGAATCAGAGGCTGAAAGAAAAGTGAAAGACAGGAGAAGCATAGGAGAGCTGCAAGGTAGTATATTTCAATGTTACATAGAGACAGAGGTGAAAACATGTGAGTCTGGAACGGAATGGAGTCGGAATCTCAAGGCTGAAAAGATATTCGCCAAGGAGATCTTCAAGATAAGAAGATGGTGGATGTAAAACGAGTTGGAAGTCCATGATTGTAGTCTTCAATGGCGGTCAGTGAATAATTAGTTTCAATGGTGCCTCTTAGGTTCTGCAACTTCTGCTCCTGTGTATTTACAAGAGCTCTGTCGATCTAATCTGGGTGTGAAGGGACTTAGCACTCTCCGCTCCTCCACACATGGTGAATTTCTTGTTCCCTGTGTGCAAACTGCTCTTAGACAGCATCGTGCCTTCTCTGTTGCTGGTCCCATGGTATGGAATGGGCTTCCATTAGCATTGCGCCTTATGCCTAGGGTGCACTCAGATGCGTTTCACCGTTGCCTTAAGACCATCATTTTCAGCCAGGGTTGTCGGCAGCGCTCCTGAGTAGTAACCTTGAAGGGGCGCTACATAAACCTTCGGAATGAATTAATATTTTATTCTGTTGAAACTGTGGAAATTTATGTTTGTTATTCAAATAATTATGTACTAAATCGGATATGACAATTGTCAAGTGTTCAAGTCTTCTTTAAGTTTCCGTGTCAGTATGGCCTAAAGAAGAATCTGTAGGCTGCCCAGAAAATGAATTTTTTCAGTAAATGACATTTTGGAAAGTGGAATTTAAAACTTCATGTTGGTGTGTTTATGAAACTTTGTTGATGAAAGAAGATGAATGAAGTGAGAAGCAGGATCAAACATCCTATATAATGGCCATTATTATAATTAGGCCGTCACCGGGCGCCCAAACGCCAAGGTACTCGACCAAAGTGTTAACTATATTTAGACCTCTTGAGTAACTAATTTTGAATAAGGTATAGAAGCACACATGACTCACATGCAACCCCTAAGATGATTGAGGGGTTATAATCAGTGACAGAATGACTTGCTCAGAATAGACACACAAACTGGGTCGTATTTTACCCAACTTTGACTTCTTTACTTATGAGGACGATTCTGATGTCATTGCAGTTGGTGGTGATGGTGGGGAAACATTGGGGTGTAATTTCCTACAAAAAGTCTCTGCTTGCATCGTGCTGCTCAGCTCAAAGTCTTCAAGTAATTTCACCCTCTGCTCAACATATGTTTCCTTCTACTCAGTCACCCACCTAAGGCTTCCACTTTGACTCATTTCACCTCAATTACCAACCTTGCAATCTTTGCTATTTTTAGCCAATATTTAAAATTTACTAGATACAGTTAGTGCTTACTTGTTAAATATTTTGAACATGCGATTTAGCGATAGTGTGGTTGGTTGGTTCGTTAGTTGCACTAGTAGTAGGTTAGTTGAACTTAGTTCTAGTTTGACGACCCTATGTCATGACAAAGATGACTAGCGTCGCCGTCCTCCTTTATCGAGGCTTAGGACTGGCACTGCCAGAGTAAGATAGAACGCGATGTACGATTTCAAAAGATGTCAAAAAACTGCATTGAATCATCAAGGGTTTATCGATAATATCTAGCGACCACAGTTCGATGTTTTATAAGCAGTGAGACCCAATTTGGACATAAATCCTTATCCTTTGCTGAACAGGTAGTTAATGCAAAGAATTACGCATTGGGGTTATAAGACGAATATTAGCAGCCTTGATCTTCCCAGTGACAGTTGCTAGCCACTGAAGCGTTCCACAGGGGGCGCATGTGCAACGTGCATTTCAATAGAATTTTTTGAGCAACCGACCTCTCGATTGGCAGTCCAACATTCCAACCACTACACCGCAGAGACAGAAGAGACAGAGAGACAGAGAGCCAGAGAGAGAGAGACAGAGAGACAGAGAGAGACACAGAGAGAGACAGATACAGAGAGACAGACAGAGAGAGAGACAGACAGAGAGAGACATACAGAGACAGAGAGAGACAGACAGACAGACAGAGACAGACAGAGACAGAGACAGAGATAGAGACAGAGACAGAGACAGAAACAGAAACAGAGACAGAGACAGAGACAGACAGACAGACAGACAGACAGACATACAGAGAAAGAGAGAGAGACACACAGACAAACAGACAGACAGACAGACATACAGAGAGAAAGAGAGACAGAGAGAAAGGTGTTGGGACAGGGACCGAGACAAGGGATATCTGGGTATATTTCACAACCGGAGGCAAATTAGATAAATTTCCGTGTTTTCCTTTGGTTGGCTTACACAAAGAGTAAAATTATAATGTATAATTTTTATATATATCATAGGGTATAAGTTAGTTATAAAAAATATTTATATTATTTATATGATTAGTATGAGAAAAAAAAAGTCCAATTTTAACCCGAAATTGCATTGTCCTTTCTAATGGTGCGTCAATTCAACGTTACGTTAAGGTAACAGTTGAAGCGCTGAACTGATGTTTTATAATTTTTAGATCACTAACTTACATATATCCATTGCTCCGTGTGGTTTTTATTAACTTATTAACGAACTAAATAATTAAAAAATAAATAAAACCCTCTGTCTTCAAATATTGCTTACAACTCCGTTACGAATGGGTTTCTGCCATCTGTAGAATAAATTGAAAACTCAATTTTTTTAATTGACATCATCGATATCAGGGAACATTTCTGCATTGATTATACCAAACAGAAATCAATATGGATGTTCGCTTCTGTTGACAATTTTCGGAAATTTATCCGGTAATGTCATAGTATAAAAAAGATTTACAACTCCGTGACTGTAATTATTGTATTTTGCGTATAAGTTATATATAATTTTTTAATTTCAAAAATAATATTGGGACTGACTATAAACTAACTATTTTTGTATCTTAACTCGTCCGGTCAGTGTGGACACCTCATTATGAATATTTTACAACTTCCTTACTACAACTCCGTTACTTTATTTTTTATTAAAATGAATTTATTTAATGGTACAGGTAGAAAATGTATCGTCATAATAATTTATTTTTCTGTGTAATAATTTAATGCACACTTAATACTAATTAATTACTAATTATAAACAGTGGCGGCATATTGTACTATGTATTTATTAAGTAACGGAGTTGTAAATATTTAGGAATCAAAGTTGTACGTGTTTCACATGGTAAAAAAAACTAAAATGAGAAATTAGGCATAATCTGTCAAATTTAAGCTCTGCTCAATATTAAGTAGGCTTCAGCAATCAGCATAGCTAATAAAATATTTGTGTAAGAAATTTTTTTCATTTTGCATGACTTTATTTTTCTCTAATTCTATTTCTGAATTTGACTCCTGTTGTGAAATATACCCCTATAGTTGAAGAACGCTGTAATTGAAATTGCAATTGAAGGGTTCAGAGCAATACCCAGTTATGTCGACATGCCACTTCTTTGCTAAAAAGTATGCCAGCGTCTTTGGAATATAGTATTCTATTTACCCGGTAAATTTCGTGCAGATCCGAATATTTTTGATAGTCATTTTTGAAAAACAAATACGTCAACATAACATGGAATTGTACATCCGGCAGTATTCCACCATTACTCCATTGCAATATCCAGGTATGATAACAAAACTGTCGTTTTCTTCTAATTTTTGTATTAAAACCGGTGCAACAGATAGGTTATTTGACATACCCGGTTATTGTCACTTACTTGCTCTAAGTTGGGCTATATCCGTGCTATAAAGAACATAATGTATGTACTGTTACATGACAATGGTGTAGCCTACGTGATAGTGAACATAATAATAACAGCATTTTCATAGAGTTCATTACGAAAATGAATCGTGGTAAATTACCAGCTTAATTTGGTCGCGAGAAATATATTCTATCACCAGCGTTACCACTCCTTGGGTTTTTTCCCAAGATCTTGGGATTTTTCATCCGACCTTAGGATCTCGTTTTTTTCCTGAAACCTTGGGTTTTTTCCTTGGGTTTTTAATTACTTATTAATTTATTAACTGAATCATATATTTCACGTAAAAATTAAACTTTCCTCTCCAAAAGTAGCCCTGCAGCTGTTTGGTGCTCCTCTTTATCCTCTTCACGGGAGGTTGCCCTCGAGCATCCTGCACGATCGCGGTGCTCACAAGGCCCTCATCCTCCTGGATCGCTCCGATTAACACCCAAAGTGACGGATGACAATGGCCCACTAGGCTTGCGAAACCATTGTTCCAAGACTCGCAAAAGTTATTGGTTCGAGCGTTCCCGGCCACAGTAGCGTCGTGAACATTCCATACATTAGGAGGAAAGACTGGCTTAATTTTCCGGATTCTTATCGATTCAATCCCGTGGGTGTTCGCCGGACGCTTGATTGTTCGTACTGTTCCGTTCACGTACGTCGAATCGAAATAGTCTAGGAGATCGGCGACGGCTTCCAAACCATCTCCTGTTGGCATGCAGCTGCGTAAAAAAGTCATGCCATCGGGTACCTCAGCCACGGGTAGGAAGGCCAAAGAGTCCATCATTCCGCAGAAATGCTTGAAGTCGGTATTCTCACGGTATAGTGAAGACAGGCCTAGTTCCTGGATCTTTCGCCAGGAACTTTGTGTGAGGTGGTAGAAGCACCCCTGGACGCTGACATGTTGGCCCAGAGTTGCGGTCACCGAGTTTTATTTTAAACTAGCATTTTTTACCCGGCTTTGCCCGGGGTTTCCCCATGCGTAATTTTATCTCTACCTTATATAGGCCTATTATTTGTTCCCCGGGCTAAATAATATAATAGTAAACGAAGCTCGATCGTGTTCCATTACAGCGCTCGTCGTTAGAGGGCCGCGGTCGCAGTCCTCCGATCCTGCTCTCTTGGCCCTTTCTCGCTCTCCTCTCTTCGACTCTGACTCTAATCTCTCTCTCGAGAATCTTCTCCCTCTGGACTCTGCTCTCCGAATTTTTGCAAGCAGAATCCTCTCTTACGCTTTTCCCTGTCTTTTCTATCGCCACCGCCTGTCAATCAACTCTTTCGCCCCTCAACCGCGCCCTGCAGTTCGTTCCCTCTTGCCGTGCTCCTTCTATCTGCCTTCTCTCCCCTTAACCCTTTGATAGGCGTGGCCTTTCGCCTCCGCTCCCTTGGCCTGTCAGCTGTCAGCTGTCAATAATGTCTATGCAATACAATCTTAAAAGTTCACGCGTGTTCAATCATTACGAATAACATATGTAATAATAATAATTAAACTAGTATCATCGTGCACGTTTTGTGAATTAAGTGGCTGGAACTATTCAATAGGGTCGATAGCATTCCAGTATTTCGATTTTTTCGACAAGGTTGGCCTCTATCGTCTCGTTTGTAGGTCTTATATATCGAAAAGATACCTATTGTCGAAAAGTCTCAGTATTCTCTCCCAATTCACATTTGAGAACACTTCTAATTTAAGCTGGAAATGTATAACTTACTAATTTCAAATATCACTAGTCTATACATATCTAACAAAACAATTCCAGTTTACTTAGCGAATTGTAATTTATGACTAGAATGTACAAATGTAGCATCGTCATTACCGAGTTACTTCAAGGGTCCTTGACAATGTCCAGCATGTTCAAAAATCTTGAGCAAACTCTGCATTTAGAGAAAATAATCCGCTCAATCATAATTATAAGGAGTCCCAGACCCAAGCCGGACTAAAAAATTAGCATGAGTCAACTTTATGTATTTAGGTATAACTATTTTCCTTCGGCAATAGGGCTCCGCGCATTGAAACCAGAGGACCCCTGAGCCATGGCATACGGGCACCATGTAGGACTATCTATAAGAAAGCTAACAATAAATTGAAATAAGGGTGATTAATTGATATGTGTATGATTCAAACTGGCTAAAATGGCTATAGATGATGCGTCTAAGGCTATTGGCTAATATGGATAACGACTATGCGTCTAAAGCTATTGGCTAAAATCGCTATAGGTTATGCGTCTAAGGCTATTAGCACGAATGTAGGCCCTATACAACACTATTCACGAGGACAATCTTAAGTTGTCAAAACCACTCGCGACCAGTAAAAATATTACCAACGCTTTTTATGAGGACATGCGAGTCCCCATAAACCACCCGCAATCAGTCATATTATATATCAATATTCAGGACCCCACTATAACGCTGACAAACCGAGTCCCCATGAACACGGCGCGATTAGAATATATTTGGTACTCGATACAGCAGATAGGTGGCGCAACGTACTGGACTCTCAAAATCACAAAGTCCGAGTTATATATAAATATCGTCTATGGGGACATTTTTCAAAATCACTAAATGAGCACGAATCTAGGCATTTTAAGTCACTTTTGCCAATGGGTTTATGAGGACATTTCGAAGTCCCCATTAAAAAAAATGTCCCCACATCCCCGGTAAAAAAGCTTATGGATGTCCCCAGAAACAGCTTTTATAACTGTATATACATATATACACACATATATCGATACTTGTATATATATCCATATATATATATGTATATACTTCTTTTATCAAAATTTACTTTTTGCTCAGGGCCATCGGGTGGGCGTTCCGCTTGCTGTGGAGCTATAGGGGTGAGAGGGTTAAGTTTATTCCATGCGTATTATTCCAATAAACATTGTCTAGCTAATAACACTGGTAAACGCTTTGCCGAATGTAACCATGGCAAATTGGCTACTATGAGAATGCCTTAAAATTAGACTTTGAAGCTGGCGAGGGAACACCTTTATAGATGTAACAACAACTGACGGTCAGACCTCTGTAGCTTGCGTTCAAAAACATCCAAGCACGGAAAGAAAGCAGAGAGCAGGTTTGATCATGCCAGAGGCGGTGTCTGTGTGGGACCATGAGCCAGCTGTCAGAAAAAACAACGAAACGAAATGTCTTGTCAGTAAAAGACTCAATTCTGTTTGATAAATACGTGGAATCGTCAAAACATTAGAGAGTCGTTTTTATTAGTTTCTGATGATCGCTGAAGAGACACGAGCGAATGCTGCTTCTGTCTGTTGATGATATTAACGACATTGATGAGAGCGACCCTTTAGCCGATTGGTTAGAGTGCTCGCCTTGTAACGCTAAGAGTGGGCCACGGGTTCGAGGGTCCTTTGAAACGGTTGCTACATACTTAGGTTCCTTGAGCAAGTCTTTCGCTTACAATAATATTGCTCAGCGCAATCGATTGGTGCTTTGCGGCTGGTGTGTGTGTGTGTGTGCGTGTTCGTGTATGCATGCGTGTGTGTGTGTGTGTGTGTGTGTGTTCGTTTGTTTGTGTGTGTCTGGCTTCGCTGCTCAGGAAATAATGTTGTCTTGAAGCGGCGCCGTAGAACTTTTCCCATTGGAAGTTTCCTACACAAGAAATGAGACAGGAAAGAGGAAGATTGACAGGCGTAGATGTACAAGTGCAACAACGTTCTAAGAAAGTACGACATTTGAGAGATTAACTGTAGCTGTAAACTATCTTTCAGTGACGTCTGCTTACTTGTTTACGCTGCCTCATCACTAAAACACCGATTGTTTTAGTTGATAGCTGAAGTAGGGAATTGAGGCTTTTACGTTGCATAGTTCAAGCACTTTACTTAATGTAATGCTTCACTTGGACGCATTCATCTCAGCCCGAGTGATGCACTTATAGCTGAAAGGGTGACATTACGGTATCGACTACGTCAAAGAAAAGAGATCACTCGTGTAGCCGGTAAATAGCCTTTTCGTCAGACCAGGAATATTGATTTTCGTGTCTCATGCACTTGCAGCTCGGACTCAGTGTGCTATTAATTGCATTATAACGCACGATGTATTAAGACCAAATAAAGGTGCTAACACATCGGGTAGAAACAGATCGAATTTCATGTGTTTTCTCCCCAAATGATATTTTATATTTTCGAAAAAGGTGCATCAGTTTTCGACTAACCGTTTTGAAACATTTCAGACTGATTTCCTCCATAGAACGAGAATTCGTGACTTCAGGTTTTAATATTCGTAAATATTCGTGAATATTAGGGTATTTTTAATATTCGTAAATATTCGTAAATATTCGTTGATGACGTCACTGATTTTGCATCGTTCACAAATTTAAGACTACTAATTAAGAACATTCCACTCAGTGGAGGAACTTTGGACGGTTAGGGGATGAAACTTGAGTCATACAGTCGTTGGCCTACATTAGTTTTAAATTGCTGGTATTGGCACCAAATACATAAAGCTACGCCACTCAATATAATGACAAGTAGGATTTTACCCACCATAGGTCTGTACATGGCTGAGTAACTGTAATATGTAACTATTCTTATGCATATTTTGGCAATGACTTTTTTACAATTAATCCCGGATTTCGAAGAATTAAGAATTAAAAGAACTTAAAAAATTAATATTCTTAATATTCGTTGGCCAGTTTTAATATTCGTCAATATTCGTCAATTTATAAAAATCTTAATATTAGTAATATGCGCATACTCGTTCTATGATTTCCTCATGGTATAAGCTTATGGAACAGTGATATATCCATTCCAGACAAGTGTTATCTTTTCTTAGACAATGTATCATTATATTTTCTAATCGACTCTGCAAGCTTCCTTTATCTTACATATAGCCTAATAGCTAAAAAAATCATGATCATCAAATTTTAAGGCGCCACTTGAAAGTTAAACGCAAAGGTCATTCATCGTTATCGTAATCATCTTCATCATCATCATCATCATCATCGTCATCATTGCCACCAGCACCATCATCGTTATTTAATCGTAATCGTCATCGTAAACTCGGTATTTCTAGAGCGCCCACAAAAGCGAAGTCGCGGGAACCAGCTTATTCACAAAACAGATTCGATAGGCAGGGGGTCAAAATCCAGACAGTCAGGCAGGCAGACAGTCAGACGGCTAAGGAGGAGGATGTTTAGAGTTGAAATGACGAGGGAGGAAAGGAGAAAGGAATCGGGATAGGATTTGTGAAAAAAGCAGTGTCTTCAGTTTTGAGTGGAAGACCTGTGGAGAGATAGCAAGAGGTGAGGTTTTGGTGAGTTCGTGGGATGGATCGGATATTATTTTGTCGTAGCACAGGCTGGAGTTTGTTCCAAAGAGGCGGTACAGCTCAGGGATGGGCAGTAATTTAATTGATGTAATTGAAATTACATAATTTTAATTACAATTGTAATTGGTAATTTGTAATTTGTTGTTCTGGATCAATGTAATTTGTAATTTGTAATTGAATTACATTTTGTCATGTAATTTGTAATTTCAAATTACATCTGTAAAATCAAATTACTTTTGAAAAGAAAACTAGAGACTCCACAACCAGAGCAGTTTTGAAAGCATCTTTTCCTTATCTTGATCACTATCATTATAGTATCTCTGATATGAATGATAGCAACACTGAATGCTTTGAATGCTTTCACAAAATTGGAGCCAATGTCAGAAATGGTATACAATTTTGTCATGTATCAGACCGAGCTCATAACGTGTTATTATTATTATTATTACAGTAGTTTTATATAGCGCCCCTTCAAGACAGTCTACTCAGGAGCGCTCCCAGCCCAACCTCGGTCAAACAGGACAGCCTTAAGGCTAGAGAAGAACTGAGCAGAGTGTCCTATTGAGGTCAGACGCAGTGCCACCGGAAGCCCATTCCAGGTCACCGGGCCAGCCACAGAGAAGGCGCGGCGCTGTCGGATAGCAGTCCGAGCACGAAGGACAAGGAACTCTGCTTGCACCGCTGAGCGTAACGAGCCACGGCGCGGAACAGTCACAGTAGGGCAGCAGAGTTCCCGCAGATATGGAGGAGCCATATGCAGCGCCGGACCAATGCAGAGACCCGGTAGGCAATGCGCTGCGGATAGGGGAGCCAATGGAGGACATCCCGCACGTACCAGGAGACTCGAGAGAACTTAGGTATGTTACATAGATGAGTTGCGCTACTCCATCACACGCTCAGTTGTCTTAGCATCCAACAAAACCTCTGCATGCTAAGACAACTGAGCGTCAATCAAATGTACATGCATCGATCCAGTGACAGGTTACTCCCATGTAGGCCTAACTAATGAATCTTCATAGCTACATAACTGTTAAGATTTTATTTATACAAGTTAATTCTGCACTTCCTTCATCTGCTCTGGTACACAACTCATTAGGCCTATAGTTTTGCAAGCCTGATTGTAAGGTCAAACATTTGCCGATTATCAGACAAGTTCTTCGAACAGTTGCTTATTCTTAGAGAAAATTAAATTAACAGTGGAAATAAAGCATGTGTTTCCTGACTGAATTTCCTGATACCAACTATGCATGTAGTTTGTAATTTGATGTAGCCTAATTGAAATTACGTAATTTGTAATTTGTAATTTCAAACAAATTTCTAAAGTAATTTGTAATTTGTAATTCAATTACATTTTAAAAAGTAATTTGTAATTCAATTACATTTTAAAAAGTAATTTGCCCATCCCTGGTACAGCTATGGCTATGGAGCGATTTTCAAATTTAAGGGATTGTTTCCATTTTCACATGTGGTTGCCAGCCGTCTCCGGTGACTATTAGACGAAACCATGGATTTCTTTGCTTCGTTTGAATTGCCTATTCAAATAAGATTTTGATTTAGTCTCAGATTTAGATTTATATCTACCAGTGAGAGTCTAATAGGTGCTTTAACTGAAATTGAAAAATATTATAATGCATTGAAAAGCAGAACAATTATTTTGGATCCAAAATCAATAAGCTCAGTCCTTAATTTAGAAAAACAGCAATACGCAATTTGATGGCTCGAGTTATCCGTACCATAGACTATGACTGCAACTAATGTCGATAGGATTAGCCTAGCTCTCGTTTGAAGACGTTAGTTCTTAGTCTAGCTCAGCAGTGTATAAATATTAGGCAGTAGGCCTAATATTTATACACTGCCATATTTATACACTGCTAGGCCGAATTGGTGCATTTGTTAACAAACAAGTCTGAAACCGTGAACTGCCGGAGGAAAACCGAAGACAGCAAGTAGCAAGTAACATAATATCATTGTATTATTTTAGACAGTTTCTAATTTATCATCGCATCTATGTTCTAAAAAAATGAACATACATATTGCAATTGCCGAATAAAATCAAGATCTCAAAATCAGTTTAAATGCATTGTACAAATTGTAATTGAAGTAATCAAAACAAAGAAATAGAACATATTGCAATTAGTCTAATTTTAATAGTGAGTTACTATTATGGATATAGATACTTGCTTTGAATGTGACCTCAAATTCAGATTTGCTGATGAAGCGCATAGTGAATCATGGCAGGCCTAATCGTAATCGGGTTAGCGCTGATAAAGAGAGAGGTTTTCAGGCGCTTTCAAACTCGTAAAGAAAAATAGATAAAAGATCAGCTCGTAGAGACAGACTGTGGCAACCAATTCCAGCTAGTAGGGCCACTATAACGAGACTCCTAGACTGGGCCGTCGAAGTACGCACCATCGGGACAACCAAGTGATCACGGGCCGAGGACCGATGGGAGGAGCGACTGGGCAGAGAAGATACTATGACCTAAGATTGTATGGAGTAGACTCAGTAGAGCCAGCAAGTAGGCTACTTTAAGAACTGAAAAATAATTAAAAGTTAATTTAAATGGATCTAAAAGCTGGATTATATTTCTTAACTCAAAATCACTCCAATCAGTCACTCCATTAAAAAATTACAGACCGCAATTTGACAGTACTGTTGGTGCATGCCGTACCAGGGACTTGAGACGTAAATCAGCCAATATTTCTCGAATGGTGTGGTACGCATTGCCTGCGTGACGCTTGTCTTACAGCTAGGCTGAGATATTTCGTTCTTTAGCACATTAGTGAAAGCAAACCTTTTGTTGAATCTGTTGAAGCAGTTGAAGATGAGCCATCCGTTCACACCAGAGTACATGCAGGAAGGCGAAATGTCGTCAAATCAGATCGGCAGAGATATTGAAAAACGAAAAGAAAATCAGGAAGGGTCAGCAGCTCGTGAAAGTCAAACAGTTGATGTAAAGTCAAGACAGAGCACAAGAAATTGCGAAAGTGATTCGATCACTGCGGGATGCCAGACCGATCAAGTGGAAGAAAATCCAGATGGCGACATGGAACGGATAAAGGAGGAGATGAATATAACCATCACAGATAAGGAAAGATTGAGTTTCTTCAAGATCCTGAGAATGGCCATGAGACGTCGGATGGAAATCTTTGCAGAAGAAGTATCCATTGTGGGTCTGTCTTACCTGTTTAAACCATCAAGCCACAAAATTGGCTCCATTATCCGAAAGGTTGTGTGGACAATGCTTCTCCTGTTCGGAGTGGGTTTCATGGTTTTCCAGATTTACGATCGCATATCTTACTATTTGACATATCCAACCATCGTCAACTATCAAGTGGCTTACAACAGATCTCTGCGCTTTCCTACGGTTTCCATCTGTTCCGAAGCTTTCATAAGCAAGAAAGCTGTCCTTTCTTTTGGTAACTACATCAGGTTTAGTTTAATTTCGATTCAAATTTTAAAAACTTGACATTGTTTCATTAGCCTACTCGTAATTTCTTTGCGCGTGTCAAGTACTACAGCCTGTCACAAACACTACCTTTACCACTACCACTAAAACTACGACTACATCTACCGCCACTACTACTATAACAACTGCCACTCCTACTACTTTCACTTTTACCACCTATTTTTATATTGGCAATAGTAGTAGTGGTGGAAGTTGCAGACTTTGAACAAGATGCCATCTTCTCAACCATGGTTGAGCTCCACATGTGTGAGTGGGCGTTCAATTGGTGACTCTACCAGTTTTATGTGCATTGCTCTGCTTGTGGCAAAATATAATTCATCTTACTGACATTTAACATCAGCGCCATTGTGAGGTACCTAAAATTACATATTTACAAGTAATTCAGTTGCATACTATATGCTACGTACAGCATGAAAAATCCTAACTAGAATAGAAGAATTAGAAGAAAAAACTAGATATAGTTGTAGTAGTGGAACAAGTGCATCGCGATCACGTAGAAGAAGCATTCGTCGCTTGCTGGTCAATTGACCGAAGCGCCACCATCGATTAACGGTCGAGGTACCTGCAAAGACATGCCTAGGCGAAACTTACCCGTCTGCAGAGGCTAACGCTGACTTTAGATCCAATACTGCAATAAGGAATTCCATCGATTCCTATAGAACCATGTAGGTCAAGATGACACATTACTAAAATTCCGCCAGACGCACAAAATAGCGGCAGAAAATCCGACACTCAGATACAGCGCCAGTTAACTGAAACATTTTGACATTACTGAGCAAATTCTGCTCTTAGAAAAATTCATCCGTCGAAAAGATGCAGAAGTCGTACAACGACCGACGTGGTCATAGAATAGAATAGAATATTCTTTATTGTAAGACCAATAATAGCAAACCGCATTTTGGCTCACATTAAAGTTAAAAGGATTGTTTTCTCTGTTTCTGGATTAGACTATTTATGCATTCTATCAATTGTATGTTCACATGAGGATTGTTATTTATCATGAATGTTATTTATCTTTGGTAATGAGATAATTTCAAACTGTGGTCGGATGCTTTACAAGTTTCTCTTGTTTTTGAAGTTCGGTTAAAATATTTTAGATCCGGAAGCTGCAAACTTGGCTTCAATGCGTTTCCCACCATTTATGGATCTCGATTTCGGTGACAGCTACAAAACATTCAACTTCTCACATTTAGATTTCGACTGGGAGTTCTTTTACAACTATATATTTATTAAAATGAAGGACATGATTCTCGAGGTAAGACCATAGAACACATTACTAACTGAAACCTAATAGCACCGAATCATAATTATATCACTTTATATTAGGACGGTTAACCCATTTTGAATCAAATCTTCATTAAAAATATTTTGTGCTAATTATTTGGTTTTGTTTGAACGTATTTATCATGTATTTTGACTAATCTCAAATAAGGTATGCAAATTTGCATAAAAATTATGTTCGTTTTACGAACATTGGACGATTAAGATACTGACAACATGTGACATATTGAACATGTTTGAAATTACATTGTAGCACAATAATGTAATAAAAATGGATAAGTGCTTTTTAAAATCATCTGAAATGAAACGTTTTCAGCATCAACTTATCGGTATATCAGAAAGAAATGACTACGTTTGTAGCCAATGGCATCGAAATCGTAAAATCCTGACACCTTCGTCGCCATGGTTGCTACGCTGGAATATGAAAAGCTTGTGAAACACTTCTGATGAAGGCGTTTGTTGCACTGTATACGCACGTGTACAGTGTGTTTTGGCAACAGCCTTCGAGTTTGCAACGGCCTATCTCCAGACTCTGTCTGTCACCCTCATAACGTATGTCGGGTAGAACTGTTCTCGGTGCAACAACCGGCGATGGCCGAAACATCCCTGGAGCAGGATTCGCACGAACTCCAGCTGATAAATTTTTCCACAAACCTCCAAGTGCACTCTCCAAGCAGCCACTACACATATGTTGAGAGCAGAACCACCACTTCTAACCGCGCATGCCAGTCCTGTATTCACTGAGAAACCTGTCAAGTAGGTCGACACCACCCATTGCCTTGTTGTACCAGTCAGTCATCATAGGGCAGTTTACTTGGATGTGCTTCTTGTCAACACTGGAATAGCGTCTCTTGGGCAAAGCTGGACTCACACCGACATGGTTTGATGCTACGATGTGTTCTTTCCACGTTTCCACCACAACACTTCCATTGCCCTTTTATCGATTGCTGCTCGCTGCTCTTTCTTCATCGCACTGGTTCTCCCGTATTGTCCCAGTTGCAGCAAAAACTGTATCCTTCAGTGTTGTGAGGAGTTCCAATGAAGTGAAGAAGTTGTCAAAAGTAAGAGTGTGACACTGGGGATGTTCAACTGTCGTCAGCAGCTACTGGACAACTTCACTACTGAACCTGTCACTCTCAAAACGTGTTCAATCCTTAGATTCCTGACCTGTGCATAGGATGACATGATAATGATATCCATTTGATGATGCCAGAAAAACAAGATTATATTGTCTTACCTCAACACCTACAATGTGTCAAAGTATGGAGTGGTACTCCACAGCCATCAATTTTGGGTCCTTAATTGTAAATTAGTTGATACACGTAGCACGGTAGCCCGTCATCAGTACCATGATTTTGGACCAATGTTCGTACAATGAACATGACCCAGATATGAAAATGTTACGACTCCTTTTATGACACCAAATTATACAAATGGCATGTGCTTTGTGCTAAATATGTGCACTTGTCAAATGCTCATCAGCTCGTGCGATATCAAACATCAAATCAAAATTGCAATTTTCGAATAAAAGACGGTGAACATACCTGGAGTTGCAGTAGTTAGCGTTAGACTAAATCTGTTCAACGCTTAAATAGCAAAAATGTTGGGCGATATAGCCGACAAATCAAACTTTTCGCTGACGTAAGAGCTCCTAAATAGGTAACTAAAGTGATTACGTCAAGCAATATGACGTCATCAAAAAATGTGTTCGTAAAACGAACATTGGTCCAAAACGGGTTAAATGATGAACCATTCCATAATATATACCGTATAGTCTAGCGCAAATGAGGCATACTACTATGTGTAGGCTATATTTAACATTATGTGACAAGGCTTGGCTTAGTTTGGCTTCAGTTGAATAAACATGATAAGCCCAGTTGCAAAGGTGTCACGACAACTCGTCGAACGACATTTCGTCTACTAAGTTATTTGATATTGTCACTTTAAAATGGAAGCTGGATTGATGAAAAAACTGTTTCCCGAAATGGAAGTGGGATTGATGAAAACATTCCTGTGTTGAAATAGAAGCTGAATTGATCGAAATAATTTTTCACGTAAAAATAAGCTGGAAATCAACCTGGATGCATGGATGAAAATAGGTTTCCATTCAACAGAAGCTGGATTGATGAAAATAATCTTGTCAGTAATTAGAAGCTGGATTCCTGAGAATATAGAGCACGTTTTAGCGAAACTATAAGAAAGCGGCCTCTGTTGATTAGCCGTAATGGATACAGATACACTAGTAGACGAAATGTCGTTATACGAATTGTCGTAGACGAAGTGTCGTTATACGAAATGTCGTTCGACGAGTTGTCGCGGAACCAGTTGCAAAGTGCTCGCGAACTCTGCTATCAGTTTCGAAAGTGGTAAACTTTTGTATCCGAGGACGCATGAAAATAAGCAGCGATTGCGACTCACCATAATGTCGAACTGATAACTACAGAACAGAAACTGTTGAATGGGTTTATTCGTGGCTTTCGTGCGTTTCTGCAGCGAACACAAAAATCTATTACCTGTTATAGATTCTTAGAACTATGTAGCCGTCAAGGAATTCTTGATAAAGTTCAACAAAAACATACTCTGACCAAACACCGGGCGTTTTCAGTGTTGGGTTCCACCATTTGGAATGACCTTCCTCCTCAGTAAGGGCAAAACTAATGACTGGATTTTCCTCATCGGTCTCCCACTCTTTAAAGGAATTGTTTCCAGGGGCGTCCTCGCTGAGATCGCCTCTCAATAGTTATTCTTAGAGAGGCGCTTTATAAATTATTAGATACGATACGATACTTAAAAAAACTGGATACCGTAATGTTTAAGCCAAGTTCCGACATAATAATACTTCGCATTGTATGACATTCCGCCCTGTCCTCCGCCTTCCTGTCTTTTTTGTCTTACACACAATTCGTCTTGGCAGATCCTCTTCCAAACGGACCTGAACCGTCGCCATTTTTGGTATCTCTAAACGACCTCTGTACCAGAACGCAGCGCTCGTGGATCAGATGAATACCTTGCGATCAGCCTTTTTAGTAGAGATTTTTAAATAAATCAAGCGCAGATGAAAGAAGTACGTTCGATGTGCACATGCCGTTTTAGCCTGCGAAAAATTTAGGAGAAAGGAATCTATTCTTATTTTCATATCTGTCCTAATAATTGAAATTTATTTAAAGTTGAGAATATTGTTTTAGTGTTCGTTCGGGAATCCGCCCTGCAATTCAATTGATGCCTTTAAAACGAAAGTATCCAATGTAGAATATTGTTTGTCATTCAATCCAGGTAAGCTGAAACAGTGTTCGTTAACCCTGCACAAGTAAAATTTATTCTGAACTTTAACAAGATATTCTTCTCCTCTTACATAAACTCTAAGGCTGACAAGAAAGTATCGGAATATATGATTAATAGGCCTACGTGACACTGACACCGACAGACGCAGGTCTACCTAAGAAATGCTATTCTCGGAGTTTATTAATGATTATTGGTATCCATCTCGTTTCAAAGACGTTCCGCATTTTCCATCAACCTCTTGCCGAGACATTGAAAGGTCATTGTCTAATGCTGCTGATGTAATGTTTTTAATATATTTAAAATTTCATAATGTTTCTTTCAATCTGAGAATTTTAATTTTAATCTGAGTCACATTGTTATGTAGCGCCTCCTTAAGCTAAACAACATGTACTAAGAAGCGTCTTTAGGTAAACTATGAGAAACGATCTATGAAAGGATTGTGTGACATATGAACGGGTGTCAAAAGAACGGGCGACTCGAGAACGGCAACTGTAGAACGGTGTATTAGATGACCGTTGAGACTATTGAACGGCCGGACTTTTGAACTGGTAACAATTTATCTGGAAAGTCGGTAACATTTTAATGCGATTGAACATGTTTTATATATCCTGGACATGTCCAAACGACTGGGTGTTGACAGAAGAACAGCGACTGGAGTCCACAGTGCCATCCTTCCACTGAATTTTTTGTTCTCGCGATGCCATACATTCCAGCGGTGTATTGATTCCACATGCATTAATGGTTATATTGCAATTGCATTATGAAGTATCAGCGTTGGTTTACCTTTGGTGCTACACTCTACACTGAAACCATGGTCTAACATTCGAAATTATGTCCACACATCTAGTCTAACGTCCCGCTGAAATTACGCTAATATTCCACCTTTTCACATTTTAACGTCCCGGATAAGTGTCACCCAGTTCTATTGTCTACTATCTCCCGTTCAAGTGACCGTCGTTCAAATGTCCGTATACCTTACGAAAGGCAGTAGGTTTTTGTTCGGTTTATTTTTTAATCTAGCTGTTGTGGAGATGATTAAGATAAGCAATTTTGTAAGTTTTATCGTATGATATACATTTTAATATTTTGCATGCGTGGCTTAGATAGCGTGACCGATAAAACTTTCTTAGCTGCCCTGCGTTTCACAAGAGCCATTTCTACGTTGTTAAAGAGCCTGAATATTTTTAAATTTCTAAATCAAAGCTTAACAAAGTTTTCTGGTGAATTTAAGCTACAGCCAACTACGTAACGACTCAACCTGGAGCCAAGTATGGACTTCGTCTTGTGCTGTGGGTCAATCAGTCTGATTCTGGTCTTATCATGTCTCCAGGTGCTGGATTCAGGGTAGGCTTCTCGCTGTTTCTGTGTACTGTAATTTGATACAACGTCAATTGTTTGTGTGACAGCAGCCAGGTGTGGCTCAACTATGAGCTCAGAGGCTAAAGCCTGCGATTTTGGTTCAAGTTCAGAACAGATATTCATGTGTAAACTGTCTTCCACAAATGAATGGTTTTTGCACAAGGAATTTGACAATGCCTGCACAGCCCTTGCTAAACATCGCTTAATAACACTGGACAACAGAGGTTTTTGCTTCCTGAAAACTGTTGGGTGTACCTTATGTATTTTAAACTATTTTTGGCTGCTGATCACGAAAATGACCTTGAAAATTTCCTATCACGTAGAGTTTTTTATATAGCCCATTTTTGGAATTTCCTATCACATTTTTAGTCTACTTATATGCATGCCCACAAGGTAAGGGTTTTGTGCATTCCAGGCATGCCTGGACATGCACTCAGTGCAGGTTGCACAACGTTCAATGTAAATGTAAGGCTTAGACATGCCACGCTTAGTCATGAAGGATGTTGGCAGGACAGGCTATAAAAGGAGGCTACATACACAGACGCGTTGATGTCAGTTTGTACGTATGTCGATGATCAACGGGCATATATAGCATGGAGCATACTTAAGAATAAATATATGTGGGTTCACCGTTATGACAATATATTTTTTTTCAAACGTTAGAGTAGCAAGTTGGGCGAAATGTAATGTACATGCGTCAACAGCCGTTGTGTTACAACTACGGCGATTTCACTTAAAAATCTCAAAAGAAGGCCATGACTCCCTTGTTAAGAAAGCATATGAACTGTACTTTGGATATAAAGTTGGCGATCAGGATAAAGGTTGGGTACCTAACATTTGTTGCACATCTTGCGCAGTCAATCCCAGAGCATGGATTACTGATTATCGGCCGTCTATGCCGTTTGCTATTCCAATGATATGAAGGGAGCAAAAAAATCATGTTTCTAACTGCTGTTTCTTTTTGACAAAATGTTTTGGCCATTTCTCCAAAAGCAAGAAACCAATATTAAATATCCTAATCTTCCATCGGCTCTGAGACCACTACCACATGCTGACAGCCTTCCCGAAGGACTACCAAATCCACGGGCTGTTTTTACCATCAGAGACATTGGTGAAAATGTGATAAAGGAACAGAAGACTGTATTGATCCTGATTTCCAACCACTGCAGTGCCATGAGCCTCATTTGATAACTCAACTTGAGCTAAAATTTAATAACCTAGTCAGGGACTGAAATTCGTGAAAGGATCAAGCGGAATTGCTGTGCTCTCAGATTCAGGGCTGGAATCTATTGGCACAAGGAACTAATAATAAACAGTCATCTATCCAGTCAGTAGGCACAACTGTTAACTGCGTGGTGATTTGAAATTTGTAGCACTTCTTCAGCTTTTTGTTGGATGCAGCTAGGATATACGAAGTATTGTTGGGAAACTTTAGCATGACTGACCCAATTTGTGAGTGGGTCAGTCATGCTAAAGTTTCCCGCTACCCACTGGCCACGTCGTACACATTTGGTACCACGCCAATGGAAAGTTTATCACGATTCACGAACCACTTGTTGAACCCAGTAAGATTTTCTTGCCACCTAATCATATCAAGCTTGGACTAGTGAAGAACTTTGTCAAGGAATTGAACAAAGAGGGGAAGGGCTTCAAAAATCTTAAGAGACAAGTTTCCTCGCATAAGTGAAGTCAAGACATGAGAAGGCATATTTCCTGGTCCACAGATAAGAGAACTGATGAATGACAGTCGCTTTGACGAACTCCTGAATAAAATTGAGTTAACTGGGTGGCAGTCTTTGAAGGACGTTAACTTTCTCGGCAATAACAGATCATCAAATTATATTCAGTTGGTTGAAAAGATACTTCACGCATTGCATCTGATGGTTGTTACTAAAATACAATTCTTGAATTCCCGTCTGGATTTTTTCCAGCAAATCTTTGTGATGTCAGCGATTAACATGGCGAACATCAGGACATTGCCACAATGGAGAAACAACTCCAGGGTGTGTGGAGCATTAGAATGCTGGTTAATGACTGTTTGACATTGATCAGAGAGGCTTCTGATATTGAATACAAACGCAAATCAGCGGCGGTTCAGTTTTAAAATGTCCCATAAATAAATTTCTCTAAGAAATCAAAAGAACTAACACTAATAGGTGACTTTAATATTGACCTTCTTAAGATTACTGAGCATACGGCTACTGGAGATTTCTATAGTTGTATGACCGCGCACCATCTCCTACCATTAATAACTAGACCTACTAGAATAACCTCTCTTACTTCTACACTAATAGACGACATCTATACAACTGTCTGGCCTACAGTTACTAGATCCTCAATTGTGGCTGCTGATATTTCTGACCACCTATCTCAGTGGAAAGTCTCGAGAGATGATCATCCATCGACGCGCTAACGTGGAACCACCAGCGCCACTCAGTGGCGTCACAAGAGTGACTACGATGAAGATCCTTGGCGTCACAATACGATCAGATCTCAGAGCTACCTCTCACGTCGATGAGATCTTGGCCTCTTGCTCGGGCTCCCTCCATGCAATACGGACCTTAAGATCACACGGCCTATCCTCTGAAGCCCTGCAGGTTGTAACTGATGCCACCACTATCTCTCGTTTGCTGTATGCTGTCCCAGCCTGGTGGGGATACACCTCAGCCGAGGATAGAAGCAGAATCGAGAAGTTTCTTATAAGAACAAGACGAATGGGTTATCTCCGGATGGATTCGCCGTCTGCGAACGAGATGGCAAGGGCGGCCGATGATCGACTGTTGTCGGCGGTTATATGGAATGAGGACCACGTCCTGCGCAGACTATTTCCACCAACAATCAAACGACATTATAGCCTAAGGCCGCGCCGGCATGACTTCATTTTGCCAACAAAGGATGACAAAAACTTTATCCCTAGAGCCCTTTATCAAAACTTAACTTAATCGGTGATCCTAATGCCTAGGTCTTTTCAACCTCTTTTCTTTTCCTATATTAATGTATTTAACCTGTTTGTACTGAGCTGCGGTTTGCCAGCCTGATTGGTTATAATAAACGAAGATATACACCGTGAGGCATAAAAAAGGAAGCCCCTACAAAATCGTTATTATTTTTAACAATATTCAAGCAATGTCAATGAAATTCATGAAATTTATAGCTAAATAGCAGGCAATGTAAAACATTTACAGTTTCTACTCAAACTGTCCGCCTTCAGCTTCTACGCATGCGCGAAGTCGCTTGCGCCATTCACGCACCGCCGAGTCAAAAGGCGACTGCGGTGCGTGAATGGTGCAAGCGACTTCGCGCATGCGTAGAAGCTGAAGGCGGACAGTTTGAGTACAAACTGTAAATTGTTTTACATTGCCTGCTACTTAGCTATAAATTTCATGAATTTCATTGACATTGTTTGAATATTGTTAAAAATAATAACGATTTTGTAGGGGCTTCCTTTTTTATGCCTCACGGTGTATATACCTGCCCATCCTTGCTTGGTTTGAGAATGGGCCAATACTAAATAATAAACTCCTAAATGCAAAGCGTAGAATTATCTCAGTGGAAAGGAGTGCAGCCTTTTCTGAATCTATTGCTGGTATTAATTGGTTTCCAGTGTCTGAAGCATGTGCTAATCATGATGTAAATAAGGCTTATGATTTATTTATATCCAAATATAAAGAATCCTATGATGAATCCTTCCCTCTTACCACTGTAAACTACAGGGGCAGCTCCTTCCCAAAGAAGCCCTGGATGACACAGGGTTTACTTAAGTCCTGCAAAAAGAAAGCCTCACTATACTTGAAATACGTTAGGAACCCAAATGAAAGAAATAAAAATAACTTTGTTACCTATAGGAACAAATTTAAAACAGTCCGTTTACAGGCTGAAAGACATTATTATGCAGCTGAATTCTGTAAATATAGTAATAATTTGAAGAAAACCTGGAGCCTTCTACGAGAGCTAATTGGGACAAGTGATAACCATGATACTAACATTACCTCTCTAAAAATCAATGAAAATAATATAACTGATCCACGAGAAATTGCTAATAAGTTTAATAGCTACTTTACGGGTATTGCCCAGTCGCTGGAGAAAAAAATCCCTTTTACATCATGCTCGTTTGAGAAATATATGCCTGCAGCCCGTCAAGACTCCTTCGGACTTAGTGATACCTCTCCTGAAGAAATTATACGCTTTGGCCAAACCATCCGTAATTCTCATGCCAAAGGGGTTGATGACATTGACCCTATTATTGCTGCATCCACTTTGTCTAGTATTGCTTATCCATTAGCAGAATTAATAAATTGTTCGTTTAACTCTGGGGTCTTTCCAGAATCCCTAAAAATTGCGAAGGTCGTCCCAGTATTTAAAAAAGGGGCTAGGGACGAAGTCTCTAATTATAGACCTATCTCAGTGCTACCGTACTTCTGTAATTCTTTGAAAAAGCAATGTACGAACGCCTCGCTGGTTATATTACGCAAACAAAAATTCTCTTTCCCTCACAGCATGGGTTCCAACCTGGTCACTCCCCTTATATGCCTCTACTAAGTATGCAGGATAAAATTTCAAACGCTATTGAAAATAACGAATACTCCATTGGACTATTTTTCGATCTTGCCAAGGCATTTGATACTGTAAACCATGCTATCCTAATAAAAAAACTAAACAATTATGGGATCCGAGGTACCCAGCTTGAATGGTTTATCAGTTATTTTATGAACAGGTCCCAATATTATTAGTTAGTTGTAATGGTTCCCTCTCGGGCTTACGGAATATTTGCTTTGGAGTCCCGCAGGGGTCTATTCTAGGCCCCCTATTATTCCTAATTTATATTAATGATTTACCAAATGCTTCCTCCATCATGTTCTTTATACTATTTGCTGATGATTCTAATGTATTCTACTCTCATACCTCTCTAGACTCCTTGTACTCTACTGTAAATACAGAGTTAAAATCTGTAACTGAGTGGTTCCATGCTAATAAGTTAACTCTTAACCTTGAAAAAACCAATTACATACTCTTTAAATCCCACAGGAAAGGCATTGCTCCTGAACATTTAAGGATATGTATAGAGGGTACTCCAATCACCCAAGTAACAACGACCAAGTTTCTAGGGGTTTACATAGATCAGCACCTTTCCTGGAAAGAACACATAAAAAATTTATCTATTAAAATAGCTAAAAATATTGGTATACTATCTCGCACTTCACAACTAGTACCACCGGAAATCCGAAAAACACTATACTACACCCTCATCTACCCCTACTTAACATACTGCAATATAGTTTGGGCTTCAACCTATAAATCCAGTCTTACAAGATTAGTTATCTTACAAAAACGAGCAGTTCGATATGTGGCTCGAATCCCTTACGGGGCCCACACCAAAAATAAATTCCAAGAACTTAATTTCCTGCAAATCGACCAGATAAGAAGTGCTCAGATAGGGGAGTTTATGTTCAGATATGATCGTGGCCTCTTACCTCCAGTATTTAATAAGTTTTTTCGTCACACTTCGGACATCCACTCTCATATGACTAGAACTTCTAATCTATACCACAAACCTTTTGCCCACACAAATACCCGACTATTCTCCGTCAGATATGTAGGGGCATCAACTTGGAACGAGATTCCACTGTCTATTAGACAACTTCCTAATTTATGCCTCTTCAAAAGAGAGATGCGTCGCCTTCTAATTGGAAATAATAACTGACCCAGGGCTCCCAAGAACCTAAATAATTGATACAACAGCAGCTACTGATCCACCACATCCACAGCTTTAAAATGAGATTAATGTGAGCCAAATTGTGTCATAGTTACTCACACAAATTGACTGTTAACATGATATGTTTGATGTTGAGTCTTTAGTTAAGATTTATCTTTTTGTTCATTAATACGCTTTTTTTTAGACCAGTGAAATATTTTGGCCTTCCTTATGAGGCTGTACTGCAAACCTAGGGGGCCCTACTTAGCGGGGCCGTAAGACCCTTTCAGGGTCCCCTGTGTGACTCAATTTTCACATTGATTGTGTACTACTGTTCTTGGTAGGTCACCAAATAAAATGATTTGATTTGATTTGATTAACAGTACATTGTAAATGTATGCACTATGTAAATTTCTGGGCATTTCTTTTAAAATCTTGCAAACCATTTTTCTCAAAAACCTTACGTGATACAAATATTCTGAGAACACCACTGGATTCAGCGTGCCAAAGTCTATATAAAACGGCCAAAGTTTTTTAGGAAGCAGAAAAAAGGTTAAAATTTGTTGTACAGTGTAATTTTAGTTCTAATATACCTCAAAATCGCCTTCTGCTGGGCTCCATCACGATTGAGTCTGCCAAACACGCATCTAGCTCTTCTTAAGATTAAGTATAAAAACTGTTTGTGAAACGTCTTTCTTTCGAAGGATCTTTAGTTGATCCTCAATTTATAACATTTGATCATTTGACCCTATATTATATTGCATACCGTGCATAATTCAATTTATTCATCTACCTGGTCAGTTGTAGGTGGTTCTGTAGCACTTACATTTACTTGTCATTAGAGTCTATTCTAAGAATAACTTTAATGTAAACAAACCATCATAAACGGATTCACTGCTGCTGTCGTATTAGGCAATTCCCTCTAAATCCAGGATTAAAACTGAAAATCTCTTCTCATTGTATTTAGGTCGCTTCATGTTACTTATTGGTTTGGTGTGTACTCGATATGTGCGTCAATTATTACTTTCTGCTCTATGCAATCTACACTCGCCTCCCTTAGTCTCGTCTACCAATTCGCTGCCAAACAATTTAGCCTCCGACATAAATTAAATTGCCCGCAGGCATCGCCATTCTGAAAATGTGTGGATTTGATAAAGCAATAACGAAGACTGTGTGAGGAGTGACGTAGTTTAATGTTCATGGAGTAGTTCTGCAACCAATCGAGTGTCAGTCCTGCATAGACCTACTTATTCCATAGATATCCAGATCCAGCGTTAATTGCAAACTGTTTATCACTCCTCCTGGATCACGAAGCTAATGATTTTCCCGGGCGGAAGACCACATTGCCTGTCTTGCACCTCAATCCTCATCATCAATGCAACGCTGTCGGATATCTCTGAATATGTTGGAAACTGTTGACAGGAATCTGTTAATTGGACTCTCAAGTTGTGTGAGAGCTCAGCTCCACAGGCGACAGTTCTACTTATTTTGAGCAATTCTGTAACTGATGAATGTTGTCTTCATAATGACATTTAAATCGTCCACACTTTGACTGCATCTCAGATTGGTCTTTATATGGCGCTATATATATTTCTAATTACAATTTATAAGACTCTCTCAAAACATAATTGTTTCCATAATTGTGTTTTAATAGGTTCTCTTGCATGACCCACGTGAGCTGCCTGTTCCGCATGAGTTAGGATTCAGAGTAGGAACCGGAATCTCAACATCCGTCTCAATTTCACTTAGAAACGTAAGTCAAGCTTTGTCCACCCAATAATCTACACACAGCGTCACGTATTTAACATAACCTAACCTAACATAACATAGGTTTTTTTATTGCTCCCAAAAAGAAATACAATAACAAATCATCATATATAAGCTAATATTAAATTTGGATACAAAAGGAGGTCCTAAAGGGACCAGAGTCCCGCTAAGCAGGGCCACCTATGTACCAGTGCTGTTAGGTGGAGGTTGATAGCATAATGTTCTGGAGAGGGAGTGAATTAATCAAGCTCCACAGGCGACAGTTCTACTTATTTTAAGCATTTCTGTAACTGATGAATGTTGTCTTCTTAATGACATTTAAATCGTCCTGACTTTGACTGCATCGTTACGTTATTATTATTTGTAGCTGTCTCTGTTGCCTTTCCCATATGGTGATTGTCGTGACGCCGAAAACTACACGTTCGTCAGATGCATGACGCAATGTCTGGGGAATTTTATCAATTCCATATGTGGATGTCGACCGATTGTGTGGGACGGTATGAATCTGTTTAAGCTATCTGTCAGTTTAAATCTTTTGTAAACTTGTTTGTATGCACGTATGCGAGTGAGTTTTTATGCTGTAACGATAATACCAGGTTTATTCTTTTTGTGGGTATGTAGAAACTGTTACTAATAAGAAATGTGTCGTATACATTATGCGGAAAACATCACATGGATTTATCTATCACTTACTAAAATTGATTATTCAATTTCACAGCTTGTCTACCAATGCAACTTTCCTGTGGTCTCTCTGGTATCATTCTCTGTTATTTTAAATCTTATCTCTCGTTTTTTAATTGTCAGGATTCTTTACCTGCAGTAAAAGTAGCATTAATAATTATAGTCTACAGTTAATTGAGGAAGTACGTTCATTCACGATAAGACTTTCATGTGCACAATGTGTGGTTAGCAGTTGGCTGACTAAAGGATACTCTCACTTAATTACTTTCTGAATATTCATCTTGTGCATCTAGTTCCAGGAACAATATGCCCTCTTGACGATTATCATCAGTGCGTTCCAAAAGCCCAGCGATCGTTTGTATCTTCCGACGCTTGCAGCAAGTGTGATTGTCCACTTCAATGCTATCAACCCACATATCCATATTCAATATCGACAAGTCCTCTATCCGAGCATTTTCTCAATTACATGTCGCAAAAGTCTCAGTTCAAGGGACGGAATCTGACGATGTCGAAACTGAGCAAGGACCTCGTCTTTTTGGATATCTTCTACTCTCAGCTGAGCTACATCGACATCCAAACAAATCCAGCCTACGATCTCCTCACACTGGTGTGCGATATTGGCGGTGCTTTGGGACTGATTCTCGGAGGAACATTACTTACTATTATAGAAATTTCTCAGTTATTCGTCCAATTAATCAATGAATTTGTAACTGCTGCAAGGTTCGCTAATATGCAACGCTGTTGAAAGGCGTATTCGTGAAGCAGATTTCATGCAACTATTTCTATTTTACTTTATAGACATAGCAGTTGGAAAATTATTGTAGGTTATAACTGTTGCAACAGATTTTATTATGAACAATCTATGTACACTTTTTACAGCTAAAATGTGATGTTATACTGTATGTTGGCCAGAAAGTATATAATTAGCTTTAAGTGGTACTCTATAAGTCGTCATTTCTTCATATTCACATTATCCGATATGCATTAAACTACTTGATGTTCACTAATCTCGTGCCTTCTATGAGTGAACTTTAATAATAAGGGGATCAATTGAGTTTGTAGCCATTGGGCTGAGCTCAGAGCTTCTCATTTGAGGCGATCGATCGATCGATCTCCTTGGTCGATCGCCTAGCAAAGGTCGGGTCGATCGGTAAATCGGTCGCGCTCGATGAGTTAGACGCGCTGACTGTCTGTGGCCTGTGGGGCCCGATACGGCTCTCGACCTCGGTGCGTGATCTCGGCGTCCTGCTAGAGTCTGCTCAGATCGCTTGCGAAGATCAATCTTCGTGTGCGGAGGATGAGATCGTGCTTTCTCGGCCGCCGGTCCTCGATGCTGGAACAGACTTCCTCCTGCTATTCGATTGGCCGACTCAGTGGACTCCTTTAAATCCATGCTTAAATCACATTTGTTCGCCAGGGTTTATCCCGACTGTTGTTAGCCGTTTTGTAAAACGCCCTTTTGAAGGCATGGCCGGTTACGGCGCCATATAAATTGTCGTGATGATTATTATTACTATCTGTTCCTTCTGCTCAGTCGTTGGTGTCATTCGCTCTGACTTGACTTAACTTTTAGAAACTGCTCTTCCATCATAGGCTGCTTCTCTGTCTTGGCCGATTGATCTGATTACTTGCTTGGCTTTAGGCGTAATCAATTCATTCCCAGTTGGTAATGCACCACGGCAATAGAACTTATTAATCTGCAATACATAAAAAATCAATTTATGAAACGGACTATAGCCAAACACATGAAGGCCTATGTACAATACGCATTTATGCACGTATGTAGGCCTATGTATACATGTATGCTTGCATGCTTGTACATACATAGTGGGGCGCGGTGGTGTAGGACTGTAGGGGTATGTTCGGTGCCTTGCAGCCGGAGGGTTGCGGGTTCGAATCCACTTCAAGCCGCCGCGTAAGGACCCTGGGCAAGTCCTTCACTCGCAATTATTCATGCGCTTCGGCGTGAAACTCCGATTCAGTGTACGCGCTGTAGTCGGGAGCGCCTCTGAGTAGAAATCTTGAAGGGGCGCTATGACAAGTGCTCACACATACATACATACATACATACATACATACATACATAATTGTGCACACTAGTAGAGTGCAATTAAGACTTATCATTTCCGGTTGCTCATTCATCACTGGCTTCATCTCGTCCTTAGATGAACTGATTTGGATATACTCTGATAACGACTTAGTTCTGGTGCGCCATCGTTCATATCTCTGCGTTAAACACCGATGCGTTGTAAGCTGCCAATTACATTTACGCGTAAGGAATCTGCTGCGTTGGTCGTATCCTACCTACTGCTCTTCACGCTACTGATGTTACCACTACTCTGTGGGTCTATTCTAATACGTTCTATTCTAGCCTCAGAACTGTAATTTTTAGCCGTGCTTACGTCGGGAGCACCTCTGAGTAGTTAAAAACCTTCGTAAAACTGCAAAACTGGCAACCAAAGGCCGAAAACAACAGAAACTAGAAGTTCCTTCAGAATTGCCTCAAACGGTGCTTCCGGTATGTGCTGACATGATCGTTCGTGATTATAAGACACGAGAGGAAACAATAACTTGGTGCAGTCACAAAATTTATTACGAAGATATAATTATGCACCAATCTGGTTCCACATTGCGACAGCAAGTCACTGCATCTACCTGCTCAGAAAGCGTTCGCCATCTTCATCGAATGAATGAATTTCCAAGATAACTGTCCAAAGGTCTTCTGGAAATTGTTAATCAAGTAAGCTTAATACAACGGAATGCCTTGGACATCCTGAGAACCTTCCGCTTGCGATGTTAACCGATGACAGAAGTTATTCAAGAGAACTAGCTGCGAAGAAACAAGGCACATCCACTACAGTCAGACAGTTACGTGCACCAACTTTAAGTTTTGCTGCTATAGATGACGTTTACTTAATAATTTGGAAAGAAACCACCAGATGTGAATCTCCTCTAACAAGGCTGCTGTTAGACGATGAAATTCTGGAACTGGCAAGACCACGAACACGACTAAAACCATTATTGAATTTCCTAAGTTTCCTTGTGCTATCCAACCGTCTAAAAGATGCACCGGACTTGTAGCTGAAACGTGATCGTCTGTGTGTGATGAAATCAAAAAGATATACTTATAAGGGCCAGACTAGAATCAAGAAACTTTTTAAAAGTTTGTTACAAAATCAGATTTTCGAGCAATGGGGCCGTCCATAAAGTACGTCACGCTATTTTTGACCATTTTTACCCCCCTCCCCCCTGTCACAAACGGTCACAAAACTCGGACCGCCCCTAAAGTACGTCACACTTTCGAATAGTGATTAAATAATAAAAAGGAAACAAAACAATTTGACTAAAAAAAAGACTAGTACTATTAAAAGAACCGCTAGTGGATATTAAAGTAAAAAAGCGTGCACGGTGTAATTTCGTTTTAATATACGATGACATATGAATTTAAGTGGGTATTTATTAGATAATACAATGGCTTGGTATCATAATATATTTTAAAGAATGACGTAATATAATTGTCTATAAGTTCATGATAATAATGATTAAATTATTATGAATATTACCTCTGAATCCTCAAAATTTTGTATTATAATAATTACTATATATATATGTAAAAATTAAATTCAGAATTTATCGCTCAGTGACATAATTATGCAGCGGACAACATAGAAATAATAATACTTCCGAAAGCAAGGCTAATACATAAACAAGGCTTCGCAACAGCATTATTACTAGCGCTCCTAGCGAGAGGAATCGTGAAAACACATTCAGGAGATATGCATTTCATGCTATTTTGACATAAAACTAATTAAAATGTTTCAGAAAATTTTTGAAAATTATTTTTAAAGCTACGAAATTCTACTAAAAAAATAAATTATAAATAAAATAAAATAAAATAAATGTGTGACGTCACACATGGCCTGACCCCTCCCCTGTCACAAACTGTCACACTTTCTTAAACCCCCCCCCCTGGAGCGTGACGTACTTTATGGACGGCCCCAATGTAGATACGTTTGAAAAGTGAATCAAGGTAACTAACAGATAAATTTTCAGCAACGTTTCTAATGAAACCAATTAAGCTTACAGTTGCAAAACTTGCATTAGTTAGTGTTTATGTGAGAGTAACTCTGTATCGTGTCGTATCGTATTTAAGTATTTGTAAAGCGCCTCTCGTAGGGTGAATCGTTCAGAAGCGCTCCCATTGTGCCAAGCCCCGCGAAAATAAACAGGTTTTGAGAAAAGCGAAGGAAGAAGAGAGACTGCCAGAGAGAATTTCAGAGCGAACAGACGGAGAAAGCGCATTCCAAAGAGAGGGACCAATTGAAGCAAAGGAACGAGCCTGAGCCATAGCAGTTCTACTACGGGGAACCAAGAGGTCAAGTCTATTGCAGGAACGAAGTGGACGGTTGGAGGAAGCTGAGTGAGGCCGAAGTATTATATATACTAATATCTATAATACTTATATTATATATAATACAGTATACGAAGTATACTGTAGGCCTATAGTTCCGTATATGTTGCATTTCTGTGAATTCCGCAAAAGCGAATCGTTCACGTACTGATTAACCAGTAACTTACTTGAACGATTTGCTTTTCCGTAATTCACAGAAAGGCAACATTCACTGTATAGCGCGAAAACTGTTGGAATGTGGTACATTCCTTCGTTCATTCCTTCCTTCCTTCTCTACGATCTTCTTTTCTTCATTCAGTTAATCAGTCACTCACATTCTGCCAGTCAGTGACTCACTCACGCTCACATTCTCTCTAACTCAATCAGTAATTCATTCATTTATCCATCAATTGAATTTCAATTCACACATTCACACAAAAAGCAAAATCAGCTCGCCGGTTACATTAGCTAATGAAATGATGATTTAATATGAGTCATTCCTCAGTTTAGTCAGACGAACCAATGATTTAAAGAAATCACAGACATGTTATTCGTACAGAACGTTCTGTTCAGCACGAAGTCTATGATTTCTGTAAATATTTTCAAACGAAATGCCAGAAGTCGAACCAGAGAAATATTTATTGGCATACATCTTAAAACAATTTCGTAGATTAGGGATGTCATTTGGAATATAATTATAATATCATTCGGGTAATGGAAGGCATAATGTCAATCAGAACGAGTTCATATTAGTGGGCATTAGTGGGCATAAATTTTCGATCCAAAATGTGATCATTACCTGTATAATCAAAATTAATATGACCATTACAGGAGCCATTTATTTTGGAGACTTTACCTTTGAAGATTGTGTTCTCGAGAGGACCGTTCGTTGGAAGGATGGTCTGTTGCAGACGGTGGACAAGAGGAAGGACGACTGTAGAAGGATGAACTCGAAATGAAGCTGTGACTGAATTGAAGGAAGTTGGGGAAACACTCAACTTCTCCTTGCTGTCGTCTTCGTAAATGTAATTATATAATGGATAAGTTGCACGCCGTATGATAATGAAGGAAACCGCAGAAATATTTAGAGACGTTAGGTGTGTACAAGTTTAGGTAGTGGCGTGTGTTGAGGTCGTTGTTCCTTGTTAGTTCCGGTCTCATGGGATGTCGTAGATTTCTCTCCGTTTTCGGATGATACTTGTAAATCGAACGAGGGGCATTGGGTCTCTTCGAAGTTTGCTAGTTCCATCGCCAGGTTGGCTGACACTTGTATTCTTCGTCACTTTGATGACTGTATATTTTGACATGCATACAACGCATTAAAGTTCGTTTTATCTTAAGCCCTATTATGCTGTCTCCTTCCTCAGACACGGAGCTAACATGTACATTGTTTTCGTACGGCGTGTAGTTTGAGCATGCTGCAGCAATACAAATTAGAGTCATGTGGATAATCGCAGCCGATATCTTTAGCCATAGGTTGCGTTCTATGTATTGATTTGTTGTGTACGGAATGTGCTAGTGGTGTGTTCGGATCTGCTCCAGGTACTCTCAAGTTCTCAGTTATTCATCTAACTTGTCGTTGATATTTTTGCTTCAGGGCAATTTTTTTTATCCTATCATGATTGTGATTAACCCTTTGGAAGTGAGTTGAAGCATTGGAACGTTTTAGGTGAGGTGGGGTATGACATACCCCAATACATATTTTTCAATTGCAAGTCGCAATATCAACTACACAACATTAATTGTGAGCTAAACTATAGTTTTGTAACCAATTATCAGCTAAACTGGTGATTATGAGGAGCAAATAAATGTTTTCAATCATACTCGAAATGGCCAGCGCGGTACGCTCAAAATCAAAGCGGCCCTCTGCAATGGCATCTTCATGGCCCTTGAAACATGTAACTTTTGCAAAACGTGACATTGGCTAATACCTGTATTAACCCGTTTTTGCCCAGTGTTCCATTATTGGAACATTTTGCAAATACTTTCCTTACTTGTAATTTAGCGCTATATAGTGAATAAGCTTATAAATAATCACCTGCCATTGTAAACAGTATTTCTAAGATATATCTATCGAATAGTTGTCAGATACGGTCTTTATCAGCACTTTTGTGTAAAGAAATTTCGACAAATTTCGACGAAAAGGTACATATAATATAAAATTCAAAAGAATAAAGATCTTTTAGAAGTTGCTGTTTTTGGTACTCTAATATCACTTATATTCCATGGTTCCCATCGAAAATGTCGCGAAGAAAATGTCGCGTTAAAAATGTCGCGGACAAAATGTCGCGGATATAAATGTCGTTGATATATAATGTCGCGGATACAAATGTCGCGGATAAAAATGTCGCGGTTAAAAATGTCGTTGATACATAGTGTCGCGGATAAAAATGTCGCGGATAAAAATGTCGCCGTTCACAATTTCGTCGCGTCTTGTTTACTATCTGCTCTATTGAGCCAGCAATGTCTTTGACCTCAAAATTAGCGAAGCGTGATACCTCGAAGTCGAAATCTTTTGATGTCAAACATATTTCGCGTCTTGTTTGTCTTGCCTTGAATCGAATACGAACATTCTAGTACGAACATTATAGTACGAACATTCTATTTTTTAATACGAACATTGTAGTACGAACATTGTAGTACGAACATTCTAGTAGGCCTACGAACATTCTAGTAGGAACATTATAGTTTTTTAATACAAACATTCTATTCTCTATACGAACATTCTAGTAGGCTGTAGTACGAACATTCTAGTACGAACATTCTAGTAGGAACATTATAGTTTTTTAATACTTTAGTTTAGTATATCGTATATCGTTCTTAATAGTTTAGTCTTCGTATATCGTATATTGTCTTCGTATATCGTATATCGTTCTTAATAGTTTAGTATTAAACGGTCAAAGTTAAAAATTGTCTTCGAATTTCGTTCTTCATAGTTTAGTGTTATAGGCTACTGTCATACGGTTCCCAGTATGGTGAAAATGTCGCGGGGAAAATATCAACGACATTTTTATCCGCGACATTTTTATCCGCGACATTTTTATCCGCGACATTTTTAACGGCGACATTTTTATCCGCGACATTTTTATCCGCGACATTATATATCAACGACATTGTTATCCGCGACATTTTGTCTGCGACATTTTTACCGCGACATTTTCTTCGCGACATTTTCGATGGATACCATATTCCATGATAGGGCTAATTTTAATGTGTTTGTGCAACTAACTTTAATTTGGACTTTTTGCAATTATATTGTATGTTCCATTATTGGAACACTGGGCATAATGGGTGCAACATTTTCTCGTTACCGGCTCTTATATTGCATTTCACAATGAAATTTAGCTTGGTTTAGCGAACTTACTCGCATATAACGATAAGTTTTTTGAGTTTGCATCATCATCCATACATACATACATGCTTACATATATACATACATACATGCATACATTCATACATACATACATACATACATGTCATGCACACCAGAGCGAAGAAGATAGTGCTGAAGAAAAAACTGGTGAAACCCTGAACATTCTGAGCTTCAAGGATTCTGTTCTTCAAGGATTTGGTTCCAAGTGCCAGTGTGGTTCTGGCCGGCATTCCCTTCCACGATAATTTTCTTCGCTTGTTTGCAGAGAAAATGGTCATTTTTAGAATATTTTTCTGTTCTTTGTCTGAACTAAGGCACAAGTATACTGAATATGGGCCCCAACTCTTTATATACAGCACTGTGATAGCAGCTAGAACATTTGTGCTTGGTTATTTCACTTTAAATAATCATAGCTGTACTTGGTGGTGTTGGCGTGGATTATGTTATTGTCTGACCCCATAATGTGCCCAGTGTTCCAATATTGGAACATAGGAACAAAATCAAAATAAATGAAAAATTAAGGTGGCATGGCTATTCTGGCATCAAACTGTGTAACATAAATCAAAATGAAGCAAAAATAAAATTTGGGCAAAAATGGGTTGATGGGTAAATTTTGCATCGATGCAAAACTATAATATCTTTTATCTTATATCTGCAATATCTTCTATTATCGCCCATTTTCCTCTGCACTGAGCCATTACTTTTTTAATTAATTAAAATCACATGTAGGCCTATACGAACAATTATAATTTCAATTTAATATGCAACAAAATAGGATGGCGACTGTTTGAAGTTTCTAATTGCAGTTTGAGGCATTAGAGCGTTGAAAGCTTCTCTTATTCGTAAATCGATAAGGTTACGATAAGAACTATACTCAAGGAGTATAAGAACAGAGCTGCGAAGTAAGATTCAGTCGAAGGAATCTTAATCGAACGGAGTTAGACGTCGTGTCGATTTCGGTAGTGATTTAAATCTACGTTCGTGGTTTAGTTCGTCGGAACTTTCCTTGAACTGGACGATTGGATTAACGTCGATAGTGAGGTGAATTCAAGAGCGAAGAGGTACTTACAAGTCATCCATGAGTAGAACCCTTGAACAGGCGCTATATAAATTGATTGATTGATTTATTTATTTATTGATATTATACTTCATTCTAAGAAGATGCAATACAATGTGGATTCTACGCTTTACAGAAGAAACTCACTCACCAATTCAAATAAAGACGTGATCGTCGTCATCGTCGTTCTACAGTGAAGACTACGCTTATTCGAAGTCAAGACTGTTGGGGTTGTACAGCAGTGACTACAAAGATATCTACGTGGGAGGTATTTAGTTTCCCTTAAGGCTTAATACCATGTAGACTGCGCTGGTTTAAGTAAGGATAGATTAAAGTATTAAAACGATCTTAATAGATTACCCTAGACTAGAAAACGAGACCATATTTAAATAATATTTAATTAGTTTGACAATTTCACATCAATTAATATTCAAACTTGAAATGTGTTGGATTGATTTCATTGGTTGAACTATATAACTTGACATACATTCAACCAATTACAATGGATATAAACATTAAAGGTAACACGTGCACACGATCGGTGCATACCAGAAAATAGATGAATATCTATTATTAGGGGACCGTTACAACGAGATTATTTTTACATGATAACGGAGTAGGCTAATACATAAATCCTTGGGACAAGTCTAAAAAAATTCTTTCAAATATATACTGAAAATCCGGTTCACCAAGTTGTATTTTAAAACATACACGATCATATAATACATGCATGTAAAACACGTGACATTTTTAGCTTAATACAAATCATTTTGAAATTGCAGACTAATGCAATAAGTACTATAGCCTAGGGATTGTATCGGAGTGGAACATTTTAGATTCAAAATAAAATAAAATTGTAATAAATTACTTTTTTTGCTTTGCATTACTTTCAAATATCTTAAATTGTAAGACTCATCAAAAACATTTTAATATCCACACTTAGCATGATCAGACTATGTATCGTTTTTCGAGAAATGACCGGGGACAACTGAATTGTTAATTTATGCATTTGCCGGAAAAATGACTCATTTACATACATGGCTATGACTAATAGCCTCTCCCAATAAAGCTTATTTCCTGGATTTTCCATTTCTATGTCTCGGTCTGTCTAACTCCAATTAATTTTGCACATTTAAACTGATTTTGAGATCTTGATATCTTATGGCTATTGCAACAATTATTTTCATTTTCAGAGCACAGATGCTATAATAAAGTAAAACTGTCACATAGATAATATAACGACTGTGAATAATGATAATGAAATTAAAATCTGTTACCTGCTACTGGTCTAGTTCGCTGTAATATAATATCGGTAAGAGCGTATACGGCTGAGTCTCAGTCGCCTTTGTGTGCGAGAGCGCCTATTCAAACGGGCAAGCAGTAGCGAATGATCTCACCCGATTAGTTCAGTGAAAAATTAGCAGGGTCGAGGCCATTTGCGGTCACTATATAAAATCGATTATTTTAACATTTACATTTACTAAAGGTTGTTCCCATTTCTTCCAGCAGTTCACGATTTTCAGACCATGTGAGTGAATATTGTTCACTAAATTACAAAGCGATCACTACATTTTGTTCAAGTTTCTCGTCAATCGATTGATCTGTAGGTTTTATTTAGTGACGCCTTCAGTACTGTCACTGCACCTGTTCCTTGGGTCGTAGGTCCCTACTCAACTGTCTGCAGCGCTACTCATAATATCTTGTACGAAATAACGTTGAATATTTCGACATCAACGTACGCGCGTATCCGTTGTTCTCAATCGGGGTTCCTTCTTCAAAAGAATGTGTATTACACTAAATTAGGCCTACACAGTTTTCCCAAGCTACAATTGACGGTTAGGCCCTATCACAATTTCTTTCATCTCATCGAAGTCCGAGCTACAAATTAGTGGCACATATAACGTAAAATTAAAACTACCTTATGCATTCAAGTGACGTCTGGGCATCAAAGGGTTGCCAGACGTCCGGCAAAAGGAGGACATGTTCTCCTTTTTGACATCATGTCCTCCGTCCGGCAGGCAAAGCTAAAAACCTGGAAAATGTCCGGCTTTTTGCATATTTCCTGTAGGCCTATTGGGCTATTGCTCTTATTTTATGACAGTGTTTAACGACTTTACACGCGCATGTTGTCCTACTTGGGGAAAACATGCTGACTCTGTGAATGGAATCATTCTTACAAAGTACAATATGAATAATGTTTCTTGAGAGAAGTTCTATGCATATGTTATTGGTAACGAGGAATTGCTGCGAAGAGTTGGCTCCTCATAGAAATAAATAAATAATAATAATAGCTTAATCTTTGTTCATTATTTCAAACGCAGTCTGATTACAATTAATAGTGTGAATGGATGATCACAAGTTATTACTGGAGTCGAATTTTACTATTTGGCAGCCATGAAGGTGCCCATCACGTCCTACTGCTCATTTTACCAACGCCATCTGGCGAATGAAAGGTTCAGTCAACCTTTGGGGTAGCGGGAAACGATCCCGCGTTCGTGCCGATATTCTGCTCTTCGCGCCATTACTCTAACCCACTCCCAATACTAAATACTGTGCGTAATCAAGAAGGTGCGATTGCTTAAATATAAGTACTTTGCAACATTATGATAAAAGAACCTCAATTGATTTCCTATGCAGCTTTCCAGCTTGACTTCGTTTCTTGGTTACTTGGGAGACCCTCTGACTCCGAAGTCCGGAGTCAAACATTAAACGCGCCCCCCTTTGTCCTCGTTTCCGACTTTCTGTGTCCTCCTTTGGCTACCCTTGTATCTGGCAATCTAGGCATGCCTGAACGATATACATTGCATTGAGCCATACACTAACATAATTCGCTTGTTACTAAGCTGGAGTCTTGCGCTTAGCTTTGCGGTAGCGCTTTTGAAATGTGGAGATTATGATTACGAGTAGAGATAAGGCCAGAAGAGTTGATCTCTATCTGCAAGATTAAACAAGGCAACGATGTATCCTACAGGGAAGAAAAGAAATTAGACCTATCTAATCGGGATTTGTTAACTATAATAAAAGGCGGTATTGAAATGCAATTCGTTCATGGTGAAGAAATGAACACAAGAGCTTGCTTCTGACATCTGGATTCTGATATCGAACAGCATGTGGCCTGGATATCAGCACAGAATAGAGACGACTGACAACCAACTGTAAAATGCAATCCAGAGAAGGCCGGAATAAGCCATAGAAAACGACGACGTCGTCGGTCATCATGGTTACCGCTCTGCTGATTCGGTTGAGTCCTTGAAGACTAACGCAGAGACTTACCTGTTCACCAGGGCTTCTTACTCTGATCGATGTTTCAGCTGGTCTTGTGGGCGCCTTTGTTCAACCTAGGCTTGTTCCGTTAATGTTATAAATCTCTGTGGGTGCCCTTGTAGAGGCATGGATATGTTACGGCTCCATGGAAACTGTCGTTGTTGTTATTATTATTATTATGACAACGACGTCGTCGACGACGACTACGATGAAAATGATGATGATGATGATGATGATGATGATGATGATGATGATGATGATGATGATGATGATGATGATTATGATGATGATGCGTAGTGCACTATAATGATCCGATTGTGACATGAATATTCAAATGCTCTGCCAAATGCTTCAATTAATGTAATTTGATGACAACTGACGACAACACAAAACAGCGACCAATAAATGAGACCACTGACAATTAATTAAAGTTGCACTAAAATGTTAAACCCATCATCGATCAGTTCCTTTGGACGAACGCTGGGCCACGTACGAAGCGATATAGGGACCTTTCTAGGATTAATTCTAACGATGCGTTTCATAAATTAAATATTTATTACTAATCCACAGCGCATTGTTTATCCAGTTTCTGTTTTGTTCTGCCTCTGTATTGAGGGTTCAGCCCCTCCATTCTTGCACGAGTTCTGCTGCTCCACTACGCGCGTCCACGGTCGCTGCTCTATCCGCTCAGCTGCACAAGCTCAACTTATTGTCTCTCGCTCGTAGACTGCTATCAGGAAACGCCGCGCCTTCTCATTGGTTGGCCCTGTGCTCTGGAATGAGCTCACTACTACTCTTCATCTAAGCTTAATACCTATTGGTTACTCTGCCTCGCTCTCGACTACCCTAGAGACTGTTCTCGTCAACTGGAGTTGGACTGGGAGAGCTCCTGCGTTGGCAACTTTGAAAGAGCGATAGGCCTATTATAAAATTGGTGATATAAAGAAATATAAAATTGCTGTAATAAAGAAAGGTGATAATCAAATTCTGGCTCTTGCACCTGGCTTGCATACAAACGTCGTAGCTGTATTTTGCCCAAAGCTGCTTACATTTTATGTAAATGCCATTCGCTTATGTAAACTAACATAATTGCATAAATTAACGTTCAATTTAACATTGTCTAGGTACATTGACTCAGGAATTAAATTATAAAAAATATGCACTTCGCAGAAATTACACTCTGCAGAAATTCAATAGTGGTAGATAGCCTACATGCTATTAATGCGCCTTGAAGTAAAACTTTATAGTTGGAATAGACCGAAATGACAGTCGTATTTCGATCTCATGCTTTCAAAATTTCCAAGAAAAATAGGAACGACAACCCACAACAATTCAAATTAACTCCAAACTGAAAATCTAGCAAAGAAGAAACTTCAGACCGAAAATAGCATAGACCGAATTTTACAGATAACTCACTGTAAAAGTTTGCTCTATTCAGCATCTATACAGCGCTCGAAATTAAACTTGGGCTTCTCGCTTAATTTTTAGAGTATAGAGCTGTAGACATTTGGATTATGAGAGTGCGGTCATTTAGCTTTGCAATTTTTGAACGTAGAGATATCCTTTTCAAATCGATAATCCTGTATAGGCAACTGTGGTCGGGAGCGCCTCTGAGTAGATATCTTGAAGGGACGCTATATAAATATCTGAAATGAATGAATATTGGACTGGTCTTCTAGATACGGAGCTGATTAAGGATTGATGTTGTTGCCCAATCAATGACATGTGCATTAGGGTGGAGTGAAAACAGCCGAAAATATATTTTCTTGCAAAAGTTTTATAATAGTGTAAATTTACTTCAAAATATTTTTCATTTTGCTTAGTATATATTGGCGGTCAAAGTTTTAAGTAATAAATTCTTTTTAAAGACGTCCATGTAGTGCACTTTTCTTTAATAACGGCCAAAGTCTTAGATCGACATGCCATAATTATAAGATCGGAGAGCTCCGGAAATCGCATCTGGTGTGCCACAGGATAATGGACTCGTAAGGCCTAATGAGTGCAACATCACTGCCAGGAACAAAATCAGGAGAGAACGAAAGAAGTACCAAAGCTCAGTTCAGTCAGGATGTGCCCCAGTATGACTGTGAGTGTTCGTGCCTTGGGCGTTTATTTAACGGTTGAAAGGACAGAACCTTAAAAAATTCCAAAAAACTATTGACGTTTTATAATGTAGAAACTCAGGCATTCAGATCAATGAACGAAAAGAGTCATTTCAGGTAAAAAAATCTTCGAATGCTATCCTACAGGATATTAATTTGACAACCTATCCTCTTTGCTGCATGGTGCATGACTGCATGACTGCATAATTGAGCCATGGGTTCATGTATAGAGTATTGCATTTCAGCAATACTTTGCTGTGACACAACATAATTGTCTATATGCGATTTTTACCTAAAAAATCAGAATTTGAAGTATTGCATCAATGGTTGAGGGTCGAAGATATCATTTAAAATTTAAAATATTTGGTGTATTTTTTTCTCTACCCAAGATGCAAATTTTTCCAACTATTAAAATTTCATTTATAGAAAAATTCACTCCTCCCTAATGTGCATTAGGTATTGAAGCAATAAAAGCAACCAATCAATAATACTCTATACTTTCTTTGTAGAACAATAATATCTATCTGAATAAAGCCAAAACACACACATGTGTATGAATATAATTTTATTACGTGTGCATGCTGGTTGCATGTACCAAGTAGCTACAGTGTATGTACGTAAGTATGAATGTTTGCATGCATGCATGTATGTATTTAGTCATACTTAAATACGTGCATAAATAGGCATTCATTATATTGTGCATAGGCTATACTATGTGTTTATATGCATGGATGCATGTCCGTGAGGAAGCTATGTTCACACGTATGTATGAATGCATCTACGCATTCTACGATGATTATATTATATCAGTCAATCAATCAATCAACTTGTTTCATTGCTCACCAAAGAACGGAACATTGTAATACCATGAAAGTGTTAAACAAATACATGAATCTTTCTAGTGGATACAAAGGGGAAGTCCATCTGAAGATCCCAGACAGGCCTGTTATGTTGATGGCGACTTTACAAGTGTTCAAGCAAATTAACTTCTGTAATCAGTAAAGTTTCTCATATAGTGTGTATGCAAGCATGTGTGTATGTATAATTGTATATATATTTTATATATGTATGAATGTACAATTGTACATATGTCGACTGTATAGAGGAAAAGTATTATGTCCAACTTTTTCCAATATCAATGTTTATAGCTTTTCTGATAGGCAATGTCATAATGCTTGAGAGCAAAAACAGTTATCTGTCCTGCTAGAGGCTTTTTCATGGAATATTATACAAGTTACAAATGTTGTATGTCATCTTCTGAAGAATCCACAGAGCACAGGTGTAGTATACCCACAAAAGTGAGCACATAGACTATGTTTAAATAAGTTTACATGTATATTTTTTTCTAATTTACTTATTTACAGGTTTGCTGAACACTATCGTAGCACAAAAACACAGTTACCATACTTGGTAATGAACACAATAATTATGTCAATGTTTTAAAGATTTTTTAGAGCACAAATGTTGTATGTGCATTTTTAGACACCCCTCCCTAGCAATCGTGGCTTTTTCATGTTATTCCTATGTCATATAATACCAGTGCTGTGTATAGTCTGAAGACCTCTTTAAAGAAGTATTCAATGACGTAAAGAAATTATGATAATGTCACGATATTATATTTATTATATGCATTTGAAATTTAAAATGCAGTTTCCTCGAAAGTTTGAAATTTGGACATAATACGTTTGTCTTCTATACAGTCGATGTATGTATGTATTCATGTATGTATGTATGCATGAATGTATGTATTAGGGTGTCCCAAAACTACATAGACTTTTCAAATGTCTTGATGGCCAACCTCTAGAAAGTTTAGGACTAGTTATTATATTGCACGAAATTACAGCTAATTATATTAACTTTTAAAGACTCTGAGTTAAGCTTTGTATAGCTGAATCATACTCATTTACTTACCATTGAGAGAAGTTTTATCCCAGAGTATCTGAGGCACTACAAGCAATTGAGAAGTGATTTATGTGTCTATGACGGGGTTTTCCCGGTAGAAGAAGTGGAAATAAGATATTTCTAACATTGTAGGACAATCGGACGACCTTCACTTTCAAGATCATTTGGCATCTAGTGTCAAATAATAATATTTCGATATTGGTAAAGATGAATTTGTTGCCCAAGATAGGCTCAGGGGTGTAGGATTTCCAAGACAGTTATAAACAACATGATATGACCATCGCATGACTTTGTAGTTCAAGGTCAGTCGACCTGTTATGGGTAACCTTTGGCCTTACGGGAACTACAAGTGATGTAAAACAATAATTCCTGGCATCCATATGATATTTTTCAGGTCTTGAATTCCAAAGAAATATACTGAACAGAGTTATAATCAGCATCATATGCCCAGTGCGTGACTGTAATCGTAATCGTAATCGTAATCGTAAACTCGGAACTTCTACAGCGCCCACAAAAGCGAAGTCGCGGGAACCAGATTATTCACAGGCGCTCAATCAAAACAAAATCGATAGGCAGGGGGTCAAAATCCAGAGAGTCAGGCAGGCAGACAGGCAGGCGGCTAAGGTGGATGGTGTTTGGTGTTCAGACGGCGAGGTAGGCAGGGAGAAGTGTTGGATTCAGGATAGGATTTGTCAAAAAGCAGTGTTTTCAGTTTCGAGTGAAAGACCTGTGGAGAGATAGAGAGAGGTGGAGTTTTGGTGACTTCGTAGGATGGGTCAGAGATTTTTCGTAGTGCTGGCGGAAGTTTGTTCCAAAGAGGTGGAACAGCTATGGCTATGGAACGATTTGAAAATATTAACGATGAGGTGACGGAAGGGCGGAGCAGTGTTAGGGAGGAGGAGGAGCGGGTTGAACGAAGTGGCTGGATCGTGAACAACTGACGGAGATAGGAGGGCTGGGAGGTTTGAAGTGTGTTGTACGTGAGTGAGATGATTTTGTATTCTATTCGTTCAGGAATTTTGAGCCAGTGGAGTGATTCGAGAACAGGAATGATGTGATGGTATTTGGGGATTTTGGTGACAGCACGGGCTAGAGCATTCCGAATTGCTTGGAGGCGGTTTATTTGAGTGATATCAAGGTTTAGAAAAAGAGAATTGCAGTAGTCTAATTTAGCGTGAACTATAGATGTGGCTATTGTGGATGCAGTTTTGAAGTCAAGCATAGGGCGGATTCTACGGAGGTCACGGATATGCATGAAGCAAGAGCGAGAAAGATGGGAGATGTGATCGGCGAAGCTGAGGTTTTGGTAAAACAATTACACCAAGGTTGCGGACAGGAGAATTTGCAGTGAATGTGTGGGTAGGTGCAGAGTCAAGGTTGATGGAAATAGATGGATCTGGGATTTTCTTAACCCTCAGACTACCAGAATATTTTTGATACACTGAGTACCAGTGGGGTCAAAAATGACCCCAACACAATTTTTACAATAAGTTCTTTGTTTTTTACATTTTTATTTATTGCCATGAAAACAAATATTAGTAAAGTATTTGGAACATGATTAGGCTGTTGAAATGAATAAATTTTTAATTTAATATTTTCAGATTAGTGTTCAAAGTGTTCGAGTGTTCTATGTTCAAAACTAGTATTTACAATATCCGGTCATTACAGTTACTGTTTACAGTTTATGCAGGTATACTCGGCAAGAACGACATAATTGCGCTAACTTTTTGCACAGATTATAGGCTATTCGACTTCTTATCATTTTCTTATGATTTTGTCCACTTGTCAAATAAGTGCAAGTTGTTTAGGATATTGACTTTCTATTCTACGTACCACATCGTCAAATCTAAGGGTACGTGATAATTTCTGTAACAGATTTCTAGTCATGCTGTCGCTGAAACAACGTCTAAACTCTACATTTTTGCTGTACTGCTTCATTTCTAGGTTTGTCAGATATATCACTCTATGTTTCACCATAAATGGCACTGCCTTCCTTATTTATCCACTTCCGTTTCCTTTAGAATTGTTTTTCACAACTAGTTTGAACCTGTTAGCAGACTGTCAACATTTTTTGGCAATAAATTTACTAAGTAAACAATATATAATAGTTTATATTTGTTAAAATACATTTAAAATCAATGTTAGCTCAATAAAAAAATGCATTTTGTTATTTTTACATATGTCAGAATTATTCAGTTTACACTGGGGTCAAAAATGACCCCACTGGTACTCAGTGTATAAATGCTATACCAGCGCCATCTGGTGATAGAAAATGTAAAATAAAACTTGGAATTTTGTACAAAACAGGATTACCTATAAAGTCATAAAATTTCATTGAGATATCTCTTATGGGGGGTGAGCAGCACTAGTGCAAACTACCTCTGGGGTCATTTTTGACCCCACTGGTAGTCGCAGGGTTAAGTTGCTCACGGAGGCCTATAAGTATAAATTAAGTTTTAGAGGGGTTCAGGCACAGGAGATTTGATGATTTGTAGTTCAGGGTCCATTGACATGGAATGTTTAACCTTTGTTTCTCCGGAACTACAAGTGCTAGAATGGTTTTCTTGATTTCTATTAATTTTTAAAGTTCAAGGTCACTTGTCGACCAAACGTAGTTGTTTTTGGTTTCTCGGGAACTGCAAGCAATAAAATTATGATTGTCGTTTTTCTATAGTGAAGGCATTATAGCTCTTTCCCATATAGGAAACGTTCTACGACTTTCCAAGGTCATATGAACTATTACAAACCAATCAGCGTGTTACTTGATATCTCATGGAATGTAATTACCGCGGAGTTGCAATCAGCACTACTTGTAGCCAAAAATCTTGTTCTAGACACCAAGAAAACCTTTCTAAGACTTGCTAGTAGGCTAGCTATGGATATATAAAAGGTCACTGGGAGCTCCACGGCGAGTGACGTCACGTGATCTGTGAAATATAAATATTACAGTGTCGAAAATGGACTGTTCTAATTTCTTTTTGTAGTCGATAACCCTAGTCTGCAGACACCGATATATTTTTCCAAGACTTCCGGCTGTTTGGAAAGGAGTGGTTACTTCAAAAGTCACGGTGAGTGACATTATGTAACGTATTTGGATGAAGTAACTGCCAAGGGGTTCAAAGTTTTTATGTGAATCCTCTTTACGACACCAAAATGACAAAATGACTGTCTAAAAACATTTTGTGCAGAGTTTCAGCAGAAATTTATTATTTCTAAATTAACAATAAGAGACAACAACAAAAACATTTTTCGTAAACCCAGATTACATGTATTGTATGCCTATCAATTTATCTAAAGCTGAAACTCTGTACTAAGTTACTTGTTAGAGTCTTCTAATGCGCTCCGGTCAGTGCCGTCAATATCAGGCCTACCCAATTACAATAGCGCTTCAACGTGCTGAAAACGCTAGAGGTACTAGAACTTTCTCTAAACCAGGAGCACAGTCACCTAGTGGAGCATTCAATTGAACAAGCCATCAAAGAAGTAGCAGCCATGTGTGAGACTGTTCAAGTGAATAGTCTGATATCTGCCATTGAAGAACAGTTGAAGGTGTCCATTCCAAAATTTATCACTTTCTATGATGGAGTCTGAGAGTGCACTTTTAACAGAAATACCAAGGCTGAGAAGGCATCTGAAAGCAGCAGAGATTAATGTGGAAAGCGCCAAAGACTGGGCAGTACTAGACGTTTTGACATTCATAACTGAACGGGACTGCATGAAATCTCTCCCAGCCCTTTCACTAAGCCTAAGATTATATAAGCTTCAGGCATCTTTCATTGCCCTCCACAGTCCATTAATATTTTATTTTAATTTTGTTACTGCTGATCTGATGGTAAATGATTAAAATAAGAAATAGGCTAAAATTGAAAATATGTATCTGTAATTTTATTTCTGATAGTTGTTAATTTCATTCTTATTACCATTACATTCTGTTATATACAGGAATTACGATTTACGGGTTAAATTAGTAAACAAATCATTAGTAAGGAATCTGCATAGTCTGGAAAGAGAGGGTGTTCATGGGCTGACACCATGAGTTACCACACCAGGTGACACCAACCCTAGTGACGCCACTGATCCTTTTAAGACCAATACTTTAAAAGAGAAACCATTGATCTAACGTAATGTCAACTATATGAAGTCAAAATGTGACGGCATGTCACATGGCGTCATGCAACAGTAATAGTATAAAACAAAAACTTAAAATGATTGTCTACAACTTGTAGTCAAACATTTTCAGGAAAGGAAAGGAATTTTGAATATCTCTTCTCGTTTAAAAGTTATGCATTGAATACCGCTATGTTGGTAAACTTTCAACACAGGCTATTGCATGAGGGGATTCGAAATTTCAAAAGACTTTGAGCTAAGTCTAAATCATGTTCCATTTTTCGGTAACTTTTCATTTGTTACCAGTATAGCCAGGAGTTTATAGGTTGACCATTGATTATATTAGAGAACTTTGTTTTTTGGACACTCTAGTATGTATAGCCTACATAGGCTACATATAAGTAAGTACAAAAGCATCCATTCATTCCCTCAATCTGGAATTTATATAGCGCCTCTTCAAGAAAACCACATATTTACCTTTATCGGTGCAATAAGAGGCGAATGTCTGACGTCAGGTGACGATGTGTGTGTGTTTTGTCGTCGTCAAATAGTTTCCTTCCGCAAACGTTGAAATGACTTCACCGTCTTCCTTCAAGTGATGTTACAGTTCGACCCTGTGTATGAATTGCTATTGGATACGCAATGTGCATGCAGAATTGCCTTCGGTTGATGATGGGGGGTTTCTCCTTAGTGGAAGAATAACAGTAGATTGATAATTATACGTGGTCTACCCGTTAAAATTCTGAGAGTTATAGCCTACCTGTATTCTGATCGTGAGGCGAACGCGTAGGGAATTCTCTGTGTGCTTTGTAAGACCAGAACGTTTTGGCCCTCCATCTACACCGGATCGATAATTCTTCCTGTGTCGACGACCATCGGACGTAGGCCCCTACGTTCCCTTTCGTCTATTAACGCGTGCCGGACTAGTATTGTATTTAGCGTCTTGATATTAGACAGCTCCATTGCTTATTATAGTAATTGCTAATTAGCTTTTTTGTTCTCAATGGTCTTAGGAATAATATTCTATCAAATTAATTACATGCAAAGAGACGCTTTTGTTATTCGTTAGCTATTTGGCGAATAGAAAAATATAATGCGCTGAAAGGCAGCCATGGATTTGAAATGAGGCAGAACGAGTCATCATTTTATGGAAGACTGGAGGAGCGGAGGTAAGGAGGAAGCGAGACAGATAGAGGCAGGAAGAAAGGTAGACAGGGAGGGAAGCAGAGGCATGAGAGAGAGAGAGAGAGAGAGAGAGAGAGAGAGAGAGAGAGAGAGAGAGAGAGAGAGAGAGAGACAGAGACAGAGACAGAGACAGAGACAGAGACAGAGAGAGACAGAGAGACAGAGAGAGAGAGACAGAGAGAGAGAGACAGAGAGAGACAGAGAGAGACAGAGAGAGAGAGAGAGAGAGAGAGAGAGAGAGAGAGAGAGAGAGAGAGAGAGAGAGAGAGAGAGAGAGAGAGAGAGAGAGAGAGAGAGAGAGAGGGAGGGTGGGAAGGGGAAGGGTCAGAAGGAGTGAAATACAGGGAGAGATCAGGAAACGATACAGGAAGGAGGTAAGGAGGAACGGAGGAAGGAAGGAAGGGAGGAAAGGAGATGCAGCGAGGCTAGGAGGGATGGAGGCATGGAAGCTGGTAGTGAGGTAGGTAAACAGATTGATAGGCTCGAGGAAGGTAATCTTGAGCTTTTGTGAGACTAACTACTAGACTTCGAGTGCCCTTTCTTCTAAATATCCTGCAAGCAGAGCTTCTCATTTGAAAAAAGAAGGCGATTTGAAAATCGATCGCGCCGGATTAGTAGGCGATCGATGCGCGGTCGACCAATTGTGTACAGCGTGCGTTGTGCATCGTATTCGTATAGTTTCATATTATATGGTTGTCTATTAACTGCTAGAGTAATACGTAGGCCCTAACACTTATTAACCGTCGATAAGCCTCCTCTGCTTGTCGATGCAATGTTGTATCGATCCTATAGCCTGAACCTTCACATCTAATGTAAATTAGGTAAGTAAAATAATGGTCTGTTTCCAGGTTCCTCTTGGAGTCTAATATTCATCGAGCGCGATCTATTTAGGTCTTCCAGACCTTTGCTAGGCGATCAACCAAGAAGATCGATCGATCGATCGATCGCCTCAAATGAGAAGCTCTGCCTGCAAATATTAAAGACCAGAGTTGCCTTTGTAATTCACATGCTTCACAGGACCTCTCGTCAAGGCGAGTTCGTTTTCTTTGCCTCGGCATATAGGGCGGATGGTCACTCCTCTTTCTCGCCGTCTCATTAAATGTTGCCGTTTATATAAATTTATATATATAATATATTATATATATAATATATATTATATATATAATATATATTATATATATATAGATCTTTCCTCTGAAGATACATTTCTTGCGTGTCGACTTGTTCTGGAAGATCATAATATCAGAGCCAGAAATGGCAGAAATGGCAGAGTCCAACATGCAGTTGCTTCAGTGATTCTTACTTCATGTATATAATTATCAAGGCAATAAAATAGCGTCTTCAAGTACTTTACTTCTCAGGGGCATGGGACACTGTCTATCAAACATGTCTACTGGTCAGAACATGTTCACCTAAGGCAGTCAGGTGCAGCAACTGTGTTGTGACGGTAGTTGTTCACTTAATTTAACATACATTAGCTCGAAAGGTTGTTTGACAATGTTTGCTGAACAGAGTCGGATGCAGCCGCGAGTCCTAATGCATATCCATGTGCCTGTCCACGGCTAAGAATTCGATCAATGAATTTGATGGCCTGATATTATCTGACATTAAACAAAACAGCGACCAAACAAATAAGGGGTTTCCTATGGTCACGGTCCAATTAAACGTTGCTTAGAATATTTCATAGACAACAGTGCGCCTTATAAATTGGTTAATAACGGCTGGTGTTAAAATTGATTATCTTTTCTCTGTCTTTCATGAAAATGTCGTCGCAGTGGAGTTTATGCAGCTCCTATTCTTTAGTTAAACGCGATGAGAAATTTTTGACTAGACATCGTTTGGCTCATGACAATGTTGATGAAGCAGTTTAATTATAATGAATAGATGAACGACGTGTAAGTGCTCTTGTGTTGAATTTCGGAAAGTACAAAGTCAATTTTAGTCCGAGCTCTTAGCATTAAAAATAGTCGTTATTGTGCATTTAGGTGCTACAAGCCAAAAAATGATATTTTTGAGTTCAGGAAGAAATTCTGATCAAAACCTGATATAGTGCTAGTTGAAAAAAAAATATTTTTTTTGAGTTTTTTTTCATTTTTACGTTATTAAATGTTAGCATAACATTGTGTAATTTGGAGCTACAAGCACACAAAGGATATTTTTGTGTGCAGGAAGTGATTCTGAACAAAACCTGATATTGTGCCATTTGGAAAAATTAGTTTTTTTGAGTTTTTTCACTTTTTTACGCTATTTTATCATTCCAGTAAAACACAAATGCTATATTTAATAATATCTGATATTGTGCCATTTGGGAAACAATTTTGTTTAGTTTTTCACTTTTTTTACGTTATTAGATGTTAGCATAACATTGTGCATTTTGGTGCCACAAACAAAAAAGAGATATTTTTTTCAGGAAGTAATTCCGAACAAAACCTGATATTGTGTGAGAGCTCAAGCTCCACAGGCGACAGTTCTACTTATTTTGAGCATTTCTGTAACTGATGAATGTTGTCTTCTTAATGACATTTAAATCGTCCAGACTTTGACTGCATCTCAGATATGGCGCTATATATTATGTTTCTAATTATAATTTCTGAGACTCTCTCAAAACAGAATTGTTTCCATAATTGTGTTTTAATAGGTTCTCTTGCATGACCCACGTGAGCTGCCTGTTCCGCATGAGTTAGGATTCGGAGTCGGAACCGGAATCTCAACATCCGTCTCAATTTCACTTAGAAACGTAAGTCAAGCTTTGTCCACCCAATATAATAACACCCAGCGTCACGTATTTGACATAACCTAACATAACATAGGTTTTCTATTACTCCCAAAAAGAAATAATAATAATAATATTCGTTTATTGAAGAAATACTGGGTTGGCACACCGCAACCCATTACAGAAACAGTAATACCAGTTATATGTTAGCAAAAATTAATCAATTTGAATCACTGTTCAAGCGGGGGGCAACATAGTCATCGGGGCAACAACACAATAACAAATCATCATATTTAAGATAATATTAAATTGGGAAACGAAAGGAGGACCTAAAGGGATCAGAGTCCCAGTAAGTGGGGCCACCTATGTAGGCCTACCAGTGCTGTACCTCCACCAGTGGTGGAGGTTGCTATGGCTTAATGTTCTGGAGCAAAGATTGGAGGCTGTTCTTGTCCTATTGCTGTAAGAATGAGTGACCGAGCCGGTTTTAAAATAGTCAGTTAAGGTGTGAGGTAATAAAGCCATGCTTAGAGCGAAATATGAATTCACCAGGTCGCAAAATTCTATTCTTGTCTAATGTTAGAATGCCGTGGAAGAGAAAACGCGACACTTGTTATCAGATTTAGTAATAATATTCGAACGGCTCTTTTCTGTAAAATAATCAATCGTGTAAGTCGCAAGGTGTAGTTCAAGGCCAGACTATAGTAGGACTGCTTTGATTACATAAATCTAGTACCAATGATCAGTCGATTTCCGTCAGCACTAATTTTGAATTGCTTCATATTACTTTCATTTATATTACGAGAGAGGTAAACGGCAGGTTCAGTTTTGACAATGGATCAATAGGGGTAGCCTGGGTGGTCGGATATATCGGCTGCAAGAATAACGGTGTGAATTACTCTGGCTGGGACATTAGTAAGAATGCTGTCGATTAGGGTTGAAGTGGGGTCGTATATTCTAGTAGGACGGTTAATCATAAGTAAGAAATGGTGCGTAATATTACAATTAATAAAGCATTTTGTCGGGACGTGATCCAAGTATTTTAGTAAATCAATATCATAGTCCCCAGCTAGATGGATGTCATGGTGTTTCTTACTTAATACAGATTACAGGGAATTAAATTCAACATTAAAATATCAAGGTTTTGTCCTGTCGGTCTATAAATTGTTCTGAAAACAAAGTGGGGACCTCCTTTTTGAGGAATGCTTGAAAATAAAGGAACAGTATGTTTTATACAATGTTCCTACACCACCACTACGGCCAGTTTTTCTGTGCTTATGAACAAAAGTATAATTATTCGGGAATTTTAATGGCCTCAACGGATATAGACTATAATCCAGCCAGGTCACTGTTACGGCTAATACATCAACGTTTATTTGACTTAGCAGGAGTTGGATGTCAGAATTTTGTAAGATATACTACGGCAATTTATATGCATAGATATAAAGTGGCTAGTAATAGTCGTAGAGTTTAGATCAGTTAGTGTACTGTATCTACAATAATTGTTAAGCTGGCTTGAGATAATAGTGCTTATCTGGGTCGAGGTCTCTATATTTTTAGTAAAGGCCTGTCCTCATGGGTATCCATGTATAAATTTAAGAGATGGATCATTCCTGTCAGTACATGAGCTATAAAGTTCAAAATTTATGCATCTTATTAAGTCTGCATCATGAGGTAATTGGTTAAATGGGAACACAGTAATTGAGCGGTTGATACAAATCGTGAAGAAACGGTTAGGTATCTCCTCATTACATATATAACAGACGTTTAACCTTCGCAGGACCAAAACATTTTACGATACGTCGAGGTCCAAACGAGGTAATTTTTTACCCCACCAAAACTTGTAATATCTCAGGTCACAGGTAAGCTACCATAACAAATGAAGTATCGAATTTAATAGTGTCAAGGTCAAGGAATCCATTACTTGTAGTGCCAATAGGGTGCAAGTGTTACTTTCCAAGATGGCGGCCAATATGGCCGCCAAAACACACAAAAATGTATATCTCAGCTCATAGTTAAGTTACCATAACAAATAGAGTGTCTAATTAAATAGATTCAAGGTCACCGAATCGATTTATTACATTGCCAATAGTGTGCGAGTGTTACTTTCCAAGATGGCGGCCAATATGGCCGCCATAACACACAAAATGCATATCTCAGCTCATAGGCAAGCTACAGTAACAAATGAAGCGTCGAATTTAATAATTTTAACCCTAGGGCTACCAAGCTTTTTTTGTAACACTGGCTACCAAGGGGGGGGTGGTTACCACCCCCCTGGATTTCGTGTTTGGTTTTACATATCATAACTTTTAATATAGCAATGGATTCAGCATTCATTTCTGCACAGAATGGTATATTTAGTTGTACATTATGTGAATGCACCTCGAAATTACATCACTTTTAACAACGGAACCCATTACTTAGCAATATTGTATATTATTGCGTACATTTTGTACTTTTTCGATAAACAAATATAAGATTATGTGTGTTTTGAAACTAATCTATGTATAAAAGATACAAACAATCATCCCTACACATGTTTATATAGTATAAATGTACATCCATACATATATATCCATACGTATATATCGGTTTACGTTGTAATGCTGTATTCAGCCATTTTCACACAGATTACGCGTATTATTATTTATTTTGATCACTTCCGGTATTCAAAAGACAAAGATGTTGGTATGCAAATGAAGCCCTTCATTCCCTCTAAAGAATGGTATCTTTGTTTCTCTTCCAGGAAGACAAATGAATACGCTACAGACAAAAAACTAAGAGGGGAGTGCTTCCATTCAGTCATTTTCCACGCATGTTACGCGTATTATTATTTATTTTGAGCACTTCCGGTTGTCTCAGGTCAACTCAGTGACCACAGAAATGTAGCCCCACATTCCCTCTATAGAATGGTATAATTTGTTTCTCTTAATATTAAATGACGGATAAGATATAGTCGAAAATCTGGGGGAGGGTATCCACCCCCCTGGTGCCTCGGGTATATTGGATATCATCTCACATTTTACCTCAAAACGTGTGTAAATGAACCCCCTACAGCTACTTCAAAGGTCAATTTTTTTATTCATACGAAAAAAGTTTGAGATGAAAAAAACCTAGGGGGGTGGCAACCACCCCCCCCTTGGTAGCCCGAGGGTTAAAAGGATTATAGGGGTATCAAGTTATGGTTATAGGAAAGAGGGATTCATATAAAATATTTTTTAAACCCGTTGGCAGTTACTTCTTCCAGAATTCGTGACATAACGACACTCACCGTGTCTTTTGAAGTAACCGCTCCTATCTACACAGTCAGAAGTCTTGGTAAGGATACCTCAGTGTTCGCAGACTAGGGTTATCGACTACATAAAAGTGATATAATTTTGTTCTGTTTGTAAATTTTCGGTGAAATTTGGCCATTATACGAAGATATGAATTACCTTTAAGCCTGTAGAACGTGATTTAAAAATTCTTACTTTTGGCCGAAATATTAGCAAAAATGCCTAGAGGTTACTTTGTTGGCCCACCCTGTACATGTTTCAATTGTACATACATACATATATACATACATGTACAATTGTACATACACAAATACATGCATACATATCATATGAGAAACTTCACTGATTACAGAAGTTAAGAGAGAAAAGAGTGGTAAGAGAGAACAGGATGCAAATAAGAGAACATGCAAGTAGAGAATGTAAAGAAGGGGTCCAAGGACAGAACCCAGAGGAGACCTAAAGGAGCAGGGCACCATGGAGAGCGAGATGAGTGAAAAATGGTAGAGGTAGGGCGCTCCGAAAGATAGGAAGTGATCCAGAGGAATGGCAATTGTTATTAGGCCTACATTCTAAGTCATTGTTAATTTGCAATATTAATTTATGCAATTTTGTGAAATTGTGACTGAGATTTTATTAATTAAGTTGGTTAACTTTAAGAGCACATGCAGATTATGTCGATCAGGTCACAAGTTTTCAAGCAGCCTTCTTATGCGATGATCATGATTTTGATTTAAAGAAGTATTTTAAAGTAATCCTCACAGCTTTCAACAACGGTTTCTGCCATAAAACAAAGTTGTAGAACTCCGCACATGCCATTCTATAATTTGTTTTCACAAGCAATTCAGGTTCGACAAGTTCAACACACATTTCGTTACGCTGGTCAGTCCATATAGTCTATGTTCTTCATGATAGCAAAGAGTCTTTCAACTGGTTCAATGGTACCGACAGAGCAAGCTTATTAAGTTTTTGCACGTTAGAGCAGTTCGTTGATTTAAATAATTAAACCCATTACAGATCTGCACCTTTGTCTGGCACGCTTATAAGCTTCGGAAAAACTGCTCGAAAGTACAAGTAAACTCGTTGTATGGCTCATCTCCGTCACCAATCGAAGAACAATATTAGCAGTAGTTAGTACGGGTATTGTGTTTTAAGCCACAACATTTTGTTTGTTTGGTTACAAATTTTAAAGTCGCGACATTTGGCTGTGCCGACTAGGTCAAGTCGGGACACGGGACATTTGCCTCGAAATCGGGACGGTCCTGACAAAGTCGGGACGGGTGGCAACCCTACTTCACTTAGAAAGCCACAAACCGGAATTTGACAGAGTTGGAGTATGCCGTACAACTGACCTGAGACACAATTGTAATGAGCCAATGATCTCGCATGGTGACGTACGCCCTAAGGCACCTAACCTTTGCAACGCATATTCTTACATTTAGACTGTGATTTTTTTAGCACATTGGTGAAAGCAATACCTTTTGTTCAATTTTGTAGAAGCAGTTGAAGATGAGCCATCCGTTCACTCTCGAGTACATGCAGGAAGGCGAAATGTCTTCAAATGAGATCGCCGGATATATGATTACAGGAACAGAAAGCCAGGAAGGGTCAGTAGCCGATGAACGTCAGATAAAGTCAAGACAAAGCACAGGAATTTGCGAAAGTGATTCGGTCACTGAAGGATGCCAGATCGATCAAGTGGAAGAAAATCCAGATGGCGACATGGAAACGATAAGGGAGGAGATGAATATATCCATCACGGATAAGGCAAGATTGAGTTTCTTCAAGATCCTGAGAATGGCCATGAGACGTCGGATGAAAATCTTTGCAGAAGAAGTATCCATTGTTGGTCTTACTTACTTCTTTAAACCATCAAACCACAAAATTGGCTCCATTATCCGAAAGGTTGTCTGGACAATACTTCTCCTGTTCGGAACAGGTTTCATGGTTTTCCAGATTTATGATCGAATATCTTTCTATCTGACATATCCAACCATCGTCGACTATCAAGTGGCATACAACCGATCTCTTCGCTTTCCTACGGTAACCATCTGTCCCGAGTATCTTGCCAGCAAAAAAGCTTTCACTGCTATTGGTAAATAGACCATTTTTGCTTTAATCTCGTCTAATATTTTTATGACTTCAATTTTATTGTTCAATAGATTTGGCTTAGTTGAGCGTGTGTCTTTCAGCTGTACTGGAGTTTTCAAACTCATCTTCTGCTTCGTCATTATCATAATCGATATCATCATCATTATCATCAACCTTGGTCACTACCACAGATCGACCAGAATCCACGGACAATTGCCTTTCTACTCTCATTCATCGTCGTAACTTTTCCTCGTACTGACCGTGAATAGCTGTCAAAACATGGCAAGTTGAATGCTGATTTGAGAGTGGTCAATTTCAGGATAGCTAGCACACGTATCATTCACTTCTCCAGACAAGAGACATGTCTCCAACTGTTCGTACACTTGTCTTTTGGAATCTCTCGTTTAGCTCATGTAGCACACTATCAATTAACCCTTTGGAGGTGAGGTGAAGCATTGTAACGTTTGATGTGAGGTGGAGTCTGACATACCCCAATACATATAATTACTTGCAATACGCAATATCAACTACATAACATAAATTGTGAGCTAAACTATAGTTATGTAACCAATTATCGGCTAAACTGGTGATTTTTCAGGAACAAATAACAGTTTTCAATCATAATTGATATGGCCAACGTGGTGGCGCTCAAAATCAAAGCGGCCTTTTGCCATGGCATCTATCTTCGTGGCCCTCGAAACATGTAACATTTGGGAACACGTGACATAATACCCGTAGGCGAATAATGGATCAATTTTGCATCGATGCAACATTATTTATATGCAGTAATATCTTAAATCGCACAATTTTTTAGGCACTGTGCCGTTACTTTTTTTAATTCATTAAAATCAATATGTATACGAAAAATTATAATTTCACTTTAATAAGCAAGAAAAAAACAAAAATGGCGTACAAAAGTACCTGAAAGAGTCCTAAAGTGTCCGTATTTCACATTCACTAAGGTAGACAAAAATAATCCAAGCTGGTTCTACGTTTTCCGTAGAAAAAGCAGCGTAGAATAGCTATGGGGTTTGTCATACCCCACCTCACCTCCAAAGGGTTAACTTGTAGTACTCCATTTTATAGCACCGCGTATACGAGCAGCTGTCATGTCCTCTAAATCCAAATTGCGATGTTAAGTATGCATATAATAATAGTAGCCTAGACGGTTCGTAATCGTAATCGTAATCGTAATCTCCAAACTTCTAAAGCGCCACTCGAAAGCCAAGCGCAGGGCACCAGCTTATTCACGAGCGCTGCGTATAGTAAGAGGGGTTGTCCAAAAGAGTAGTCCGAGGGAGGTCCGAGTCCGGTTTCCAGAGGATCAGAGAGGGCACAGCAGATGTTAAGGCGGGTGTCTTTTAGGTCGAGGATTGGAAGGTACAGGATCAGATGAGTCAGGATAAGAGTTCTTGAAAAGCAGAGACTTTAGTTTCGAGTGGATAGCCTTGGGGGTGATGGATAGAGGAGCCTGAGGCCTGAAGACGGTTGCTAGCCAAATGCTTTCATGTTGCAAATAAATAATCATTGCAGGACCAAAAAGTGGTGGTGACTATCCCCACCACTTCTAAACGTGGTGGTGACCGGACACCACCGTCACAATAGAAAGTTACGCCTATAGGCTACTCGCATGATTCAGAAAAGTGGCTTGGCGGACGGTTTGATCCGTAAACACCGAAGCAGTTACAGTAGGCCCTACAACCAACGTTTCCTATTGACCTACCACAATATTCAGTCTTTCGAAGCTCGACCTTGTGAACGCTTTCAACAGCCTTAGTCGCTAGCATTTGGAAGAAGCGGTGGCGAACATGATCTCTGGCCTACAACAGTTATAGTTATAATAATAATCACATCACCTTGTCACCTTGTGCCATCAGTTCGTGGAACTCTAGCGACCGTCGTGACCAGCTTCCTCCAATCCTCCCTGCTTCGTACCGCGCCCCATACATAATTATAATTATAATAACAATAATGATTATAACAAATTAAGAAAAACTTCGCGTGAGATTTATATTTTTTTGCATATAGCAAAATCTGCAGCACTTAAACTAACCATAAATTTTAATTTATGATTTACTCCTTAATTTTTCTTTTTCGCAATTGTGTTCATTTTCTAAAGTTTGTGTTCATTTTCGGATTTCATTAAAATGTTTCAGGTCCGGAGACACGCAAGTAGGCAGAAATCCGTTACCCACCTTATTGGGATTTGGATTTCGGTGAAAGTTTCAAACCCGTAAGCTTTTCGCAGTTAGATTTCGACTGGGAGTTTTTGTACGATCGTATGTGCATTAAAATGGAGGACTTGATGCTCGAGGTAAGAACATGAATGACTTTACCTCAAATCAGACAAATTTCATTGCCTGTGTAAAATTACATGCGTCGTATACATGTATGGCTGCCTTATTATTGCAAAGAATGCCCGTAATTATTATCTTTTTAACAAGAAAGGATTTTACAAAACCCGAGCCCGCAGTGTTTCAGCCAATATATTAATAGGCTACGTCGTATTGTATCACATTGCAACAAGTCACATTAGTTACAATATTCAGGTCGTACGGTCTTCCAAGTCTGCCGGATTGATGAGGGTAACAATTTTGAGTCTTGTTTAATATTTATACTAAGGAAATATTCAGATTCATTTTTAAGCAAATGACTTTATTTTAGTGTTCGTTCGGGAATCGACCCTGCAATTCAAGTTACGCCTTCAAGAAGATTATAACTGATCAGGGATATTGTTTATCGTTCAATCCAGGTAATTATAATTTTTAATCAATTCCAAACACAATTCGTCTTAGCCGTTTGACTGTCTGTTTCTATGACACTCATGCGTTTTGACCTGGAACCGATTTTTATTCTAACTGGCCATCGATTTTGCTTTGACTAAGCACCTTTGTATATACTGACTCCCGCGACTTAGCTTCTTTTGGGGCTGAAAAGTCTCGAGATTACGATTACAATCATTGTCCGGTGTTCGGCAAATATATTAACGCAACATTCATCGGAATTTTAGCTATGATCTCCGTTAAATTTAATGTAAGCTCATAAAAAGTAGCGGACCATTGAACTAAGACGTGACGCTGTTAGGTGCACACAGGATAAACCAGTTTAAAAGTTGATATAGGATTATTCATTTTATGTAAAATATTAGGCCTAGATTTTTCAAAAGCTGAACGCTTTCCTTCATAATTTCTTTTCACTCCTAACCGCTGGGCAGATTAACAGAATTTTGCTTTAGCAACGAGCTCCATTGTTCTGCCGGTCGTTGAAAGTGTTAATAGGCTATTCGTTGAAAGTGTTAATAGGCTATTCGTTGAAAGTGTTAATAGGCTATTCGTTGAAAGTGTTAATAGGCTATTCGTTGAAAGTGTTAATAGGCTATTCGTTGAAAGTGTTAATAGGCTCTTCATTATGTTCATGTTCATGGTATTCATGTTTTCCGCCAACTATTCTAATTAAACTGCACAGTGTTGCTAAAAGATTTTAATGCTCTATTATTTCTAAAACACGCACAAATATTAAACGAGTTTCTGGTGAATTTAAGTTACAGCCAACTACGTAACGACTCAGCCTGGAGCCAATTATGGACTTCGTCTTGTATTGTGGGTCAATCAATCTGATTGTTATCTTACTATGTCTCCAGCTGCTGGATTCAGGGTAAGACATAATTGTTTCCTTATAATGTGGTTTAAAACAATGGCATTCTTTGCTACTTTGTGAGGTGATTTACTATTGTTCGGGGCGCTCAAGCTGGGAGCAGGACATTACCCCCTGGACATTACCCCCTGCCATTACCCCCTGCCATTACCCCCGGAGGATATTACCCCCCCTGCAATTACCCCCCTGCCATTACCCCCCGGCATTTAGTATATACATACATATATATTACATGTATTATTATATTTATAACTTATTTATAATATATATATATGGGTATATTAATATATTTCTTAGCTTGTATCTTGTTTGCTTGCACTTCTGTTTATATCACTTTCAGTAGCTGACCCCCGGCATTTAATATATATAGTCTATACATTTATATGCAATATACATATATATTACATGTATTATATTTATTATTTATTTATAATATTATATTAATATATTTGTTAGCTTGTATCTTGTGTGCCTGCACTTCTGTGTTTATCACTCTAAGTAGCTGACAAAAATTAGTAGGCCTACATTTAAATTAAATTATGGGCCAGTAGGTTGAAGCACTGTGCCAACATGATAGGCCTACTATGCAAATAAAATAATTAGTGTTAATTGGCTTAATAATATTGACGTGTTTTATTTAGCTTAGTAGATATAAACAGAAGTACAGGCAGAGATTATAGAAAAGCGCCGGTGTCACGCGATAGAGTATCCCCTTAGCTAAATGGAGTATCCGGTTTAGTTTGCATTATTTGTGGTTTCTAAGTGTATTCAGTCGTACTGTTTGGATATATTGTACACATAAAAAATATTAAGTTGCGTAACTTTAGTTTGTACGTCGACCTGAAATTAATTTACTTTATTTTGAGTGATTTTGACTGGATTTTCATCTTGTCTATCGTGATGCGAATGACGATGGAGGATAGAATGGTTTATCCCCCGGATACTCTACACCGGTTTATTGCATCCGGGGGACATGCTTTAGGGGGGGATAGAATATCACGGGACACCGGCAACTAATAAGTAAACTGAAATTAAACTAAATAACAAGTTAATATTATTGAGCCAATTAACACTAATTATTTTATTTGCATAGTAGGCCTATCATGTTGGCACGGTGCTTCAACCTACTGGCCCATAATTTAATCTAAATGTAGGCCTACTTATTTGTGTCAGCTACTTAGAGTGATAAACACAGAAGTGCAGGCACGCAAGATACAAGCTAACAAATATATTAATATAATATTATAAATAAATAATAAATATAATACATGTAATATATATGTATATTGCATATAAATGTATAGACTATATATATTAAATGCCGGGAGTCAGCTACTTAGAGTGATATAAACAGAAGTGCAAGCAAACAAGATACAAGCTAACAAATATATTAATATACCCATATATATATTAAAAATAAATTATAAATATAATAATACATGTAATATATATGTATGTATATACTAAATGCCGGGGGGTAATGGCAGGGGGGTAATTGCAGGGGGGGTAATATCCTCCGGGGGTAATGGCAGGGGGTAATGGCAGGGGGTAATGTCCAGGGGGTAATGTCCTAGACCCGCTCAAGCTATCGGTTAGAAGTTGAAAGTTTGAAATTTTAAAAACAAACACAAAAATGGCATTCACGTGTACAATTTCTTGCAGCAATAAATGATTCTTGCATAATAAAAATATTCTTGGAAAAGTTACAGAACAAATAGTTCAAATATGAGCCTACCTATAATATAGGCCTACTTTGAAATCTAAAGCTGCTCTCTATTGTATAGTATTTTCGTTTATTTAATCAATTATAGGGCAGACAGAACGCTGCTCCTTTATATGTGTTAGGTTTGATTGTTTAATTCATAATGTTTAGTTTTCAACGATACTACTGCTCTGTCCTCCAGTAAATATCTTCATGTAGCATTCTTGATAATGTTTCGGGTGCCTTTCCGAGATAGTAAATGAGTGCGACCGGTTCCGTAGGTTGTACTGGGTGATTCGTTTGGTTGGCCAGAAGACATGGTAGGACATGATGCTCATTGCTGTGCATTGCTCTACAAAAAAGCATAGGCTGTCATTCACGCAGTGGTTCTGCGATCAATTCGAGTGTTAATCAATCTTGCGCAGATTGACTAGTTCATGAGACGTCCAGACGATGTGTCATCAACCAACTGTGAGTCAATCCTGGATCATGAGGCAACCGTTATTCCTGAGCAACAAATCACATAATATTCTATTGTTGTTCCTCTACCAGAATAATGCAACGCAGTCGAACAACTCTGCATTTGTTATCAACTGTGCATAGGAATATGCTGGCTAAATTCGAGAGCTCAACACTTGCCACATTTAAACTTATCTGAGTGTTTCTTTGTAACATAGTATCAGATGAATTCTTTGTTCTTAATTACATTTAATCCGTTGTGGCTATATTTGAACGCTCCTTCGATTAATAATCTTGACATGGCCGTATATAAATTTCTCGTAACATTTAGAACTAACGCCGGTATTTATGAGATTGTTGTAATTGTCTTCTACAGGTTGTCTTGCATGACTCACTCGACCAGCATATTGTGCAGGACATAGGATTCAGAGTCGGAACTGGCATTACGACATCAGTTTCAATTTCACTTAGAAACGTAAGTAGATCTATACGTCGTACACTCGTTACATTGACATAATTATATTCTACGTCATTAAATGTGCCTACAGCACGGAATATATTTTCTTTAGTTCTTATTGTGGATCTAGCTAATTTTTGAATTAGGTTAGTCTTGACGCAAATCTGTGCTCCATATAAAGCTGCAGAATATCGTTCTGCTTAAAGAATGCTTTCGGATGCGTTATTATGCGGAATCAAATAAGCTGTTAGTCAATTCTCGTTTCCATTTGGAAGTCTAATATAAAATTTATTTTCATTTGTCTTTAGGTGTCTATGTTGCCTTCGCCCTATGGTGACTGTCGACTGGACAGAAACTACACGTATCAGAAATGCATTTTGCAATGCTTGATGGAATTTACGATGTCCGATTGTAAATGTCGACCGCTTCAGATCGATGGTAGCCTATGAATCTGCAAAGCAATTTAATAGTTTTAAATTAAATGCATGTGTGCACTACATACCGTATACCATGTATGCATGTCTATGTACCAAACTGTAAATGATGACATAAGATTCATTAACATTGTAGGTGTCAGAAATTTTATTTTCATGACAAGTTTCGCATGTTATGCGGAAAACATGTCATAGATCTATCTATTGTTGACCTAACGAATATGATTAGCGTGGCCCTCCTCCTTTATGCAGACTTGGGACTGGCGCCATCTGAAACCGACAGTGGTCCAAGAATCATATCAAAGCGCTCTTCTCGAAAAATCTCTTTCTGTCTGTTTATATCTCTGGCTTATCTTGTTGAGAGAAGTCAGAAATATAAACCGAGATTGCGACCTTGCAGTCTATCCTTGCTCTCTGATGATACGGACTTTTAAAGCGGTCTTTGTGCATGGGATTGTGGGTCGTTTCTCAGACTTGGACTTGGCCTCCGTGCTAATGCGTTCCATTGACATATACTGGCGCCACATAAATCAACCCTTGCGCATTATAATAACGACGCTATAGAAGTTGTCCTTGGGTTGTATTAGACTCTGTATAATTTCTAGTTCTAGACATTAAAACCACATCAATTTCTGTATAAGACTGTTACACTGAAAAATCTGGCAGAACAGTCCTTTATGACTTTTATCAAATGTAATGTAATGTAATTTTATAATTATATAACGCCACTCAAAAGGAAAATCAAATTATAGGCGCTCTTTGCGCATTGGCCTAAGTGATGTTAAATGTCATTACGAACGAATAATTATACCAGTTAGCAAAAAACAATGCACAGTCAGCAGAAAGAGTCACCAGTTGCGGGCTCACACACAAACGTGGAACAAACGAAAGGATTCCCGTCAACAGCTGACAGATGGCATGGATGCTTAGAGTCTCTGGACCAGATTGTGTTGATAGGATAGAACGGAGACAGGTGACAGCGGTCGAACACACGATGACGTGGCCAGTGAGCAGTCCCTCATTGGTAGAAGATGACGCACGTCCAGCTATTCTTTGAGTCGCAAGGACTACGTGGAGGAGGCATTCGTCGACTGTCAGTCGGTAGATTGAAGCACCACCAGTGACTAACGGTCTAGGTCGTTACTCCAATGACCCACCGTCGGTCGTCCTCCACCGAGACGAAAATCGTTATCGTAATCTCCAAACTTCAATAGCGCCACTGTAAGCCAAGCGCAGGGCACCAGCTTATTCACGAGCGCTGCGTCTAGTCAGAAGTGTTGTCCGAGAGAGCAGTCCGAAGGAGGTCCGAGTCCGGTTTCCAGAGGATCAGAGGGGTGAGAGTAGCTGCTAAGGTGGGTGTCGTTTGTCACTCCCGGCTACATGCAGGGTCACGGTCTGTAGGCCTATGGTTCAGACTAGATCGTTCATCAGAACCATGGGCCTTATCAGTACTTTATTACGCGCGAAGGCAGAAACAAAACATACATGCACAAATCTGAACAAACATAAAATCAAACGCACAGACTGCGAAAATGTTCGTAAAGATCATTTATGCAACCAAATTTACCGTTCAATATGCCGACGAGTTCAGAGTCACAAAGAAAGTGCTCAACAACGTAACACCAGAAAATATCCTGGAGAAAATTAGATGTCGAATGAACTAGTCGCCTATAGAACATCATGCGACGTTTCTTAATAATGTGATGTAAGTCTAGTCTACCAAGTCTAGTCTAGTCTACCAAGGCTACAAATGAAGCCTTTAACAGATTCCCATTTATTAAATCCAAATAACTTTCTATAAACAGAGTTCCAACATGCATTCAGTTCATCTTCCTGTCTCACTGTGCATTTAACTACGGCTGAGGCGTAAGTTAATATTGGCAAGCAGTAGCTTTCTTGTAAAGATAGACGAACCAACTCATTAAGATCTTTGGTACGTGCGTAGATACAATTACAGGCAGAGAAGACAGATCGTCTCACCGATTCCGTGTTAAAATTAAGCGATTTACCATGATTAATCATCACACCCAAGTATTTTATTGATTGCACCCAAGGAATCGATACGTCTTCCAGAGTCATGGGAGTAATCGCGCGTTTTGCAGATTTACCTACAGCAATGCAATGAGACTTGGAAGGATTGAACTGTAGAGACAAAATATTAGTAATAGACATACATAGGTTAAGCATATTTTGTAGCCCATTAACAGATGGGCATATTAACAACATGTCGTCCGCATATAGCAGCCAACCAATAAATAACGAGTTGATGTGACATCCTATTTCAAGTTGGCGCAGTCGCACAACAAACAAATTAATGAATATGTTAAACAAGGAGGGCGATAAAACGCTCCCTTGTCTCACACCAGAAGTCACTGAGAAGCAGTATGAAAAGCGGTATACGGACATTTGAACGGTGGTCAATTGAACGGACGACACTTGAACGGCGACACTTTAACGGGAGACAGTAGAACGGGCCGACATTTTAACGACGGTCAATTGAACGGCGACTTCGTATTACGACTCATGGACAATTCCCAAGGTGCGGTGTTGTATACTCTGCATTGTGTACTCCTTGTATACTATGAAAATGAACACCTTTTCTGAAGCATTCCCTAACGCAACCGTTACAGGATGTTACTTCCACCTTTGCCAAAGTGTGATCCGAAAAGTGAACGAGATTGGTCTTAAATTAAATTACGAGACAAAAGACCAAGTATAAGGTGCTACGTGCGGTGTCTTTTGGCACATAACTAAACAGAGAGCGTAGACAAGACAGCGCATGTTCAATTGCTTTTAAATTGCTTTTAAACTTTATTCACTTTCTGGATAAATTGTTCACCGTCATCTGTTAGGCTACGCGTTCAACTGTCCGCCGTTCAATAGTCGCACCGGTCATGTATACACCGTTCTACTGTCGCCGTTCAAATGTCGCCCGTTCTTTTGACGCACGTTCATACGTCGCCCAACCATGAAAAGCAACTGCCCCAGCGCACCTTAACCAATAATTTACTATACCAATTTTCTAAGACAGATACTATGGGGATGGTATACCCGCTTGTAACAAAGAGTCGAACAGTTTATTATGTACAACACTGTCAAAAGCTTTTTTAATGGCCAAGGAAGCCATAAATACTGAACTACCATTATTGGTGAAATGGTCGACGGTTGTCCTTAGAGCAAATATAGCTTTCAGTACAGCCCATCCCACGTTTAAAACCAAACTGCAATTCATCGGTACTGAGAAATTCATCACAAATTAAAAGGAGCAAATTTTCAAATACTTTAGAAATAACGGAAATAAGGGTGATGGCACGGTAATTGTCTACATCGTTTAAATTTCGATATTTGTCCTTAACTAAGGGAACAATAATGCCGTGACCAAACGCGGTCGGCACATACCGATGAATAATAAACAGCTTAAACAGCTGTACAAGTGCAGTTGTCAGACAAGGATGAGCATATAACAAATGTTCAGCACACAACTCATCTGGGCCACAGGCTTTGCCTAACGACAATTTTAAGATTGAGGCCTGTACATTTTCAACAGTCACCTGTTGACAAATTTAATGTCATTCACCGATAAATTATTCAACTTCTTAATCCCCCGAGGTAACTTTAAAACCGGACGGGACTTCTCACTTCTGGACATCTGGACTGCTACTAGTGCTATGGAAGTGATCCGCGAATTTATCAGCAATTTCGACATCACTGATACATCCACTGAAGCAAATGTCCTTTGATAGATTACGCCGAAATTTATAATTCCATGACTTCCAAAATTGTGATGGACATTTGTTTAAAAAATGCTCAAAGAGTTCATCATTATGACGACTTTCAAATTCCATAAGTTTATACGATTCTCTAATTGCTAATTTATATTTCAATTTAGTTATGCAGTCACGTAAACCGAGATGACTCGCGAAGAAAATGCCTTTTAAACGCAGAAAATCCTTGGCAAATCGAAGAATAGGTCGGGTAAACAAACCCAGCGCCAGTTAACTCCAACATGTCCGATTAAGCTACTGAGCAAATTACACTTGCTCTGTAATTTGATCAGTAATTCATATCCCGACATCTGTGGCACAATAAAATCAGATATTATCAGCAAGTCTATGCTAATAGTCATTTTGTGCATTTAGGTACAGGAACAGTATGTTCTCTCGACCAGTACTATTACTGCGTGACAAAGGTCACAAAATGGTTCATATCTTCCGGCGCTTCCGGCAAGTTTGACTGTCCTCTTCAGTGCTATCAACCCACATATCCATATTCAATCTCAACGAGTCCTCTATCAGAGCATTTTCTCAATTACATGTCGCAAAGGTCGCAGTTCAAGGGACGGAATATGACGATGTCGAAACTGAGCAAGGAACTCGTCTTCCTCGATATCTTCTACTCTCAGCTGAGCTACATCGACATCCAAACAACTCCAGCCTACAGTTTCCTAAAACTGGTTTGCGACATTGGTGGTGCTTTGGGACTGATTCTCGGAGGCACTTTACTTACTGTTGCAGAATTTTTCCAGTTCTTTGTCCAGTCCTTCGTCCAAATAAGTTAATCAATGAATTTGTTACTTCTGTGAGGTTCGCTAAAATGCAACGCCGTTGAAAAATCGATGTACGAAGCACATTTTAATTCTAATTATTAGTTTTGTGCTTTACTAGAAACAAATTATCCTATTCAAACTTTTGCGCATGACATTGTAGACTGTTTGATATATTCTATGTTGTAGGAACTGTTTATGAGTAGGCTATGTAGCAGTGTTTGTGCTTGCACATTTATATTATTATGTATCTATAGGCCCTATGTAGAATAATGTACTTTGGGAAGACGTTTTGAAATCGCGGTTTTTTCGAATGTCGTCTAATTTTCCAATATGCATTAAGTTGACTGTTTTGTATTTGGTGTCAAATAAAGGTTTTAATGTGCGCTTCAAAATTGGGTACAATTAGGTTCGTAACTACCGAAATGTCCAATTTCAATCGGCTAGTGAGGAAAACACTAGGGGCGAGCCCTTAACCTGTTCCTCGCCATTTTAATTCAACTCTTTGTGCTGGGTACGTTATTGCTACATAATTATTATACGTTTATTTATGTCCTTAAGTGCGTGTAGACGTATGATTATTATTATGTCCGCATGCATTAATGCATTCCTAATTAATTATTCAGCAACTTCATTGGCGCACGTATTGGAGGCTAAAAACAGCAATACGCCTATAAGTTAGTACCCGGAAGGTTAGTCCACTGAAAGAAAGACAGAGCCTGTGCTGGACAAATAGGGCCGCATTAGGGGGTTGTGTTGTTAAGCGTGCTGGAGCACCCGGGCCCGCAGTTTTGAGGAGACCGCTTTTTTGGAGTGAAGAATTTTGTTAATGGGTTTGTTATTAACTCATTGTAAAATTTTGTGAAAATGCTGTAACACTAATAAATACGAAGTAATAATTAATTTAGTTGCTTATTGTTATTTAACTAGGGTTGTCAGGTGTCCGGTTACAGTCCGGTATTTAGACAATCCGTCCGGTCAGTAATTTCATCAGAGATGGGTAACTAATCGATTAGATGCTAATCGAGTAGCTAATTGATTAGACAAACAGCTAATTCTAATTCTAATCGATTAGCAATTGTCAGCTAATTCTAATCGAAAATCGATTAGCTGATCGATTAGATGTTTGAAAATTAAACCGAGAACGCGTTCATAAGAGTGAGTCTATTAATATTGAGTCTGAAGATTATACTTAATTACTTATTTATCTGAAGGCTATTTCAGACTTTCAACTATCTGTTCATGGTTATAAAACATGATAACCAGTACAAGTTCTTATTTCTGCGCCTAGTTCTCCATGCTTATCACAATCACAATAGCTGCGCAGACAACTGATGAAAAAATTATTCAGAATTTATTATTGTTAAAACGTTCTTTAAAAGTACTAAGATAAAAGTGATAGGCCTATCGGAAGGAACAGTTAAATTAGTAGTCACCTTGTCACCTTGTGCCATCAGTTCGTGGAACTCTAGCGACCGTCGTGACCAGCTTCCTCCAATCCTCCCTGCTTCGTACCGCGTCCCTTAGTTGTGCGAGGCTCATCGCACAACTAAGGGACGCGGTACGAAGCAGGGAGGATTTGAGGAGCTGGTCAGTCTATTACAATACCTAGAGTTGGAGCCTATTACAATACCTAAAGCTGCACAACTGCTATAGGCCTATGTGAGAACAGTCCACAAACCAGCCATTTCTTTGTCAACTTGAACTCACCCTAAATTAGTAGAGAAGTGTAAAAATTCAGTAAAATCGTCAGCGATAATTGAAGCCGATGTACATATCGTCAAACTTCGTCCGTTATGTTAGGGTGAGTTCAAGTTGACAAAGAAATGGCTGGTTTGTGGACTGTTCTCACATAGGGCCTATAGCAGTTGTGCAGCTTTAGGTATTGTAATAGGCTCCAGCTCTAGGTATTGTAATAGACTGCAGCCTTAGGTATTGTAAATTTGTAATAGACTACGGGAACTTGCTGTGCTTTGATTAAAATTTGACAAATTCATGAAGCAAATATGTGTATCTAACTATCGATTATTGATATCTAATTCTAATTGCTAATCGATTAGCTGCTGCTAATGCTAATTCTAATCGATTAGCTAGAAGACTTTGCTAATTCTAATTCTAATCGATTAGCAAATTTCAGTAGCTAATTCTAATTCTAATCGATTAGCAGTTCTAGCTAGTCGTACCCATCTCTGAATTTCATACGTGACCGGACATGACGCTTTGTATGACATCATGCGTGCCTAGTTAAGAGAGCCACTGCCGCGCGACTATTTCCTTATGATCTTCAAGTGAGTGAGAGATTAGAGATTGTGCTTTAGTTGCTGGTGGGTTTAGGATCCAGTCCAGTCCTCCTCTTGAGATGATAAGGTCGTGCGAAGGGAAGGTCCTCTATTGACTACAGACAGTAAGTAAGTAAGTAAGTAAGTAAGTATATCCTTTATTGAGAAGCACTAGCAAACGCACAACACTGTACATGGCCATATTAATACATTCAAACAAATAAAAAAATTATATATACAACCAAAGAATTGAATGAGATGCTTCATTGTAGCCTACGTCAAAGGAACATAGAGGTAGAAGGGCTAGTCATAGGGGAAAATGAAGGGTTTAAATAGCCAGATCTAGGGAAGACAGAGTTTACTTACTGACAAAGTATGCTTACTTATTTGTATAACAAAGTATATGGAAGTGAGGTATTGCAAAGCAGCAACAGGAATGGGAGCAGCTCGTCGATGAATTCTTGAAGAAGAAAGGTCGGGACAGGATCAATCGAGCTTATCTTTTAGGGCGAGGACGAGAGAAGTGATCTAAGTTCAGAAGAGGTCACTGATTTAGAATACAATTTAAACTACTCCTGATGGGCCAGGCCTCGATCGCTGGTTCGGCACACCGGTCTCAAGCTGTCCCTGCCGCCGTCGGCTACGTTCGGCTACAAATGACCAGTTGGTGGGAGCTGGTCGCGCCGTTTCCTCTGAAACGGGCTGCCGCGATCACTACCATCCTTAACAACATCTGTTGGTAATAATAGGTAACAGGTGGCGAGGTACAGATGAACGGGTCGACGCGGGTCAGAAGAGCATAGTTGTAGATGGAAGGTGGCTTCACGGTGACTTTCATCCATCCAACATCATCGCGAGTGATGATGAGGTAAAGTCAGCCTCTGAGTGTCGGCTGACGAGTGCACCTGCTGTGGCTGGTCAAATCTAGAGAGCAGTTGTCGCACCTGCTCAGCCCAGGGAAAGCCAGCGTATTCCATATCAGCACTGATATCGTGCACCATGTTGACCACCTGGCTGACGAAGACAGCCAAGGAATCGTGCAAGGTGGTGAATTCCCATGCAAACAATGCGTAGAGAGGGAAGGACGCCGGGAGGTACACCGCTGCTATCATCGTGAATGGTCCGAGAATAGTGCGCAGAGAGCAGACTATCACTTCGAAGGTCATGGGCCAAACTTTGAGTGGTGCATAGGTGCTCTCGGTAGAAAACCTCTAGTCCACTATCCCCGGGATGGACCGTTAGCAAGGAGGATCCACTGTGTGGTAAATCAATACAGCCCGCTGGACACCAGACATCACGGTTACTGCTGATAATATACTCATCTATGATGGAGGTTGATTTGTTGCTGATGCTGCTAACGTTCCGCTTCCCAAGTGCAAGGCTGACCCCAGAGTTAACATTGTCCTAGGAGCGGGGCACGGGATCGGGCGAGATGGACAGGCGCGTACACGATCGCCAGATGTATGGAGCGCGTGTGATCGCCAGAGGGCCGTCTGTTTTGAGCGAATTTCTAACGTCTGATGTGTACAGATAGGTAACAGGTGTTGGCATGCCACGCACAGTAACACTGATCGCAAATCGTGTATCAAAATCCCAGACGATGAACAAAACACGCTGAGAAAATTGTTTAACTCGGTCCATCATAACCTCTAAAACTGAACATTTTTAGAAAGAATGCTGTACTCCTGTTGATTTGTATTTGTGATATGATGTTTGTTCATCGAAGTACTGCAATTCTGCAACCGGTTTAATAAAAAATATACTTATTTACATACTTACTTACTAACCATAAAAATGCATACACAATATACAGCAATTTAACAAATCTAGCCCCGAGATATGGCTTACGCCAGCTGTCTAATAACAATAACAATAATAATAATAATAATAATAATAATAATAATAATAATAATAATAATAATAATAATAATAATAATAATAATAATAATAATAATAATAACAATAATTATAATAATAATAATAATAGGCCTAATAATAATAATAATAATAATAATAATAATAATAATAATAATAATAATAATAATAATAATAATAATAATAATAATAATAATAATAATAATACTAATAATAATAATAATAATAATAATAATAATAATAATAATAATAATAATAATAATAATAATAATAATAATAATAATAATAATAATAATTGATTTGGAGGAGACGTAACCGTTCCAGATTTTCATTTTTCTGTCTCCGGACAATTTTGTTATCAATCTGAGGGATCATAATATTATCTACTTCGGGTAAAAAAAAATAATAATAATAATAATAATAATAATAATAATAAAAAATGGGGCGCCTCCTAACTAAGACCACTGGAGACCCGAAAGAGACATGCTACCTTTTACAGCGCTTATCAGTTTGCATCCAGGGTTTCAATGCCGTTGCCTTCAGGGGCTCCTTCCAACAGCCAGACATGGATGAGTAGCCGTTCCAGATGCTACACTTTACATAATTTCTAAACCCCTGTGGGAATGAAGTACCTCAGGGCAAAAACATATTTAAAAATGTATAATAATAATAATAACAATAATAACGACAATTTATATGGCGCCGTAACACGGCCATGTCGTTACAAAGGCGCCTTACAAAACAGCTAGCAACAGTCGGGATGAGCCCTAGCTAACAGATGTGATTTTAGCATAGATTGAAAGGAGTCCACTGAGTCGGCCATTCGAATAACAGGAGGAAATCTGTTCCAGCATCGAGGACCGGCGTGGAATTTTTCCAACTTTATACGAGTTTTTTTAGTGACATGGATTGTGTTCACGTCGAAAACATTCGTACAAAAACTGCAGGTCATATTCGAACTTGGTTAAATACTTCCTCCCATGATTCCATGAAGGGTTAACATAATTGGATTCGAAACCCATTCAAGGTAGCCAAACAACCACCTAACTTTTCAAAAAAGATTATGAACTTCTTATTGACATAACGTCGGACTTGCAAATAGGCCTAGAGCCGTTTTTCAATGAACTTTCATTGATTGATTTCTGGAGCGGACTTATTAAAGAATACCCACTGTCGCGATATGTGCGTTTAGCATGCCATTTGCCACAACGAATTTGAGCGAAAATGGATTCTCGTATTAAGCTTATACAGCAAACAAAAACAAAGTATAGAAATCGACTAAATGCTGCACCTGACACAAAAATCCAGCTATCAAGCATCAAATCAAATATAAAAAAAGTGTCATGAGAAGAAACAATAAACTTCATGTACTCCCAATATAATAGGCCTATTGTGTTCCAGGCATGGTGGTTTTAAAACAGTGCACTTTAATCTATATTATAAGTTTAAGTCTGTTTACGTTGTCCTTCCGTTTGTTCGTTTGTATGTTTGAATGTGGCGGTTTTAAAACAGTGCACTTTAATCTATATTATAAGTTTAAGTCTGTTTACGTTGTCCTTCCGTTTGTTCGTTTGTATGTTTGTCTGTTGTCTAAAGGCTCCGAAACGGAACGCTTTAGCGATTTACAAAATTTTACAAAACATTATTACGCCACGTCTAGATCAACGCGACTATTTTCAGCTCGTAATTTTATTTAAACGCCGATATATGGACGTTTTAAATTTCCAACTGTTTCGACGAGACTATCTTATAGATACTATGGCCATTTGTCCACGTCATGGGGGCTAAATATGCAATCTTACGTCACGCGTCCTAAATATGCAATCTCACATCACGCGGGCTAACGGCTGAACTTCGTCTATTAATATTGCCTATATAAGGTAGAGATAACCCGTGCAGTACACGGGCAAAGCAACCATGTTCAGTTTGTTCACCTCTAAAATATCGTTTCCATTCAGATATATGGACATTTTTTAAATATTTGAAGCCCATCAGCAAATATAGTAAGTAAGTAGCATTTCTTTGCAGCCGTTAAAAATTACGCCTGGGGAAAACCCGGGCGAACGCCGGGTAAAAAATGCTAGTTACTCATATTAGGCCTACGAGTAGAAATTATTTTAGACAGTGCTTACACGAGTTGTGTTTAGTTACTGTTAAGATAATATTTGCAAGCATCTCAGGTGCAGTGTAATTATATAGGCCTCAATACGCTTAGTTGAGACTGGGGTTCCGCAAGAAAATATCAAGAAGCGAAGGGTTCCGTGGCCAAAATGTTTGGGATAAGCTGATCTACAGGGTGGGCCAAAAAAAGTAACCCCTATGAATTTTTGCTAATATTTCGGCCAATAGTAAGAATTGTTATATCACGTTTGACAGGCTTAAAGGTAATTTGAATCTACGTATATTGGCCTACTTTCACCGAAAATCTTCAAACAGAACAAAAGTTATAATAACTTTTAGTGAGTCCTCCCACTGTTTTTTGATGGTTTAAAAATTACTTAGTAAAATCGTGTTTTGTTGCTTTTTGTTGCGTTACGTTTTTGAACCGTCAAAAAAACACAGTGGGTGGACTCACTAAAAGTGATATAACTTTTGTTCTGTCTGAAAATTTTCTTTGATATTTGGCTACTATACGTAGATATGAAATACCTTTAAGCCTGTAAAACGTGATTTAAAATTCTTACTTATAGCCGAAATATTAGCAAAAAATACCTAGGGGGTTACATTTTTTGGCCCACCATGTAGACCAAAAAGTTGGCATAAACTGGCTAGGAGCGGACATAGTGCTCGCCCTCGTATTACTGAACTTGGACGATTCTTGGGAGTGCTGAATTTAGCTCAGCCGATGGATACACTCTCCATTGACCCTTTACTTGTAATATGCACTCGTAGAAGACATCATAGCAGTGAACATCAACGTTTTAATGCATATCGGAAAAATAAACTATTATGAAGAAATGAAGGCTTACAAAGTACCACATAGAGCAACTCAGTTTCTAGATATTATACTTCCTAGCCAGAATTGCATAACATCGTATGTGCTTTTGCTGAATATAGATTCTTAATAGTGAAGTTGAATTGTCATGCTTTCTCTTTTGCGCTGCAACGGTTGTCACTTATAATTTGACAACTCCTATATCTATAAAATAATTAAATAGAAATAGTTGCATCAAATGTGCTTCACGGATAGGCCTTTTAGCAGCGTTGCATTCTAGCAAACCGTGCAGAAGTTACAAATTCGTTAAATAATTGGACAAAGAACTGAAACAATTCGACAATAGTAAGTAATGTGCCTCCGAGAATGAGTCCCAAGGCACCGCCAATGTCGCAGACCAGTGTGAGGAAATCGTAGGCTGGAGTTGTTTGGATGTCGATGTAGCTAAGCTGGGAGTAGAAGATATCCAGGAAGACGAGTTCCTTGCTCAGTTTCGACATCGTCAGATTCCGTCCCTTGAACTGCGACCTCTGCGACGTGTAATTGAGAAAATGCTGTGACAGAGGACTTGTAGAGATTGAATATGGATATGTGGGTTGATAGCACTGAAGAGGACATTCACACGTGCGGCACGAGCCGGATGTAATCCACGATTTCATGCCTTTTGGCACGCAGTTATGGTACTGATCAAGACTGCATACTGTTCCTTTACCTAAACGCACAATATGACTAGTCAGATTGACATCTTCAATTAACTGTAGATTATTAAGACTACAATTACCCTAGGTAAAGATTCTTGACAATTTTCGACAGCTTAAAAGTCATTAACTGCACTGTAAGTTGCATACATACATACATACATACAGGGTGTTCCAGTAGGAATGCAACAACTTTTAGGCCATATAACTTTAATACTTTTTATCTGAGCGTCTTGTCCAATATATCAGATTGAAGATAATTATCCATTTTATAATTCTGCAAAATATCTACGAGATACTGTTACGACGTTTTGAGATAATGCTATTAATATTCGATGTGCCATTTTCTTGCCATAAAACTGCAAGAAAAACAAAAGTCTGAAACTGAAGATGTCAATTCTTAGCAATCACTTAAGTTAGTACTAACAATTCATATCTCGGGTGAATTTACCACCAGTCAAACAAATACTCAATAAATTATGTCCACCACGTGCTTTAATGACTGCATCAACACGAGACGACCACTGATTGATGGCCGAGTCCACCAGTGCTTGGGTTATCTCAGCCCAGCAGCAAAGAATCACTTCTTTCAAATGTTCAACGTCACGTATCGGTTCACGATAGACCAGTTGTTGAAGACAACCCCAGATCGAATAGTCAACCGGGTTTAAATTCGGACCGTTCGGTGGCCAGTTCTCCGGTTCAATTAACTCTAGCAAGTTAGCGTTCAGATAGGCAATCGCAGCCTATGACGTGAACCGTGAACGATGCGACATTTGCTGCTGTTAGACGTTCCCGTAGGCCGTAGCATCAATTTGTTTAATCAATCGATGTTGAGCATTATGTATTCCATTATCTAGAAGGGTATTCTATCTGTCTGATGTGCATTGTCTCCTTTTTCTGGTCTGAAAATTCGGATTAAAATTCTATCCTCTTCCGTGAGCGGCGCTATAATGTTTAATATTTACATTCAAAATTGAGAGGTGTGCGCCGCCCCGAAATTTTATAGCAACAGTGCCGAATATCAGTGCAAGATTTGACACAGTAGTAGAGTGGATGATTAATTTCAATATAGTATATTGGGCACGATGTTGGGATAACAATAATTGTTCAAGTTATATCCATTCAAATTAGTTGCATAAATACTGGCCCACCCTGTACATACATTGTTACACAGCACTATATTAGTGCTAACTGTTATAAGATATTAAACACAAATGCACACAGAGAGACGTTGATAGATATTTAGCGATACCTCGAACTAACGTGAATACTGATGTATAGCTAAGCTGTAGACAGAGACTATATCACTAGGCTAGCACCGCCATGCATGACGGGTAAGTTATAATACAGGAGTGGCAGAGTTGACTGTCCTATATAAGCTGGAAAAGTAGGCGTAACTCAGAGTTTGGCATTAATTCGTTGCCTGTTGCCGTGTGTTCTGAAAGTTAAAAAGATATGCCAATTCTCAAGTTCTGTGTCGTAGTCTTTAAGACCGACCGAAGGGCTTTGAGTTATGTTGTATTGCGTTATCGACTGAAGTCTTAAATGTTATGAAGAACTGTTCTTACGCAAGTTGCATGTCTGACTCGTTTTAAAGGTTGAGAATACATTTTATTTCATGTCCTAATCTTTAGGGGATGAACATAGCGACATGTATACATACATACATTTATACATACATACATACATAATTATATACAATATTATACATACATACATACATAAATCCATACATACAAACATGCATGCATGCATACATACATACATACATGCATGCATAGCATGCATGCATGCATGCATGCATGCATGCATGCATGCATGCATACATACATACATACATACATACATACATACATACATACATGCAAACATACATACATACATACATACATACATACATACATACATACATACATACATACATACATACATACATACATACATACATACATACATACATACATACATACATACATACATACATACATACATACATAATGTAGTGGATGAAGAAGCTTATGTGTCAGGACGTCTTCACCACTTGTAGTGTATGATGGGTTACGAGGGAATGTAATGTTACTACATATGCGCCCTAGTCAGACATGGCTTAAGAGTTAGGCCTTCGTGATGATCGTTCGTTGCCACGGCCATGACCCGGCCTCGGGCCCAGAGGCCGTTGGCGATTGACGAAGCCCAGCAGAAGTTAATGTCGTTTATTTCAAACAGTGTACGTCAATGGTGACAACAAACTATCGTACTGCTTTGCTGACGGTCTGAACTCTCTGCTACGATAGTCTGCTCTCTTACTAATAAGACAACGTTTATATATATACGGAACAAGTCAGCTTAGGCTTAGCTGGGCAGGGTGGTCGATGCAGTCAAGAAGGCCGAGTTTGGTAAGGTAATCAGGAATACTGCCTTACTCATATCCCTGCCTTGTCTAGTCCGTCTCTCTGTCTCTCTCTATCTATCTTTGCCTGTCTGCTTCAATCTGTCTGTTGGCACTTAGTCAGTCGGTCTGTGGTCAGCGGCCTGGAATGCCATACCCTTTACGGCTTGAGTGCCCGAGTCTGTGTCTGGGTGCACTAATGATATGGCGCCCGAGAAGTCAACCCCTACATATTTCCCGTCCATTCAAAAAATTGATGCTCCTGCATCAAACCTTTGTCAAACCAATGTGCAAAAATGCAAGTTAGAACAATACAAATAGTCAACGAAATAAACATGAAAACAAGTGCAATGCATCGGCATTTAAAGTAAGGATCCACACAATTCATAAAAACTCTTAGTAGGACTAGCTTATCGATCCATAAACGGTACATACGTTGCTACACGTTGCTTTGGAAGCCCTATATCATCTACCCTTCTCAATACCAGGGGTCGTCCAAGGAACTTGCTTCATCTGTGAGCGTGATGTTCCTGTGGATTTGATCCGTTACCTCCAATACATGGCACTAGCATTCAAAAGCTTCGTTTACAAATGATTGTTTACCGCATGTAGGGCACATTACAGTATGTGTCGCCGTTCTCGTAACGTACAAGTGCACTAATAAGCAAAGGGCGACTTCAAAGTTAGAGCTGCATTCCAGGAGACCTACGGACAGCTGTGTCTGAAACATAGACAGAAGCTTAGAAATTAGGCCCATTACCAAGATGTAGACTGTCTATGCGTGCAGTTTGGAATTGTATACATACGCTATTAAGGAGGAATCCTAATTAGTGTTCTGGCATATGGTCTCAAATAATGATGTCCAGCCGTGCTCTGACCTAGATAGCAGACTTGAGCGAATTGGCCATTGGCCTAATTTATACAATTCAGTTTCTATGTAGACAAGCAGTTGCTAAAAGGAATTCGATGATAATGAAGATGGTGAACAACAACTATGAAACAAGCATTCCAGAACTTCAGACCAACAGAAATTGACATGTGGCGGCTTAACAGCCAAGTCCGAATACAATACATTGAAGTCTAATGGGTCTTCTGGCAGATAGATGTGTACATTAGCCTGGAAGAATTTCAATTAGGCTGTCAAACATCGGCATACCTATATGAGACAAAGTACCGTAAAGTGCTGTGGTTATCGAAATAATTTATATTGGCCATCTGCTATGCAGACATGATTAAGTCTCGGGGTGATGATGATACAACAATGAACGTTAGTCTCAGTGGGATGAGATGCATACTCTACACTACTTTATGTTGCGCCGCCACGTACAAACATATTTATAAAAGAACATTAGAAATAACATTAGCACAAAAGCAAAATAGAAGTGCTGAACCACATACTAAAAGACTGTGCAATAAAACAAAACCACTCAATTGTCTATCGATAAAACATCATCTGTGAACGCAACATCTGAGTCCAGCATTGTTTGTAAAATATGCATAATTATACCTATACTGCTACGACTAAAAATAATGATTAAGAACCCTAGGTGAGAAACTGTTCTACCGTTGGCACAAAAGCGCAATCAATTATGAGTTTAAACAAATAGGCTACCACACAATCATGAGATGTAAGAACGAACTTTGCGGAAGTGCAGTTTATACGTATTGGCACAGCCAGTGCTTTAGGAGATGTTAACGGCGGTCTAGCACGGTTCATACTAGCATACCTTTAAAAATAAATTAGTTAAAAATGCAAAGTAAAACGTAAAACCGTCAAACAGAAAATCAAGAACACAATTACTATGAATTGCTAACTACTAAGGATCCTCAACATCATTCAATAACCGCGTGGATAGGCTTTTCGATCCGTTGGCGTCCGGACTGCGCCGCGTAGGAAGCCTCTTATCATCTTACTCTTTAACAACAGGGTGCAAGGAACTCGCTGTCCTTTTGAGTGCACATATTCCCGTGAATTTTGATCCGTTACATACAATTCATTGCATCTTCATGCCATCGATTCGCTATTAGGTGGTTACCGTTTACTACATTTTACTATTATTATATATATAGCGCCATGACGTACAAATATATTTTTAACACGAGCATTTAACATTGTAGGCATAATAAAACAAAATATAAGTACTGAAACACATTCACTTAGACCATCGTCCTATGTTTGCTCTATGGCCTTTGACATCATAACATGAAATACCGAAATGCAAAATGCAACAGCAAAAAAAGAACAAAACAAGAAAACAAGTGTAATGATTGCTCGTATTAAGGATCCGCAAAAAAATCATATCTCATATCATCACAACCACTCTGAGAAGACTGGCTTTTATAATCCGTGGACGGTCTGTGCGTCGGTTAGGAAGCCCTACTGTCATTCTCTTACACACAAAAAAGGGGCCCTATGGGAACTTGCTTTCGTTATAGCTTTGTGTTCCTGCAAAGGGCTGATCCGTTAACCTTACATATCATTACAGAAGCCTTCAAATGCGTTGAGCATTAATTTCTGTGTTCTATGCATTTAAGCATACATGACATAGTGCCGTTACTCATTTATAAGAAAAACTCCATAGCCCTGCTTGTCGCGTAAATCTTATGCGAAACAATGAAAATGACGAATGACGAAGGCGTTGCCTTATTGCAAATACACAACGAGTGACCATAAAAACATTCCGCAGAGTACGGATTCCATTAAAATCAATGATAATGAGCATGAGCACAACTACTACACTACGATACATTCAGTAAACGCAACATTAAAACTATTAATGAAGATGACGATGAGCAGAACTACTAAACTAGGAAAAATGTGTGCACATTAAAGTCTTAATGTTCGTATTTCTAAGTATACAGCGTTAAATATTATTGTAATTACGACCTGCTACTTGCCAAGTACGCTAACACCAGTCCAGCATTTGAAACTTTCTCGGAATCCAGGAGGAAGATGGCCGAACAGATTTCGGAGCGACGATGATGATGAGGAAGGAGGTAGGCTATAGGAGCGAGGACGGTTGAAACCAGCCGTCGATCGCAAACAAATTTTCTCATCGGAAGCTCCGTGCGTCCGGGACGTCGCTGGGTCTGGCAGGGCGGGAGGTGTAGGCCTCGCGGTCCGGTTGCTGAAGCGTCCAACACCCATGGTGATGATGAGGTTGGCTGATGTTGACGTTGGATGATGACTGGACATCCGATTTGCGAAGGATGTCCAGCGAAGACCTGCAGACATGGAGGAACTGAGGTCAGACGACAAACCAGTCTGCGGTCTGGCGGACGACGAAGCGATTGACGAGTGAACCATTCTCTCGTCAGCAGGATCACGGAGAGTCGACCTGCGAAGGAGGCTGGAATGAAGCCTGGGTTGTTCATCAGTTGTTACACGTTGGTTGACGTTGACGTGTTGACATGAGGAACTAGCTCGGAGAGCCACGGATGGACCGACTGGTTCTGCACCAAGTTGTAGTGGATGAAGAAGCTTATGTGTCAGGACGTCTTCACCACTTGTAGTGTATGATGGGTTACGAGGGAATGTAATGTTACTACATATGCGCCCTAGTCAGACATGGCTTAAGAGTTAGGCCTTCGTGATGATCGTTCGTTGCCACGGCCATGACCCGGCCTCGGGCCCAGAGGCCGTTGGCGATTGACGAAGCCCAGCAGAAGTTAATGTCGTTTATTTCAAACAGTGTACGTCAATGGTGACAACAAACTATCGTACTGCTTTGCTGACGGTCTGAACTCTCTGCTACGATAGTCTGCTCTCTTACTAATAAGACAACGTTTATATATATACGGAACAAGTCAGCTTAGGCTTAGCTGGGCAGGGTGGTCGATGCAGTCAAGAAGGCCGAGTTTGGTAAGGTAATCAGGAATACTGCCTTACTCATATCCCTGCCTTGTCTAGTCCGTCTCTCTGTCTCTCTCTATCTATCTTTGCCTGTCTGCTTCAATCTGTCTGTTGGCACTTAGTCAGTCGGTCTGTGGTCAGCGGCCTGGAATGCCATACCCTTTACGGCTTGAGTGCCCGAGTCTGTGTCTGGGTGCACTAATGATATGGCGCCCGAGAAGTCAACCCCTACACATACATACATACATACATACATAAATCCATACATACAAACATACATTATACATACATACATACATACATAGTTTACATACTTACCTATTTACATATAAACATACAAACATGCATGTAGGTTAAAGTGGGTTGATATTCTTTGCTAACTTAGAGCTTTTTCTAGATTGGAATGAACACACATGCAAGAAATATTAATGCACAAGCAATGTATGGAAGGTTATGGATAGATATGCAGTGCAATTGAATAATCAACTTTAGCAAAGAATAGATAGATCCATTTGATGTTTTCAGCATAACACAGGAAACATGACTTAGTAGTAGCAGTGTTTACATACCCACATAACTAGTAACCTTGTATTACCTTTTAAAGCATACAAATACATACGCATATATACAAATAAACACATGCACAATGATGCTAAAACTGATAGATTACTTATAGAAATTCTTACCGCCGAACTGAATCTGTCGACATCTACATATGGACGTGACATAATCCTGCAGACATTGACTCATGCATCTCTGGAACGTGTAGTTTTCGGCCTCACGACAATCGCCATATGGGAAAGGCAACATAGACAGCTACAAATAAAAAACACGAAATTTTAAATTAACACCTTCAACAAACATAAAATATTAGTTTGGTTGACAAGAGTTGTCAGGTACTAATTTCGTTATAAGTAAAGCATCTGAAAGCATTCCTTTTAAGCAAAACTACATTAAGTATAGCTTGAAAATTAATTATCAAAGAAATGAAACAATAATTTTGAGTAAAGAGTAATTCAAGAATTGGCGAGACCAACTATAAAGGCTAAAGGCTAAAAAAAATGACCTGTCAAATCAACACATTTAATAACGTGGCACAATGTACAACATATGCATATATATATCTTCTTTAAGTTCTTTAAGTTCTCTGCCCTTCAGCAGGTTCCAACCTCCAATGACGCCACTCCTCCCCCGTGCTGCGCCCCCAACCCCCTGCATCCGTCGGCCATCCACCCCAGCACCACCCGCCCGGGCCCCTTCCCCCACGACCTCCCCAGAAGGGAGTCCCCCCAACACGTGCCCCACCCAGCCCCTCCGTCCCTCTTCCACTGCCGCCACCAGCCATCGCCTCTCATCAACCACCCGTAGCACCCCGTCCTTTTCGTCGTCATTGCAAGTGTTTCTTGGGAAATTTGAGAGGTGGTTTCCCGTTGCCTTCTTCTCGGTGTTTTTAGCGAGACACCATCTCCGAGCGTCGATGTCCTTCATCGTCCGTCCTTCCGACACCTTGTCTCTGGGCTCGCATATACCGGCGAGGGCTCGGTCGTCCACCACGCACTTTGTTTCCAACAGGGGTACCACGTGAAGGTGGCGTGGTGGGCATTTGGGTGGTAGAGGCTTTTAGAGACGCTTACCACCCCATTTCCACCCCCGCATATATATATATATGTATGTAATATATAATACTTAGCACACTGGGAGCGCTTCACCCTACGAGAGGCGCTTTACAAATACTTAAATACGATACGATACGATATATGCATATATATATATATATAATATATATATAATATATATATATATATAATAGACACGATAAATGTGACAAAAACTGGCCTGTAAAATGCCATAGTTTTGAGCGCGGGTGTTGTATATATATCTGAGATATGGCTAGTGACGATTGCAGACAGAAAATGACTGCAGGCAGCACATCGTAATTGCCTGCGATGTGTTCCACGTGTATTGTGGCGCAAAAAGATACTAAAAAAACTATAAGTGAGAGGACGGTAAAGGAGAGATGACTGGAGAGGATGGGGCATGTATTTTTGGATTCAAAGTGATGTCAGGACTGGAATTCTGGAGGGAGAAGGAAGAGATGAAGATCACGGAAGAAATGGCCGAAAACCATCAAACACGACATGAGATGCCTGGAGATGTAATTGTAATTGTATTGAGCAACTTCTATTGCGCCGATGTCTAATGCACAAGGTATCAACCGATGGAACAACAAAACCAAGCCGTAATCAGGTCAATATCCACAAGATCAGTCCGTAAGAGACAGAGAGACAGGCTTCGGTGGATAAGTTTTCAACCGAGAACGAAATGACTCAAGCGATTGAGCACAGCGCACAGACACAGGAAGATAGTTCCAAAAAGTAGGTCCAGCAACTGTAAAAGCTCGTTCGCCAAGAACAGTTCTTGATTTCGGTATGACCAGACAAAGATTATCAGATTGAATCACGATAAGTCTGGGGAAAAAGAACTGATTTTAAATATTGTGCTTGGCCAGAGTTCACAGTTTTATATACTACGATGCCCAGTTTGAAACGAATTCTTTGCTGAACAGGAAGCCAATGCAAAGATTTAAGCACAGGGTTTATTATGTTTATATTTGGATGTCGTGGGACGAAGGCACGGAGCTGGCGCTGTGAACAGAGACTGGTAGAGGAGATGCATTGCCCGATACACAGTAGTGTCGACACAGACTAGCGCGGAGTCGGACCTGCGCGGGAAGGACTAACTAAAATATAAGCATATTCATATATATATATATATATATATAGATATATATATATATATATGTTAGACTTTAGAGTGATTCACAACAGAATGGGGAAAACTGTTTTGCTCATTGACCGACATAGTAGATAATTTTGATCTTGATTTTTTTTATAAACAGTCTATTCTGTACACAAAAGGAACAAAATGAGGAACAATGCTCACTAACTTTCAAAAAAAGTTGAATCGCCCTATATATAGGCTATATATATAAGTTATGGGTGTATGACGCTTGACTTACGTTTCTGAGTGTAAATGCAACGGACGTTGAAATGCCAGTTCCCACTCTGAATCCCATCTCCTGTATAATAGGCTGGTCGCTTGGGTCATGCAAAGCAACCTATAAAAGACAATAATGTCAAAATTCTGGTTTGAAGGAGTCTCATAAATTATAAATAGAACCCAATCAACAAATTCCTATCAGCCGCCGACACCACGTTGAGAGTTTTCCGACTGCGTTGCTTTGACGACGAGGAGAAAGAACAGACATTCCTTGGGGCAGAGGCATTGAATGCATGCGAGCCCACAACACATGTTCTGCAACGTGGCTCAGCTAAAAGACCGGTACTTGATGATTGCAGGCAACGAGAAGGGATGTAAGGAGTTAGTAGTGAATGAAGGCAGGGAGATGTAGCCTACTGGTGTTGAGGGCTTTGTAGGTCAGTCAGGCAATTTAAAGTGTATTCTGAATTCAACAGGAAGCCAATGCAGCTGATGAAGTAGAACTGAGGAGGTTGTTCGTAGTGGAACACGCTGCACAACACGAGCCAAAGAGTTTTAGATGCGTTGCAGCCTGTTGAACTCTATGTCTGAGAGACCCATAAAAACCGAATTAGCATAATCAAGGCAAGAAGAGACAAGGAAACGAGCTGTGGTTTGCGACATTTTTTTAGTCAAAGCCGGTCTGATATGGCGTAATGCCATTATGTGATAGAAAAAAGATTTGCAAAAGTTTGTTATGCTCGGTCGGAATGCGAGCTTACTACTGTCCAGGGTTACCCCGAGTGTTCTGACGGTATCTGATAGTGATATAGCAGTACCTGCGAGGTCGATGCTAGAAAGTGATTGACTCATTTTAGTGATTGGGTTTCTACTAAAAGCAACTGGGAATAATGAAGCTCGTTGTTGAATACTATTCTATAAAATAGGTCATTTACTACAACTTCTACACTGAAACGTGTGGCTTATTTTACAAGACATTTAAATTACATTGCACGGCAAAAATTATAGACGTACCTTGAATCCAACACCAGGAGACATGATAAGAGCAGCATCAGACTGATTGACCCACAGTACAAGACGAAGTCCATAGTTGGCTCCAGGCTGAGTCGTTATGTAATTCGCTGTAACTTAAATTCACCAGACAACTTTTATCAAGCTTTGCGAATGTCTTAGAAATAAGAAATAAGAAAATATTTAAGATCTTTGGCACATACGGAATGACTATCGAGACACACTATGCAGCTTAATAACGCGTTTTATCGATAATCAGTCGAAACTACACATATAATAATTTATTATAAGAAATATTAAACTTCCAAATTTAATGCACTGAATCATCAGCATGGCAGATGGTTTTTCAACGACCTATGCCTACCTGTGAAGTGTGAACCTAACGTTCACAAGAATGTCTTAACAAAAACCTGCTGCTTTTGACCAAACCTACTATTTTACCTAAAGACGCATCTGAGTATAGTTTATGATAACATAATATAATCAGATTGTAAGAAACATTATGAAATACTAATCATCATAAAATTTCAATCAGCAGCATTAGACAATGACTTTTTAATGCCTCGGTCAATGCCTTGGACACATTCGAATCGTCCTTGAAACGGGTTTGATGCCCATTTACAACAACAAACTCTGAGAGTTGTGCTTATTAGGTAGACCTACTTTTGTTGGCGTCACTCATTAATCAAATATCCCAATACCCTCTTATAATCTTGGCTACAGTGCAGTCACTGCAGTATTTATAACAGTTGGCTACAGTGCGGTGTAGTTTGCAATACTGCAAGGTTACAGTGCTATGTTGCATCGCTACAGTGCTGTATCGTTGGCTATGCAGCATGGCTACAGTGCAGCATAGTTCGCTGTACTGCATGGCTACAGCCCACTAAGTCCAGTGTAGTTAGCTATACTGCATGGCTAGTAAAAACCTTCCCGTGTGTGTAGAGGTAATACTTTTATACACACTAGGGTGATTCACGTCACAATGGGGAAAAAAAAGTTTTCCTGATTGACCGACATAGTATATAATTTTGTTCCTTTGGTCTTTCTGAACAATGCAGCAAAATTTTACTGTAATCTATGAATGTCTACTGGTTGCTCAATGTCCTGAAATCTGAGAGAGGGGTCAATTTGAAGAAAGCAACGCAATTGCCATTGACGAGACACTGGAACGCAGCAATCCTAATTCGATTGAAGAATCCTGTAAGTAAGAATTATGTACCATGGTCATAGGTCATACATAAACAATTTATTCTTACTTTGTTGTAAATTACAATGAACGTTTTCGAATTGTAATATTTATTCTGAGCTCTGACGTCATTGTTAAAGAGTAGGAATATGATCACTAGTACTTGTAAAATATATTCATTTTTAGTAGGGCTGGGCATTTAACGCGATTAATGCGCTAATTAATTAACGCGATTAAATATTTTAAAGCAGTTAACGTGATTGTCACTGCGACCAATTAGGCCCTATTTCCAGAAATGCGCTAAAGGAATTCTTGATAAAACCGCTCAGTTTAATCTCTAAACTTTAAAGTCAAAACTGAAAAATAAAAACAATTCGTTAGAGCCTGTTTGCTTTTTGTTTATTCGCTGCGAGCATTTATATAGCGCATAATCCACGTAACTACTCAGAGACGGTAGAGTAGTTGTAGGCCTACTTGTTATCCATTGTGACATGCGTTAGAAATTAATCGCGTTATTAAAAATTTTAACCGTTCGATTAATTTCGATTAAAATCTGTAATCGTTGAACACCCGTAATTTTTTGTGATAATAAAACATTACTGTATTCATGGTCAAATATTGAGAGATCGTTTTGTTTTATTACAAAATGAATTAAATGAGTAAGAAAAAAAATGACAAATAAGCACCTAAAACGGTTATTAAATTTGTCTCATCAACCTTATAAATATTACCTCCTACATGTTAGATTTAACCCATACCCAATTTCCAAACTTACACATTACCATATAGCCAGGCAAATCGGACAATTATTGTTTCGTGATCGAGCGGCCGCCATCTTTGATGACGTAATAGCCGGAAGCTACTGGGTGCATTTTCGGCTATCCCAGGAGAGTACAGCAAATATTATCCGGTAATATATCGTTTTAGCATTTTAAATTATTTTATGTACATGGCATTTATATATCAATGTCCTGGATAACTGACGTCAATCCAACTTTTGTTTACGTAAGAATTTTTTCATCAATCCAACTTCGATATCTATTTAAGCAAGAGTTAGTTTTCATCAATTCATCTTCTATTTACGCAAGAATTATTTTCATCAATCTAACTTCCATTTAAAATTACCCTATAACGGGCAAATAATTTAGAACGCTAAACCGATAAATAATATTATTACCCTGATTAAGTTTAGTCCGATAATATTTGCTGTACTCTCCTGGGATCGGCGAAAATGCCTACCGGGTGGCGGATGTCCACTTAAGTCCAAAATATACTCAGTAAGACTAATCAAAATATTATCTGAAAGACAATTCTAACTACTCAAGTTTCCTACTGAACTATAGATAGATCTTAGACTATTATCAGTATTTGCATTTCACACCTTTGAGGACACCGGCATTTTTGTTAAGATGAAGATAAATTTTAGTTTTGCAGGCTTACCACAAACTTGTCTCATGCTTACCTGGGTTGAATGATAAACAATAGTCTGCGTCATTCAGTTTCGTTTTAATGGCATCCCTTGAATTGCAAGGCTGATTCCCGAACGAACACTGAAATAATGTCTCTACTTGAAATGCATTTCAATTAACAGAATGTATACAATATAATCTGATTGTTTGTTCATGAATTCGATTTAGTGTGCAGAGTCTCAACGACATGGCAAAAGCGATGGGAAAAGCGATTGATGTAACGTGAATTTATTGTGATAATAATCTCGATATTTCAAACTCTTTACTAAAAACCTGAGCGCAAGGCATCCGGCTGATATATATATATATATATATATATATATATATATATATATATTCGTTTTATTATAAGTTCAAACTCAAGGATGACACACCGCACACAAGCTCACAGATACAAACTAGAATGAAAATTAAAATTATTTAGGTAAACAGAGAGTTGGCTTATGGCGTCACAGAGAAATTCGATTATAAAGGATTCACAACCGTTGCTTGTTATCACGTGATCGATTGAGTCGAGTGCTACGATCGATTTGGCTCGGTCGACGATCGACTCGATAGACTACGTCGACTAGTCGACTTATCGTCGATTCGATCGACTTGGAAATTAAACGATTAACTTGATCGACTTCGCCGACTTGGACTGTAGACTCTTTGCCAAAATTATTGCCGACGACTGTTGCATTCGTATATTCCAGTAGCCTACTAAAATAACTCATGAATTTCAATTGCACACTCTTCCTCAAACTGTCAAAATGACTGCTATTGAACTGGAAAGTAAAATGTCAGCTTTGACATGAAGGTCAGGTTTGAGATGGGTCTGTAACTGGATGGTAAGTTTAGATCAAGAAGCCCCGACTTCTTAAGGGCAGGTCTGACAATGGCAAGTAAGATAGCAGTGGAGGTGTGCAGTGTGCAGTGTCAGTAGTTTAGTTAGTTCAAGCAACCATTAAACAGATGCTGCTCTGCTATTATCAGTCCGACATTGCGCGATAGTGGTAATTGTAATTGGAATTGAACATTTTGTATAGTGCCACTCAGAGAATCAGAGGCGCTGCCTTCCCAGTTCAGTGCTGTCTCTAACAAATACGATGGTCTTCAAGCGTTTCAGAAACAGAGGAAGAGAAAGGCTAAGGAGCTCAAGACGCAATTCTTGCGGAAGATGGTTCCAACTGGAGGGGCCGACATAGACAAAGCTTCTGGATTAAGCAGTTGCACCACCCACGCATGCGAGGGATAGCCAGGAGACCTCTGGCGGCCGAGATGAGAGCAGGGCAACCAGGGAGTGTAGAAACCGATGTACATGAGGCATGAAGGTATGAAGAAGCTATCCCGAGCAGAGAGTTGCGCATAAGAGTGAGAATTGTGGACTGAACGGGCTTGGGAACAGGAAGCCAGTGGAGAGTATCCCGAATGAAGGAAGGAAGAAATGTGAGAATACTTCGGGAGAACACACATAAGGCGGGCGGAAGCGTTAAGTATTGACTGAAGCTTCGAGAGATTTAGTGAAGAGAGACCAACATGTAGATGGAGTTGCCGAAGTCAACCCTAGTACAAATCAATGCATGGACGAGAGTGTTGACCGCGTGAGGAGAGAATGAGTGACGGATAGCGCGAATTTGTCGTAGATGATAAAGGCAGGTTCGAGAGTCGCGATTGAAATGAGAGAGCTGGATCCAGGGCAACGCCTAGATCCTGAACAGAGGAAATGGTGGACCGGAATTGTTGCATACATGGGTGGGGGGCGATAGCCCATTGGATAACATCTGGCGTAGAGCGAGAGGTACCGAGTTCGAGCCCCGATAGGGCGGATATGCTTTGTAAGCTGCTATTAGCGCCGTGTATTGCAGGCTGTCTGTTCTGTTAGTAGTTAAGATTTGTGTCTTCTGTCATTTACGTTCTTGTGAATTGTTTCAATTGCATAACTGTAAACTGTACCGGTTGCGATGTGTCAACCGGATTGTTTCAATAAAGGAATTATTATTATTATTATTATTATTATTATTATTATTATTATTATTATTATTATTATTATTATTATTATTATTATTATTATTATTATTATTATTATTATTATTATTATTATTATTATTATTATTATTACTATTACTATTACTATTACTATTACTATTACTATTACTATTACTATTACTATTACTATTACTATTACTATTACTATTACTATTACTATTACTATTACTATTACTATTACTATTACTATTACTATTACTATTACTATTACTATTACTATTACTATTACTATTACTATTACTATTACTATTACTATTACTATTACTATTACTATTACTATTACTATTACTATTACTATTACTATTATTATTATTATTATTATTATTATTATTATTATTATTATTATTATTATTATTATTATTATTATTATTATTATTATTATTATTATTATTATTATTATTATTATTATTATTATTATTATGTACAATACATTCATGAGTACTCGGTTACCAAATTTTGCTGCTTTCCTGACTGATCGCAGCGTGAGTAAATCAACTTGCCAATGGTCGTATCAGATGTACTCAACTGAAACGGAATAATGGTTTCCTGTCGCAGAAGCCCTTGTCACATAACGTTAAATGACTGCCTAGGATATAAATGCCTTTATTTACATTATACGATGCAAATTATGAAATAGTTAAGCATTTCACCCCTTCTAAAAAAGAGTGATGTGAAACGATTCGGTGCTGTGAGGTGCTGTGAGTTGGTGATGTGTTCTATAGTCTTACCTCGAGTACCATGTCCTTCACTTTAGCAAGTACATAGGCTAACTGTAAAAGAATTCCCAGTCAAAATCTAACTGTGACAAGTTTAACCTTTTGTCAGCGAACTGGATATCCGAAAAAGGCGGAAAACGGTCTGAAGCGAAGGTTTGTGTTTCCGGACCTGAAATATTTAACCGAACTTCAAAGTCATCAGAAAGTTCTAAAGCACGCGAACACAGTAAAAAAAACTTAACTCATTACCCAGACAGTATTACGGGAAATATCATAAATTTGAAACATAATGATGAATGCTTCAGCTCTCGCCTCATGAATAGATATTGACTTTCAAAGGTAACTAATTTTAATTTACTTATTTACTTCTTTATTTACAATTTATTTATTATTTATTACTTATTTGTTATTATTAGCCTACTATTTATTATTTTTTATTATTAATAACTCATCTATAATTTGTTTATTACTTATTTATTATTTTTTGTATTTGTATTATTATTTTTTTTTGCCTGAGGTACTTCATTCCCCAGAAGCTTCGATATTATTATTATTTTTAATATTATTATTAGATTAGTTAAATTCGAAAGGCTAGCGCTCTTCCATCTCGGGCATAGGGTCAACATAAGAGTCGGTGAGGACAACAGCGTTAAAGCGCTGAATTGTCACCGAAAGTCTTTAAAATAGGAAGGTCGTCTCTCTCATTTCGTCCGTCGCCTGTGTCAGATGACGGCACATAATAATAATGTCTAGTAGAATGGTCTGGTATTTTGTATTCTTTCTTTTGTCTGCCATTTATGCTGCCATTGCCTGCAGATAGGAAAACGCTAGTGTGTCAATCAGACTTCGGCCCGCTCTCCATGGTGTAAGGTCTGGTCTCCTACCATTCGAGCGCAGCATGTCCCGTTGTTCCTTAACCGCAAGGAAACCGGCTTTTATTACACTGCGACAATCGTTGATAGCCGCGTGTCAGGCCACGCGACCAAGCCTAAAGCGCAGGAGAGGCCGTGTTTGCCTCTAGCGGCAACAAGCGCGCCACAAGCGCAGACGTGAAGTTGGCATAGGTCGACCCTCACACGAAGGCTAAACACCACTCTGATTGCCTCATCGCTGAGCCTGAGTCCGCAGGATGTAATCGGTAGAGAATCCAGCTGGTGTGCTGGAAGGACATGGCTTTCAGGCGCGCCTGTTCGTTATTCAGCTCTGTGGTGGAAAGTAGTAACTAGTTAAGAGAGCTCTCGTTGAACAATGTGGCTGAATATTATTATTATTATTATTATTATTATTATTATTATTATTATTATTATTATTATTATTATTATTATTATTATTATTATTATTATAAATATTTACCCGAGGTATCAAGGATCCCTCAGGTGGCCCTTATTATTATTATTATTATTTATTATTATTATTATTATTATTATTATTATTATTATTATTATTATTATTATTATAATAATAATAATAATAATAATAATAATAATAATAATAATAATAATAATAATAATAATAATAATAATAATAATAATAATAATAATAATGAAATAATTATAATAATAATAATAATTATTATTATTATTATTATTATTATTATTATTACTACTACTACTACTACTACTACTACTACTACTACTACTACTACTACTACTACTATTACTACTACTACTACTACTACTACTACTACTACTACTACTACTACTACTACTACTACTACTACTACTACTACTACTACTACTACTACTACTACTACTACTACTACTACTAGTAGTAGTAGTAGTAATGGTAGTCGTTTTAATAGTAGTATTTCTGTATTATACAGGCGCAAATATTAGAGAAAATGAAAGCGATTTACCTACCAATAGAAAGGAAAGCTTTCTTGCTGGCGAGAATTTCGGAACAGATGGTTACCGTAGGAAAGCGCAGAGATCGGTTGTAAGCCACTTGCTAGTTGACGATGGTTGGATATGTCAGATAGTAAGATATTCGATCATAAATCTGGAAAATCATGAAACCTGTTGCGAAGAGGAGAAGTATTGTCCAGACAACCTTTCGGATAATGGAGCCAATTTTATGGTTTGCTGGCTTAAACAAGTAAGACAAACCCACAATGGATACTTCTCCTGCAAAGATTTCCATCCGACGTCTCATGGCCATTCTCAGGATCTTGAAGAAACTCACTCTTTCCTTATCCGTGATGGTTATATTCATCTCCTCCCTAATCGTTTCCATGTCGCCATCTTGATTTTCTGCAACTTGATCGGTTTGGCATCCGTCAGTCACTGACTCACTTTCGCATAAAATTACTGTGCTTTGTCTTGACTCCATCTGTCTTCTATGCGATACTGACCCTTTCTGGTGTTCTTTTTGTTTTTCAATATCTCTGTCGATCTGATTTGACGACGTTTCGCCTTCCATCATGTACTCGAGCGTAAATGGATGGCTCATCTTTAACTGTTTCTACGCATTCAACAAAAGGTTTAGGCCTACTTCCACAAATGTATTAAAGAATGAACAACCTCATTCGTAATGTAAGAATTTATGTTATGAATCCAATATGATGGGCCATGTAACCATGCAGTTTTCAAAAGACAAACAAGTAGGCAAGCAAATGAAGCTCTGCATTCCCTCTAAAGAATGGTATATTTGTTTCTCTACTAGGAAGAAAATTGGTCGAGAAACTTAGGGGGTGGTATCCACCCCGTCTGGTACCTCGGCTATATTGGGTATAACTTTTGAACGGCGTGAGATACCAGCATGATGTTTACCTCAAACTGTGCCCATAGGAATCTGCTAAAGCTGCCTAAAATGTAAAAAATCTATTCCATATGAAAAAGAATTATGCATAAAAACGTAGGGGAGGTGGGTGGTGGTAACCACCCCCTTTGTGAGCCCGAGGGTTAACTTTATAAAGAGCTAATAAAGACAATATCTTGTACGAAATAACGCGGCATATTTTGACATCAACTCACACATGTAGCCCTTGATTTCAATTTTAGTTCCGTATCCAGAATAATGTTCATTACACAAATGTACATTCCTACAGTTTCTTAAAATTACAATTTACAGTAGGCCTACTATCTTCACAATTTCTTTAATCCCAGCAAGGTACGCGCCTAAAATGCATACTATGACTTGTACAACTCCTGCCCTAGCTTATGCATTCAAATCAAGTGTCGGCATGCCTGAACTACTGTAACACACATTGCATACACCAGTTTCATAGAAAAAAAATTCATACGGTATAATTATGTCAATTTCATGTTAATAAAGGACTAAGCTTCACGAGTATTCAAATTTCCTCAGATCACGCAATACACGGTTTTTGTATAGCAAGCTGACAAGTAGGGGGCCTACTATGATTCTTCAAGTCAGTCGACTTTAAAAGGTACTGCCTGACATCAGCCTTAAAAACTGTATTTATAGCTGAATTCTATCTTCCGTTGAAACTTTATTATTGTTTGAAATTGTTATTGTTACAAAACGTGCACCGAGAGGATTCTGGATCATAGTAATTTTTGGCTTTTCAGCCAACATTTGTAATTCTCAATTTAAAGTACATAATAGTCTTTCGGTTAGTGAATTATAAATCTGAGTCGAAGAGGACAAGTCGTCGTCTGCTGTGGAAACGGAAATAATCGAGAGAGGGCTTAGGTCATGATGATGATGATGGTGGTGGTGAGGACGACATGAATTCAATGGAATGCGAAATGTTGTATTTGAACACAGTTTACTGACAACCTGACTGATATTAGGCCTCCTGCCTTTTATGATGTACAGTCTTGCATCGTGGCTAATTAACTCCAAAAACAAATCGCAGACAAATTAACTGCTACTTGGCACCAAACAGCATCTTAAAAATGTTGATAGTTTAATTCTTCGAAACAGGGTGACTCAATTGTTGAGCTAGCAGACGCGGCTCGTACAAGTAGATTAGGCGTTCTCTTCTTAATCGTCTCAAAAGTCAGACATGCTATAGTTGCAGAAAGTTCAGAATTCTTTGGTTAAAGCGAAAACTAATACATCCAAATATGAGCATATATTACTTCCGGAAGGAGAAGAAGATGGAGGAAAACGAAGAGGTAGGGCAACAGGGAGGAGGAGGAAAAGGGAGGAAAGAGGAGGGATGATAAGGAGAAGGGAGAAAAAGGAAAAGGAGGAGGAGGAGGAAAAAAAGGAGGAGGTACGTGTGGAAGCAGGAGAAGAGATAAAGAGCAGAAGGGAGGAGGATGAAGTAGGAGGGATGGAGAGAGGAAGAGGGAGATGGAGACGAAGGAAATCTAGGTATGCGGACGTTTCGTCAAAGGACGATTCGTCAACGGACTGTTCGTCAAGGACTGTTCGTCAAGTGGACGTTTCGTCAACGGACGATTCGTCAACGGACTGTTCGTCAAACGGAATCGATTATTAATTTTCGTTTACCAATAAAGGGATTGCTAGCCCATTAAGCAGGTGCGAAAAATACATGCAATTGAAGTTGGATTGGTGATAATAACTCTTCCTTAAGTAGAAGTTGGATTGATGAAAATAATTTTTTAAACTAGAAGCCGGATTGATGAAAATAATTCTTGCTATTTAAGCACAGAATTAGTTTCATCAATCCAACTTCTATTTCAGCAGAGACTTTCTTTTATCAATCCGACTTCCATTTTAGCAAAGAATTAGTTTCATCAATCCAACTTCTATTTATGGAAAGAATTATTTTCATCAATCCAACTTCCAGTTCAAATTGAGAGCGCGTAATATGTGCAAGAAAATGGTTTACATAATCCCCCCCCATGCGAGGACATAATCCCCACCGGCTAGGATATAATTATATAATATCTTTTGATTCCACTGGAAAAAGTGTATTATTTCCCCTGGACGAACAGTCCGTTGACGAATCGTCTGTTGACGAATCGTCCGTTGACGAAACGTCCACTTGACGAATAGTCCTTGACGAACAGTCCGTTGACGAATCGTCCGTTGACGAAACGTCCCCGAACCGGAAATCTAATGTCTGCGTAGTTCAAGAAGGTCTGTAGGCCCTACAAGATCAGATGATGGAGTGCAAGCACAGATATCTTAGAGACTAATTTAGTGGCAACAATACAGTCAACAGCAACTGAAGAACAACATTCGTGTCGCCTCTCTAATTGCAATGGTAATTTATAACTTCTATGGCACCGATGTTTGGTAACTTACAGGGCTCCAAAACGAAGTCGTTTTTAGGTCAGTTACCAGACGATCAGTCCTTTAGACAGAGAGAGAGAGAGACTGCCAATTAAGTATAAGCAATGCGACAAAGATAATTCTTAATTGGGAACGAAATGACTTGAGCAGAAAACACAGCGCTCGTAAATGATAGAGCTAATGCCCTACGCTTAGCCTCAGAGTAGCGCTTTAGAGCTGTGGAGATTTCGATACAGGGACAGAAGAAATCTGGATCTAGCAATCGATAGAAACTCATTCGGTCTTTCTTCGGTGCTAGTCTTATATTTAACACCAGATGCATTGAAAACCGCTTTGCTGGAAAACTGTCGCCACAGGCTATTGAATGGGGGATACGAAATTTCAAAAGGCTTTCTTTCAGCTACGTCTAAGTTATGTTCCATTTTTCGGTTACTTTCCATTTGTTACCAGTACAGTCAAGAGAAACCTTTTATAGGTTGACCATTGATATTTGAGAACTTTCGTTTTTTTGGGACACCCTAGTATGTGTGCACGCATATAAGTAAGTACGGAAGCATATATTCATTTATTCCCTCAGTCGGAAATTTATATAGCGCCAATTCAAGAAAACCACATATTTACCTTTATCGGTGCAATAAGAGGCGAATGTCTGACGTCAGGTGACGATGTGTGTGTGTGTGTTTGTCGCCAGATAGTTTCCTTCTGCGAACGTTGAAACGACTTCACCGTCTTCCTTCAAGTGATCTTACACTCCGACCCTGTGTATGAATTGCTATTGGATACGCAATGTGTATGCAGAATTGCCTTCGGTTGACGATGGGGGGGGGGCTTCTCTTTAGTGGAAGAATAATAGTGGATTGATAATTATACGTGGTCTATACCCGTAAAAATTCTCAGAGTCGTACATGTATTCTAATCGTAAGCCGAACACTTAGGAAATTCTTTGTCTGCTTTGTAAGACCAGAACGTCTCGGTCCTCCATCTACACCGGATCGATAGCCATCTCATGGAACAAAAACTGTGCCGACGAGCAACATTAACGCCTATTAACGCGTGCAGGACGGGTATAATGGTTACAGCGTATTGTGCCTAGCGTCTTGATATTAGAAAGCTCCATTGCTCATTATAGTAATTGCTTATAGTAGGCCTAATTGCTTATTAGCTTTTTTGTTCTCAATGGTCTTAGGAAAATTATTCTATCAAATTAATTACATGCAAAAAGACGCTTTTATTATCCGTTGGTTATTTGGCGAATAGAAAAATTTAATGCCTGAAAGGCAGCCATGGATATGAAATGAGGCAGAACGAGTAATAATTTTATGGAAGACTGGAGGAGCGGAGGTAAGAAGGAAGCGAGACAGACGGAGGCAGGAAGAAAGGTAGACAGGGAGGAAAACAGAGGCATTGAGAGAGAGAGAATTAGGTATCAGTGGGAATAGCAATGGTCAAAAGGAGAGTAATATAGGAAGAGATCAGGAAACGATACATGATGGAGGCAAGGAGGGACGAAGGGAGAAAGGTAGGGAAGGAGATGCAGCGAGGCTAGGAGGGTAAGAGGCATGGACGCTGGTAGTGAGGTACATGTAGGTCAACAGATCGATAGGCTCGAGGAAGGTAGACTTGAGCTTCTGTTAGACTAACTACCAGATAATTATATATATAATTATGGTATACTTCGAGTGCCCTTCCATCTAAATATCCTGCAAGACAGTATTAAAGCCCAGAGTTGCCTTTGTAATTCAAATGGGAGGTGATGCTGCGGTACTGAAGGAGGGGCTTGCAACCCAATGAAAACTGACACTGCTGTCACACCTGAAGATTTGTTATTCCTTTGTTACACTTCCACCACAAGAATGAGCATTAAAAACAAGGTAGAGAGTGAACTCAGCAGTTGAGAGAGGTCTGTGAAGTTGTTCGAGAACCGACTCATCACCAATAATGAAGAAGAAAAGCAGTGTCTTCTTCAAGTGGTCGTGGCAAATAGGAATGCTATTTGCCTCACAACGACAAAGAAGGCTGTTGTTGACGCAGTGCTTGCAGTTTCTAGACTCTAAGACTGTTACAGTAGCTGGTGTTGAAGTCATAAAACCGAAATAATCGGCATTCTTGGTCTAAACGATGTTTTTTTTATTTTTGGACATTTCCAATTCTTCAAACCTACTGAAATTTTACTGTTCAATCTGACTAACTGTTCGACTATAACATGTGTTGTCAAATTACAGTAATATTTTATTTATCGTGAATTAAAATACACGCGTACGGGAATGTATGTTCGACGCATTCATTTCCACATTTTAGTGTCTTTTATCGGTATCAGGCAAATTGACGCAGTCCGTGAGCACCGTCTTCCCGTTGGAATTGGAAGCTAACATTTTGTCCCAATAATACTTTGATAGGTCTAACAAACTGAGAAGGTGCTCTTAGCGCAGCGGCATAGCTGTGAAATATGGAGTGATTGTGCATTTTGTGATACAAGCATGAAATTTGGTACACACATTATACATGGTATTAGGACGAGATATAGATATCTGGTTTCTAGCTTGCACTAAATTTTTACCATGCAGTGGTAACTGCTGTGAACCACCCTACTGTGTAGCTTTAATTTTGACGGTATCTGTTCACTTAATTTAACATACATTAGCTCGAAAGGTTGTTTGACAATGTATGCTGAACAGAGTTTGATGCAGCCGCGAGTCCTAATGCATATTCATGTGCTCTGTCCACGGCTAAGAATTCGATCAATGAATTTGATGGCCTGATATTATCTGACATTAAACAAAACAGCGACCAAACAAATAAGGGGTTTCCTATGGTCACGGTCCAATTAAACGTTGCTTAGAATATTTCATAGACAGTAGTGCGACTTATAAATTGGTTAATAACGGCTGATGTTAAAATTGATGATCTTTCTCTGTCTTTCATGAAAATGTCGTCGCAGTGGAGTTTATGCAGCTCCCATTCTTTAGTTAAACGCGATGAGAAATATTTGAATAAACATCGTTTGGCTCATGAAAAAATTATTGAAGCAGTTTAATTATAATGAATACATGAACGACGTGTAAGTGTCCTTGTGTTGAATTTCGGATTGTACAAGTACAGAAAAGTCAATTTTCTAAGGTCAGGGATGCCCACACTAAAGTCGGGCAGACGAAAGAGTGGCTTTAATCACATACAATCAAAAACTGCCCTGAAACAAAAATATCAGCGACAAGTTAGATGAATAACTGAGAACTTGAGAATCTGACATAGGAGTGCCTGGACCGGATCCGAACACACCACCAGCACATTCCGTACACCAGTGCTTCCCAAACTTTTCAGTGTCACGGACCGGCGGGAATTTTCCCACTGCAGGAGGACCGGTGCCCAATAGCCTATATTCACTATTTCTCTTATTCACACAAATTCCTTAAATAATGCATTAAAATTGATTTAAATGCATGTTTAGCCAATTCTATGACGCTATTGCCATTTTATATGCTAGTCTAATAAGTGTTTTAATCACTTGTAATTATTATGAAATTATTAAGGGGTCGTCCATTAATTATGGCAACACATTTTAGGCAATTTTTGATCCCCTCCCCTTGTCAACAACTGTCAAACATTGACGGACCCCTAAAAATTATCTCAACAATCTCAGAACCCCCCAATGGCTCAATACATGTAGAATAATTTAAAAAATGACACTTAAAATGCAATCTTGAATTTCAAAATAATATGAGTTTAGTTTATTACCAGCTTTTTAGTAGTATTAAACATTAAGCACTTTATACATTTTTAGCATTACTTAACGTTTTCGCTACCATTTTGAAGGGTCTGTGTTGATTCATTGGAAAAAGGTTTGTTGACGTCAAATTGTACCGAAACCCCCTCCCCCTTGTCAACAACTGTCAAACTTTTCCAAACCCCTCCCCTATTTTGTTGACAAAATTAATGGACGACCCCAAATCAGGGCCGGATTAACGTTTTGAGAGCCCCCAACTATCAGGAAATATAAAATTATATTGTACCAAGGTCCTATTGACAAAAAGGACAACGGTAAATGTATGATTGTGTTATTATTTAGCCAATATTTCATTGGAAAAAATCGCTTATGTACGGATCGAAATTTGTTCTCAAAGACACGCATTTATGCATGGCTTTGGGTTTAGGGCCCCCGGATGTCATAACCCGGCTCTTGGCTTAGGGCCCCCGAAAGTCTTAATCGGGCCCTGCCCAAAATTTATATGAAAAATTATGGTAGAACCATTTCTAGATTCAGAGACAATTTGGCCAGTTTCTTGACTCACTTTGCGGACTGGCAACTGAGGGCTCGCGGACCGGCACCGGTCCGCGTACCACCACTTTGGGAAGCACTGCCGTACACAACAAATCAATACATAGAACGCAACCTATAAGTTAAAGATATCGGCTGCCATTATCCACAGGACTCTACATGTAATTTGCATTGCAGCTTGCTGCAGCCAGCTCAAATACACGCCGAAAGAAAACAATGTACATGTTAGCTCCGTGTCGGAGGAAGGAGACAGCATAACAAGGCCTAAGATAAAACGAACTTTAATGCGCTGTAGGCCTATTCATGTCAAAATATACCGTCATCAAAGTGACGAAGAATACAAGTGTCAGTCAACCTGGCGATGGAACCAGGAAACCTCGAGGAGACCCAATGCCCATGGTTCGATTAACAAGTGACATCCGAAAACGGTGAGAAATCTACGACATCACATGATACCGGAACTAACTAGGAGAGACGACCTCAACACAGACCAGTAGGCCTACACCTAAACTTGTAACACTCACCTAACGTCCCTAAACATTTAACATAACATAACATAACAAGGGTTTTAACACTAGAAGTACCGAGAAATCGAACTTCCTAGAAGCACCAAAGGGGTCATTTTGACCCCAAATAATTTATAATGCAAAGTCAATTGCAAATTCAATGAAATTGACTATCAACTTTATTAACATAAATTACATGAGCATAAACAAGTGTAAAAGGTAAGTTGGAATGGAATAATAGGAGATCCTCTGCTCTCACCAGATCTCCTATCCTCTCGCCAGACCTCCTCCGCTCTCACTACATCTACTATCCACTCACCAGATCTCCTATCCTCTCACCAAATTTCCTATCCTCTCACCAGATCTCACCCTATCTTCTCGCCAAATCTTCTATCCTCTCACCAGATTTCTTATCCTCTCACCAGACCTCACCCTATCTTCTCACCAAATCTTTTATCCTCTCACCAGATCTCCCCTCTCACCAGATCTTCTCTCCTCTCGCCAGATCATCTATCTTCTCATCAGATCTCCTCTCCTTTCACCAGAAAACTCTCCTATCTTATCACCAGATCTCCTATCCTCTGACCAGATCTTCTCTCCTCTGACCAGATATTCCTTCCTCTCACCAGATCTCCTTTCCTCTTTCCAAATATCGTCTTCTCTCACCGGATCTTTCTCCTCTCACCGGATCTACTCTGCTCTCACCAGATCTCTCTCCACTCACCAGATCTCCTCTCCTCTCACCCGATATCCTCTCACCAAGTCATCCTTCTTCTCGCCAGATCGCCTATCCTCTCACTTGATCTCCTCTCCTCTCACCAGATCTACTACCCTCTCATCTGATCTCCTATCCTTTTACTAGATCTCTCCTCTGACCACATCTTCTTTCTCCCACTAGATATCCTCTCCTCTCACCAGATATCCTCTTCTCTCACCAGATATCCTCTTCTCTCACCAGATCTTCTCTCACCAGATCTGTTCTATTCTCACCAGATCTCCTCTCACAAGATCTCCTTTCCTCCAACCAGATCTCCGCTCCTCTCATAAAATCATCCTTCTCGCCAGATCTCCTATCCTCTCACTTGATCTCCTCTCCTCTCGCCAGATCTACTATCCTCTGGCCAGATCTCTCCTCTGACCAGATCTACATTCCTCTCACCAGATCGCCTATCCTCTCATCAGATTTCCTATCCTCTCACCAGATCTCCTCTTCTCTCCCCAGATCTTCTTTCCCATCGCCAAATGTCCTCTCCTCTCGCCAGATCTCTAATTCTCTCGCCAGATCTCATATCCTCTCACCTGATCTCCTCTTCTCTCACCTGATCTCCTCTTCTCTCACCAGATCTCATCTCCTCTCGCCAGATATCCTATCCTCTCACCAGATCTCCTATCCTCTCATCTGATCTTCTCTCCTCTGACCAGATCTTCTTTCCTTTCATCAGATCGCCTCTCCTCTCATCAAATCTCCTCTTCTCTCACCAGATTGATCCTATCCTCTCACCAGATCTCCTCTCCTCTCACCAGATCTCCTCTCTTCTCACATTTATTACGTAATTAGCTTTGATATATAATATTATTGAATAAAAAACAAGAAATGCGTAAGCCTGATATGCAAGTACTGAAACAGGGGTCAGATTGACCCCTTGGTGCTTTAAGGTAGAACAGCAAAAATCTCAGAAATTGTGAAACCCCCCAGTTCAAATTTTGGCAGAGGGTAGCCTATACCCTACGAAGTTAGGAAAAGTCATGAAATTACAGGACTCTGGCTATATCTGGGGCCGAGGTGCGTTCCGCTAAAAACCAAAAGGGGTCAGATTGACCCCTTCGGTGCTTCTAGTGTTAAGTGGTTCAGAAGACGTTTAGTCTGTGTTAGAACCACTGTAATTAACCTGGAACATGGTTAATAGCCCAATTTTCCTAGCTTCTTCTTAAAAGCTGTGATAGTGTCCACTGAGACAGTACTATCATCCAAACTATTCCACAAACCTACAACTCTTGCACTGAAGCATTTCTGCCCTAATGTCCCTTTTGGTTTCTTAAATAATTTATACCTATGTCCCCGAGTTGCCTTGTTTGGTGCTAATTCAAAAACTTCTCCTTCTGCACTGCCTCCTTTCCAGTAATAATCTTGTAGGCTTCAATTAGGTCTCCTCTGCTCCTCCTTCTCTCCAATGTTGTTAGTCCACACCTCTTCAACCTTTGTTCATATCCCAAATCCTTGTAGCCCCGAATAATTTTTGTAGCTCTTCTTTGCACCTTCTCCAGCTTTTCCATGTCCTGTTTCAGGTAAGGACTCCACACCTGGATGCAGTATTCCAACTGTGGCCTAACCAGTGATTTGTATAGCCTCAATATTGTATCCTTATCTCGGGTGACTATTGTCCTTCTTATCATGCCTAAAGTAGAGTTAGCCTTTTTGATGCTTCAGCACATTGCCTTGAGGGTTTTGCGCTCTTGTGCATAATCACTCCCAAGTCCCTTTCTTCCTCACTCACTTTCAACACCATACCCCCATTTCATATGAAAACTCGCTGTTTCTCTTCCCCATATGCATCACTGAGCACTTTTCCACATTAAAGAGCATCTGCCAGTCCTGTGACCATCTGAACATTCTTCTTAGATCTTCCCGTAGTATCTCCGCTTCTTTTTCGTTTCCCACTGCTCTACATAGTTTGGTATCATCTGTAAATTTAGAAATTTTAGATAAAATCCCATCATCTATGTCATTAATAAAAAGTACGAACAGCAATGGCCCAAGCACTGATCCTTGTGGCACTCCAATTAGCACTGCCGTCCAGCTAGAATGTTTGTCACCTATGCCCACCTTTTGTCTTCTTCCTGATAGCCAGCTTTGAATCCATGCTAGTACCTGCCCTCTAATCCCACATGCTTGCAACTTCTTGGCCAGTCTTTT